>WNGS01159612.1:2721560-2789958 GCA_020271785.1 Procambarus virginalis
GGCGGGGGGAGGGGGGGCAGGGAAGGTGGGAGAGGGGGAGATCGGTCCAGGCGTTTCTTCTGACTGCTTGGGGGGGGTGGCTGATGTGGAGGGTTTCGACGCCGATGGGTGTTCGGGAGATGAGGTGGTGGTAGCTGACGTCCATGTACCTGCAGATGCCGGCGGTTGTGTTTATAATTCACCTCCTGTTTCTTCTGCAGGCGGTTCTCCGCAGTGTGAGGTGGTAGCTCCTCCGGAGGTAGGTGAGGTGGGTGCTGGTGCAGGCCGCGACCTCATGTTGTTGCTGAAGAAGGATGTTTGGCGAGGGGGGCCCCTGCAGGTCTCACGTCCGGTGGTTGCTGCGGAGCTCTGTGGGGCTAGACAAGGTTACAGTGCGCTGCCCGTATGAACTGCGCCTGTAGGTGGGAAGCACCGTACCATCATGACGAGTCCAAACTACTTTACCCAAATTTGCTGTCCATTTTAAGATGAAGAACAATTTTATGTATATTACTTCTAAGCTGACTCACCTATGACCCATCCCTGCCCTTGTGTGGCAGTGCCACAATAGAAACTTGTTTCACATATCCATATATTAAAACTTTGATTGTAACCATGATATATATGTGCTTCAGACTACAGTTTAGACCTATTGTCTTATGTATGACCCTCTGTCCGGCGTGCCAGTGAATACCAGCATTATCCTACCTCGATCCACTTCTTGGCCTCCGGTGTGGCGTACGATCAGAAGACCAACCCTTTTGAGTTTGGCTTTCCTGACAGAGGTGCTGTCCTGTTCCGTGGTGCCCCCCTCCGACCTATCTGGGTTTCCCACAGCGCGTCTCAGGCGTTTGTTTGAGGGTGTGCCGAATTTGAGGCCCGATCCTCGTACGGCCCTTAGTCACCCCGTTTCGCTCTGACGACATCATGTTGCTTTGGGAGGCGTTTGTATTCGTTTCCCGGCAGCTGAGTGGCCGATAAGTATGCGCACTCTTGATAGTTTGTGTCTTGCTGAGTATTTCGCGTCTGTAGTGGATTTAGTATGTTCTGTGGTATTTATGTGTGGCCCTTCAGGCCGGTGTCGTATTTAGTTTTCTCAATGTCCCTGTTTATTGTAATTAGTGTATTGTGTGCCCTTCAGGCCGATGTCGTGTTTAGTTTTCTCAATGTCCCTGTTTATTGTAATTAGGCTATACCTTTTCATGATTATCTGTTTCTTTGATTCTGATGTATTATGTGCCCCTATGGCTATGCTGTTTGCCTCTTACGTGAGTGGTTGTGCATGTTTTTTTTTATATTGTTTGTTTATTGGTTGTTGTTATGTTTATGGTTTTTTTGTTTTATGATTTTATTATTATTTTTTTATTTTTTTTTTTTGTTCTCCTCTGCTTCTATGTGTATTATGACCTTTTTTATGTGTTATTGTAATTTGGGTATTGTTTGCCTGTTTTGCGCTATTTGTTTATTGATGTTTTGTACTGTGCTGTCGGTCCTTCTGGCCGGTGGTTTGTTTGTTTTGCTCATTTTGTTTTTCTTATGTTAATTTTATTGTATTTATTGCTTATACTTGCATGCTTGCATGTAAAAATAAAAAATAAAAAGTTATCATAAATATAATTATCATAATAATTATCAACATAAATATTGTCATATAATGGTAATATTTATATTGAGAAAATTCTTATGTAGAATGGACAGTAGGTTGAAATTAATGAACGCATCTTAGGGGTTGGCCGCGGGATGGACTAGCCTAGCCAGGGGACAGGCCATGAGTCGTGTTTTCTATACACAAGAGACCACCACCGCATGTCGTGTAAGATGTCCTGCCCATACTCAGCGTGCCTTAGAGGCTATCCTATTAGTCAAATTAGCGTGTTATAATCAGCTAGCTGTATAGCTTAGTCACTCGGAGTAACAAGGCTATCAGTGTTGGAGTTTTATCGTTGCGTGCGAGGCCTTGTCTTGAACGCAGTGATCTCGTTTGCGTGCAAGAGGGCGTGGAGATTGAGGGTCATGGCTTGCGTGCGAGAGGGAGGGGTGGGAGTGGGAAGGGGAAACAACACACACCCAGTAATCAGTCGAATATCATACATCAACTGTCCATTGTATTCTTGTTCCTGCTTCTGCTGTTATCACTTTGCTACTGCTGCCTCAGTGGTATGGTAATGCCTCCTCCATCGTAGCGGTCATACATCTTCCATATAATCACCTTTGCTTACCCACGTTACTTTTTGGAGGGTTTAGTACTGATGTTGATGACCAACCCACACATCAGAAGATGGAGAAACGACAACGTTTCAGTCCGTCCTGGACCATTATCGAGTCGTGTTGGTCTAGGATGGACCGAAACATCGTGGTTTCTCCATCATCTGATGCGTGGGCCATATCTTCATCATATCTTCATTCATGATGCATCATATCTTCAGCCACGTTATTGTGATTCATCGTCTGCACAGTACTGATGTTCATTTGGTGTTCAGCACTGATGTTCAACGCCGATATTGAACACAACATCGACGAAGAATCCGATTAATATACACAAAACTGCGAACCCGAAACGCTATGTGTGCTAGTGGCTTTACAAGATTGTAATTTCAACTTAAACTCTATGTTCTCTCTTAACCCCCAATGTACCTTCTTGTATATAAATAAATAAATAAATAAATAAACCATTCAGGTCATAGTGACTCCTCCCACATACAACTCGAGCTCCAGAATCGATCACAAGTGCGACTTGAACCCATAGAACAACGCAGATGGGTATTTGCATAATTGTAATTTATATTCAATTAATAAGTATAATTTTGTCCACTTGATGACAGTCTTTAGACCAGTTTGGTATTGGACGAAAAACCTGTCGACCTCCGGTGGGTCCTTACGGATACAATTACTTACTGTCTAATCAGCAAGAATGTATTAAGCTTGGGCATACGCCAGGTCTAAAATAATCTCTCTAGTATATGTGCACAGAAAAGCGGGGTATACCTCTTTGGGTATGTATTCATTGTGGATTATAAAAATCTACTCATGTGCAGACGATGACCACAATAACGTGGTTGAAGATATGAGGACCAGACCCACACACTAGAAGGTGAAGGGACGACGACGTTTCGGTCCGTCCTGTATCATTATCAAGTCGATTGTGCTTGATAATGGTCCAGTGCAGACCGAAACGTCGTCGCCTTCTCATCTCCTGGTGTGTGGTCATTAAAATCTACTCACCTTCAGTAATTTCGTATTACTGATGACGTGAGGTTTCTCAGTGTGATCTTGGAAGGGCGTTGATCCAGCCAAGGATGAGGAGGATGGGTGATAACGAAGCAAGGAGCCAGAGAAGCTGCTTAGATAGCGTGATAAGAATCCACTTATGACCAGACAGGATTAGGCTACGTAGTCAGGATAGAGGCCGTAGACTATCTGAATTCTAGCCACGTATACCTTAATCCCGAGAAAAGCAAATTGTCTGTGCATATGCGCTGAGAAGGACACTGAGAAGGAACACTTTGGTGTTATACGCCTCACGCTGCGAGGGAAGGAGAGACAGGCCGGCGATGTTTACCTGTAAGCGCGGGGCGTCAGACTGAGGGGTTCCAGTGTCCTCTGGCGGCTGGTGTCTGTACCACCTCTGTGTCTCTATCCCACGTGCAGGGGCTAAGAGAGAGAGAGAGAGAGAGAGAGAGAGAGAGAGAGAAGAGAGAGAGAGAGAGAGAGAGAGAGAGAGAGAGAGAGAGAGACAGAGACAGAGACAGAGAGACATGAGACTGACTGACTGAGAGACTGTGACTGAGACTGAGACTGACTGACTGAGAGACTGAGAGACTGAGACTGAGACTGACTGACTGAGAGACTGAGAGACTGAGACTGCAAATAACAGTCATAAACACTTGCTCAAAAAAGTCGCAAGTTTTGTATTATTGAAATTATACAAATAATAGAAAAAAACTGGATCAGACAACTTTGGAAACAAAAACTTTGGAACAGACAAACCATAAACCCTAACCTGTCCTAGGCCTATCATACACAACAATCTCAGCCCTCCTTTACTACATTTGTGCTAACTAAGCCTATGAAAAGCTAGGCTTTTTTGTTACCTTCTCTCTCTTGGGCCCTCTAAAAAATTAATATAAATCTTGGGCTATTTTTTTTTTTTTGGGGGGGGGGGAGGTTGCAAAAGTCGATAATTTGTCAATTTCATCCACAATAGCATTAGGTACTAAGGAGTCTAGGGATGTAAGTTTGAGCCCATTATACCGCTTCCACTTCAGTATTTTTTGTAAGACAGATCTCATGAAATATCATACAAGCGGTGGGAAGAATAGATCACTAAAAGGGTCTTATAGTATTCATCACCTCATACCTCGCTGCATTAAATATTTGATTCAATAATGATGGAGAATGGAATACAATTCTGTTATTATTATACTCCAATAAACATAGCTCTTCTTTTATATGATATTGTGTTTGTAAAAAAATGAAATAATGATGGAGTCAAAGTTTGTCTCCTGTAGATTCCTTTTCATATTGGTCTCTGAATGCATGATATAACTGATGAGTTGCTAAAACATTTTGCTCGGAGGGAAGGAATTGATTACCATGTTGGACTGCCTTTGAGTAGCCTGAGGGCAGCCATATTCTGCCAACAGCAACACAAACTCAAACTCTTGAAGCAAAGTGAAATTCACACCAGTTCCTCCATCTATCATCATTCTATTATGCAGGAGGAACCGCACGTCTATGGGGCATCCAATAAGGTTAGCAGACTTCTAGATGTTACCACTGCTAGGCTTTAGGTTCGGCTACCCCGCCCAGGATGCAACCCCAAACAAGTTGCAGTTAAGATGATCTACCACCGCCCATGGGATGGGTATGAGGTGCATAATAAATTACTAAACTATTTGGAAACAGGTGTGTGGTGGGCAAGGGTTCGTATAACAGATGTGTGAGAACAGGTTTGAAAAAAACGCGTCTGTGCGGGATGAGCGCGTGAAACAGGTGTGAGGAAAATTGTGTCAAGCAAGGCTTGTGGGGCTAATGTGGGTGAGACAGGTGTTTGAACTTGTGGGACCACTGTGGGTGAGACAGGTGTTTGATACTCCTGTGGCCTGTGTAGAGGAAATCAAGCTTGTGGGCTGCCCTCAGCCCACAAGCCCACTGGCTTGTGAGGCCAGTGTGGGAGGTCAAAATCGATTTTAACTCTAAACAAGAATAACGAGTGCTCCCTTCAAATATTATTATAATATTCGACTGAGGACTTCCTGTATAAACATTATGAGCTGATGAACTTTTTTTTTAATGTAAACACAGCTGATGGGTCTCGCTGTATACACGTAAACTCCACCAACAGCTGATGTACATCATGTGCCATGATGACAATTATACTTTACTGATATCCAGTAAAAGTCTTATTGGCCCAACACATACAATAGATGGGAAGCAGGTGCATGAAACTCTATAATGAATACCGTGAGGAGGGGTTTTAAATATGGAACTAACGAAGTAAAACTTTTGCAATAGCTTTAGTGGCCATACAGACGTATCTGGCAACCTTCCCCCAAAAATTCGAGTGTCACAAAAAAATCTGTCGTTTGTGAAACACAAAACATGTATTTTCTTTCTTGATAAGTGTTACCAAATGAATCTTTCTTACTGTTTCTGGTTCTCTGTCTAAGTGACAACTGGTACTTACTGTTTCTGTTGGTAATAGGCTTCTCGGGAGTTGTAACCGGTTTTTATGTGACTGGTACAGTACCACGTTTTCTGTAACTAGTGACAAAGAACCGGGAAATATATAGGATAAACAAGTATTTAGATCAGGCTTTTCTAGGTGGCGGCCGAAACATTCATCAATTGTAATGCACTGCGTATTCAAAAAATTTATTTTCTCAAATATATGGTACTATTATTATGTATCAGTGTTTTGCATAGTTGGGTGTACGTGGGTGAAGCCTTTAGAGAGTTGCGATTCGAGCAGAGGAAGTGAACGAAGAAAAATATCTAAGTCATCCATGACATCAGTTGTGCGTCGTACGTAAAGCTGTTTTATATATAAACAGTGAGTTTAGTGACTGAATTAACGAACATTTGGCGTTTGTTGACTAGTACGGGTTGCACAATCATTAACCTGAGTCACGTATCTCACTGTTCCATTGCTTCATTTCAGATGGCCTGAGATGATGGCTTGGACAGAGACGAGGAAGACAACAGTCACGTTCTGCTTCACCTCCCTGGATGGTGTCCAAGCTGTGGGCTCCACCCTCTTCTCTACCTGCTGACCAGAAGTACTGAGTACCTGGCACTATGAGAGTGTCACATCAGAGTGCCTGCACGAGTACTTGTGAGCTGTAAATGAGGATTGGCTCCAGCAAGTCTTCCAGACTTTAGCTCCGGAGCGCCGAAAGAGGTAAGTAGTGTGCCTGACCCATTTAGTGGTTAGCGGTGTACTTACCAGTGTGTATGGTACTTATAAGCGTGTTTCAGAGCGCATGAATTGTTCTTGTAGCACAGTGGTCTGCGTCCTTGGCTCACAACCTAGAAATCCAGGAGTTAGGCAATACATTTGTTTCTGCATCGGCTGGGAATCGAGCCCTGGGCCTTGGACTGCGAACGCTCTCCGTTTGCCCGTGAGGACATTATATATATACATATATATGCGCGTCCACAGTGCTCCTTGACCTTTGCTACTATTAAAGACTGTGCGCAACAATTATCTCAAATTGCATCAAGGCGTTGCCAGCCAGGAGACCCTCTTCGTCTGGGCCGCCACTGTCCACGGTAGAGATAAGATAGTGGTTTCTTGGCAACACTGATCAGGCTCTACAATATAGGTTTTTTATATTAGAGAAAGATTCCTTAGTAAAAGGAAGATTCCTTATTTGTCATCGTGAAAAAAATAAATTAGGCTCCGAAATTTGCCTTGAAACGTTGTTTTTTGATGAAGCTTGTTATTGTATTACTAAAAAAAATAGGGTTTAATGCAATGTAACTAAAACAGGGCTTTAATACAATTTAATTAAAGAGGCTTTAGTATAGTGGAGCTAAAAAAAGAGGTGGGTTAATATAAAGAACTCATCGTGATGACTGCATAAAATTTATTTATATTCATTTGAAAGTTCGTCATATCATTGGGTTTATACGGAAGGCGTAAACAACCGGCGCCAATATTCAATTATCCGTTATGGAGTAATTTAGGATTGCAAATGAGTAACTGCCAGAGACCACGAGATAGAGTTCGGATTTTTCTTGTTCATGGCATATTTATGTATATTTATTTGATTTAGCTCTCATTTAGCTCTCACTTAAGATCCCCCTTAAACGTACACAGTACACCACCGCACCAATGATCGTTTGAACGGCATGGGTTCGAATCCTGGCAGGGTCAATTAGTGTTCTTAGTGGTATATTAACACCAGTTGAGAGGCGGGACAAAGAGCCGAAACTCAACCCCCGCAAGCACAAGTAGGTGAGTATACACGTACTTACAACTCACACAGGTACTCCATGCTAGGCTTTGGAGGTCAACATCGGGTTACGACAAAAGGTCAAGGCTGTGACAAGTTTGTAAGTACCAATGTAAGGCTTTACATTTTTTATGTTTGTGGCAGTGACATAACTTGTACCTTCGGCAGAAGTAACAAATTACCAAAGTAAAAGTATTTTTGCTTTCTGGTAGGGAAAAAAATAATGGAGAAAGAAAATGGCGTAGCTGATACATTGGTATAGGTAACAGTGTCACAATTAACGTAACACGATGATATAGTTATATAGTGACTGTAGGAGCTAACAGTCTGCACAGTTAGGCGAATGGCATTGGTATAGCTAACACGCATAGAAAACATCATCTGTCTATAACGTTGTGTGTGTATATTTACGTGTACGTGTGTGTGTGGCTGTGGTGTGTGTGGTCACCTCAGCATGGGTTCAGGGAGCACACCTGGGCACCGTTGCTGCGGTAATTGGGACACCTGCTTGAAATGTGTTGGGGTTCATTTTCTGGAGTAAACGGAGAAAACGCCAGCCACAGTATTCTGTATCCTCAGATATAGAACACTGTTTTAATGTTGACGTATTGATAGTTAATGAATAAATACATGATGATGGGTGACTCCAGTGATGAAACACTGCGAGCTGCAACACCGCTACTTTTTGACCAACATTTTTTTATCCGAATTGCAATAAAATTACAAGTGCAGTCATGTCAATGTTGCATGCACCACAACACACACACACACACACACACCACACACACACACACACAACACACACACCACACACACACACACACACACACACCACATTCCCCTAGATTCTCAGGGGAATCGACAGGGTTGATAAAGACAGGCTGTTTAACACAAGGGGCACACGCACAGGGGACACAGGTGGAAACTGAGTGCCCAAATGAGCCACAGAGATATTAGAAAGAACTTTTTTAGTCAGAGTGGTTGACAAATGGAATGCATTAGGAAGCGATGTGGTGGAGGCTGACTCCATACACAGTTTCAAGTGTAGATATATGATAGAGCCCAATAGGTCGGGAACCTGTACACCTGTTGATTGACGGTTGAGAGGCGGGACCAAAGAGCCAGAGCTCAACCCCCGCAAACACAACTAGGTGAGTACAACTAGGGGTACACACACACACACACACCACAACACACACACACACACACACACATATTTGTCTTTGGAAGTACGCTTTTCAAGTGGTTTTAGATTCTGTTCCGAGAATTTATTTTTTTACAATTCTCTGAATGACGACTATTACGGCAGATCATTATTATTGGTCTGCCGACTGTGTGTGTGTTTGTGTATTTCCTGTAGTGCCTACAGAATGTAGCTCTTGGACACCCACCTTTTTAAGCGTCGGTTCTCTGTACTAACTTCCAACATATTTTCTTCTATCACATCTACTACATATATTTCTAACACATACACCCCCCCAAGATGCAGCCCAGCTGTCCAACTCCCAGGTACCTATTTACTGCTAGGTAAATAGGAGTGTAGGTGTGTGTTACCATTCAATTTGGACGATACTTGTTTTGGTGGAGAGATGCGTGTCTGGGGGTTTGGTAGCAAAATAATGGAGGCTTCCACCGCTCGCCTTCAAACACCCAATTAATTTTCCACAAAATCTTATGTGTGTGTCTCACGCCCCCACCCATCCACCCTTCTTTTTCTATGCAGGACGAGGCCAGTGGGATGACAGTGATAAAGTGGAGTCAATATGGCAGCTGGTCACATAATACCGCGGTGGCCTTAATATTATCCATAAAATGGGAAATAACCTTATTCAGAATATGTAACAAGCCTGATCTTTCACTGGTGGGTGTCGCTATGTTTGCTCTACTTCCGCGGTGATGTATGTTGTTGCTAAAGTTATTTGGTTCTTCATTTTTGTAGGAGTGACATAACATTGTTCTTTGGAATATAGCCTAGTGTTAATCATGTCGCTCTGGTAATAATCCGTTTTTTATTACAAGTCTGAACAAAGTCAACTAATACAAATGAGTAACATTTTCACATTTTCACTATAAAGTAAACTTATATTGCGTCTTGTTAATGATTTACAATATTTTCTTTCATTAGGTTTGCATGTAAAACGCTGTGTTTATCAATATTTTGACTGAGGATTTCACGAGAGTAGCGCGAGTCAAATAAAGGAACTTTCTTTAATAAATAAAACTTTTTCCACTTTGTGATTATGGAAGGTGAGGGTTTGGGAGAGGTGGGGTAAGTTGGGTGGTGGTTGGTGTGGTGTGATGGTTGGTTGTAGGTGTAGTGGGGTGAGAGAGTAAATAACTTAGGTCGGAGAGAAAGGGGTGGTAGGGGGGAGAGCGGGTGTAATTATGTGATGCGTGGATTAAACTTGTTTGTAATAGTTGTTATTTGTTGATATCGTTGCTATAGTAACGCCCCTCCATGCCCCCTGGCAGGGGTAGGAGAGTGGCAGCGTTGTGTATGTGTGTTGCGCGTGGTAATACTCTCTCGACTGGGTGGAGCTCCGGCTGGGTGTTGATGGGTGGCGGGAGTTATGTAAAAAAAGGGTTATGTATTGTTATAATATGTATCATGAGAGTATAAACAAAATATATAGCTCTCTACACGCACATACACCCCGGCCATACACATTTATACACGCCCTGCAGTCCCCATTGCAAATATTGGTTAGCATATCTTGTATATACCCCCCTTAACAAACTCTAAACCTTATTGCAATATAATTTTCTGATAGGATAACAACATTAGCATGTCGTTGTATGTTAGGATACAACACCACTATTTGTTTTGATACGATCAGATGTCATTAGTCAAGTTCCTGATATTGTCAGAATTTAAAGGTCAAATATTACAAAGTATGAGTCTCAGTTTTTAAGATTATTAATTTAAGTTATTGTTACTACTCAGAAACACCCAGACATGCACGTATGTTAAAAAGACATGCACGTATGTTAAAAAAACTCTTTATAACAAAGAATATAGGATAGACGAGAATACTACTTATTCTGTAACTTCGCTTGGATCACAACAAAGCAATGTACACCGATATTATTAATGACACTTCTATTGAACGGTTGGAAAATGCGTATCTGTAATAATCCGAACTAAACGCCAAATAAATTATCAATAACTAGCCTAACTTTCAGTTTATTAAGTTAGAAAATTCCAGTTTATGTCAAAGCTGTGTTGAGTGACCTAGCTTCATACACGTTGTTTTCTTATATAAAAACATTACATTCTTGCTATATTTACAAGTCGAAGCAAAACCATTATTAAAAGTTCCACTGATGACTTGCGGGTAAATAGTTAGAAATTATGATATATTCCTTTCATTCGGTGGTTATTTGACTATTTGTAACGAAGACGGGAAACACAGTCTATTTAAAATAAGCCACGCAAAACGGCCGGATTAAGTAAACCGGGTAAAGCAATCGAGTCATGGAAAGCAAACCAGGCAAAGTAAGCAATGTAAACCAAGCCATGTAAAGTAAGCAGCTTGAATTACGTAATATTTAAGTTAAGTCACTTGTGCCCTTCGCAGCGGTTTGAGAGCAGCGTGCACATAAATAACTTGAAACTATTTGAAGTAGATTTTCGCGGGGTGTTGTGCCTTAATTCTGACTTGTTATAAAAATACTATAAAATTCATGTAATTGACTGCTAATCGTAAGGGACCGTGTTCAGAGGTGCAGCCATGTGTATAGCACAAGGAAGGGGCTATGGCCCAAGAAAGGGGCTATGGGCCTTGGGAGGGATGAGGGCGAGATATTTTTACCTGCTACCAAGCCAGACATTCGTCCCCTTACGTCCCCAGGCGGCGCCTTCCTTCGTAAAGAGCTTAAAATAGAAATATGACAGAAGTAATGAACAGTAGACTGATAGACAGTTACCACCAGATCCTTGGACTGGTGAAAGGATCAGTCGGTGGATGAATGGGCAGATTGGCCTATTGGTGAACGATTATAGTGGATGCATTGGCCAGTTTATGGCTTAAGATATAACGCAATGGCTCTTATTAAAATTACCAGTAATCGTTAACATCAATGTACCTAAGGGCGCGTCAAGAGTCGTCATGGTAACCACCAGCCAATCACAAACGTCCAGACTCTCCATTCGAATTCAAATTAAAAAAAAAAAACTTAAATCAATATTTTTTATATAAATTACATACAGCCCCATGTTTACATCAGAAACATATGATGTAAACAAAATTACACTGTGTAGCTATGAATTCACTACTATGTCATGTTTAAAATATATTTGATATAAATACAATCATCGCTGTATGACAACAGGAGCGAAAATACATCAGTCGACCTCGCCAGGATTCGAACCTGGAATCTTCTGATCCGTAGTCAGACGCGTTATCCGTTGCGCCACGAGGCCGTTGACTTCTGTGATGAGATCAATATAAATTAGCATCATGTTCATACTACCCGTTTAAGCAGGACAAGTACTCACCTAGTTGTGTTTGCGGGGGTTGAGCTCTGGCTCTTTGGTCCCGCCTCTCAACTGTCAATCAACTGGTGTACAGATTCCTGAGCCTATTGGGCTCTATCATATCTACACTTGAAACTGTGTATGGAGTCAGCCTCCACCACATCACTTCCTAATGCATTCCATTTGTCAACCACTCTGACACTTAAAAAATTCTTTTTAATGTCTCTGTGGCTCATTTGGGCACTCAGTTTCTACCTGTGTCCCCTTGTGCGTGTGCCCCTTGTGTTAAATAGTCTGTCTTTATCTACCCTATCAATTCCTGTGAGAATCTTGAATGTGGTGATCATGTCCCCCCCTAACTTCTGTTTCCCAGTGGCGTGAGGTTTAATTCCCGTAGTCTCTCCTCGTAGCTCATACCTCTCAGCTCGGGTACTAGTCTGGTGGCAAACCTTTGAACCTTTTCCAGTTTAGTCTTATGCTTGACTAGATATGGACTCCATGCTGCTAGAGCCGCATACTCCAGAATTGGTCTGACATATGTGGTATATAATGTTCTGAAAGATTCCTTACACAAGTTTCTAAAGGCCGTTCTTATGTTAGCCAACCTGGCATATGCTGCTGATGTTATCCTCTTGATATGAGCTTCAGGGGACAGGTCTGGCGTGATATCAACCCCCAGGTCTTTCTCTCTCTCAGACTCTTGAAGTATTTCAAGTGCTTATAACAGGATAATTTCTAGTTATTTATAAATAGCTATTCCTGACAGATGTAGCTAGTGATGTACTAGAAAGCAGATAATAATAGTAAGACCAATATTAGGACTATTAATAGCAAATAGGAGTGCGATATATTTTAATTATGCTGTTAACGGTAGGCTCGCATATATATGTAATATTAATATATTATATTAAATAGTTCGTTGTAATAACTGCTATTTGGAGTGTATTACAAAAATAATATAAAAGCAGTTGAATCAGGAATTATAATATTTAAAATTAATAAATGTATTTTGGTTCAAAAATGAGCCCACACGTAATATCTGATTTGGAGGCGCTAATTAAACTAATGGTTTAATTTACCTGACATGCATACCTTACAAGGTGACGTAAAAGACCTAATAGATTCCATTTTTTTACGGAATCTACGAATCCGTTTAAAATGCGATGTATTAACACGGACTAAAGCACCGTAATAATGACGGGTTTACTATGCATTACCTTTGATAGGTGGGTTCGTACGTGTCTGGGTAGGCGAAACAGTTTCATTTTTTTACGGAGTGACAAATTGAGAGTATGGGCTGGCAGAGTAGGGCCTTTATATCTGAACACGAGTATGGGTTCAGGGATCCTGCCTCACTAACCTGATAGTTATGCACACACGAGACTGGCGAGAGTGGGTAGACTGCCAGAAAGCCTTTGACAAAGTACCGTACGTACGAGAGACAAGTCAGCAAGTTGAAGGAACGGCACAATTGAAACAGGCCGTTTCTGTCCAGGAAACGGATGTTTCAATGTTTTTGAAACACTGTTTTTGTCCTGCCCGGGTGCCTTGGATGTGAGCCGAGGATCTAGACCTCTTGGTATAGTATTTAATGCTAGATACATGGATGAGGTGGATGGATTAACGCCGTGGCATGAAGCCATAAATGTTGTAACCTGGCGCTAGACGGGGTGCCAGCTGGAGCGTCACGAGGCTGTGACCTGCAGTACTTGAGTCTAGTTCGTGTGCCACCCTCAGACTTCCTCGCTCTTGATTTTGGATCCACGAAGAGGCGAAGAACATAGCTAGAAGGTGGGAAGGTCACAGTAGCATGGGGGGGAATGGCTATACGATAGACTCATCGAGCCTGGGGGAAGCCCCCATGATGCCACTTGGTGGCGTGTGGCAAGTAGCACTAAGATGGATTCTTGCCCTGTTGTTGTTGCTGGTCACATTTCCCTGCTGGTGCTCCTGTTAATAATACAACTGTTGTGCGGGCTTGTGTCTTCACCACCTCCAAGAACGTGCCCTTTCTGCTCTCTCTTCCCTACAAAACGTTTGAAGAAAATATTCATTATCTCATGATTGAGGGAACAGGGATTGAGGCTTTATCGCAAGTCTTTGTCCACCTGACGCGTCAACTGGGAATCTTCTTAAACTCTAAATTCTCATGTGAAAATGTCGTGAAATATTCAAACGCCCATATTCTTGGTAGCGATTAAGAGGGTGCAGTGTTGGAAAATATGAGACGTCCAGGGCGTAGCCTAACGACGGTGCATAATGGCAGAAAACAATATTGCAACGACCCGGCCATGTTTAGAAGCTGACGACTAAGAATCCAGCTGATTTGCCGAAGCAGACTTTTTTCCACCTTAGCAGGGTCGCACATGGGTCAGTTTGAAGTCGAATTGACCTATCACTGGCAACTTTTCAAACACATTATACCGAAGACGTAAAAGTGAAGACCACGAGAACCTCTAATAGTGGGGTCGAGAGGGGTGAGGTGGGGGAGGAGGGTGCTGCGAGTCACATATTTTATAGAAAGAAGAACCTTTGTCTCTGTTTACAGGGGTGCAGGTTGAGATCCTGTCGTGGCGGCAGTGACTTCATGTGCCAGGCAGCCTATGAAGGCGCCCCCTGGAGGAGGGACCAGCCATATCGTCTAGCAAATGTGCAGTGTTAATCCCGATTTCACAACGTACCACGGAATATTGTGAAGTGCTATCCCAAAATCTAAATAAGTGTGATTCAGGGGAAATGATTAAGAATGAAAAGGTGGATCAGATCACAATGTGTAGCGTCGGTTCTCAATCTTGATGAGTATCCCTAAAAGTGATAACAGAAAATGGCTGACTATTGAAGAAAAACAGCGTTAAAAGTCGACTTTCGTAAAGGGATTACATAATTAAGTAAACGACTCCGTTTAAATAATATGCAATTAAAATTCCCATTCCGACTTCATTCATTAGTTACTTGCATTGTGTAAAGCGGCTCCAGAACGTGATCTGAGGTAATTACATCAGACCTCACTTTGACGTCAGCAGTCAACAGAAAGTAACACCAAAATAGACAAACAGTGAAAGAGTGAGAGGAAAGAGGGCAGAAAGGGCTTGATGCTGTATTCTAGGAAGGGAGCCTAAGTCTTACGAACCATAGAACCTTAAATGTCACCTGAAGGAAGCACCCAAGAAACGTGTCGACGACAACTGGAGGAATCGACGATCTTGTGTTTATTGAGATTGGGTCACCTGGCTTAAAATGACCCACAGAGGTAAATATAAATTATATCTCGTATCAAGGGTTAGTGTTTTAACTAGGTGTCTCCACATACAGTGAGTAATGTGTCACACTAAGTGAAACTTTATCAACTCTTTATAAAGTCTTTATATTGACAGTCCAAGACCAAGGTTAAGTCTTAAGTCAAGATCAGGTTAGGTAATAGGTTGTAATTCTATTCACCTGGGGTCTCGAACCCTGGACCCCGCGTGTGTGAGGGCGATGCTCTATATCAACTGGGCTATGATAGCCCAATTGTTTATTAGGTTGTAAGGTAAAGTCGAGTTATGTGAAGCGAATCCTTTGGTCAGTACAGGTATTGGATGGTGTGTCAGTTTACAAAGTCTTTCAAAAAGATGTCAGGCAACACCTGTATTGAGATCATATCTTCAGCAAGCATCCTTACTGATGTCAATTGTCATAAAACACTTATGTCGATGTCAGGTCTTCAGTAAAACTCCTCTGTTGATGTCAGAACAATCCCTGTATTGATACAAGTTCGTATTGATGTCAGGTCGTCAAAAAGTACCTGTATTGATGTCAGGTCGTTAGATAAATACATGGAATGATGTCAGTTTGCAGCCCCTCCTCCAGAAATGGAGTGGTAAATGTAAGGAGACAAGTAAGTGCAATATGTACTATTCATAGCAGTTAGGAATTGTACTTATTTTCACTTAGTATTAAATCGTAGTCAAATATATTGTGAATATTTGAGTTTACCTGAAAAACTGAATAGAAAACCACAACCTCGCCTAACCGTCTTAGTTTTTGAAGATAATAATTTTATTGATAATAAGATAATAATTAGTACTTAATCTATAGCTATATTGATATTACAATTTTATAAAACTAATAAAACAAAACTAAAATATATCAATAAATTGTAAAGAAACTCAGGATATTTTAAAATTTTGTATAAAATCTATATTGTTTAATAAACCTGAAAAAGAAATTTCTGATATTTAAAACTTGTGTATAACACATAATAACTGAAAACTATATCTTGAAACTTTTGAGTGTCTTAACAGAAGGAGAATTAAATCGGGGGACAGAGTTGGGTAAATGTAACTACCTCGTAAGTGTAATTATGCACTGTTAATGACAGTAAGAAAATGTACTTATTACACTTAGTATTAAATCGAACTGTCAATTCGGAGGATGGGTTGCAGCTTGATTACAATGAGTTGCCATGTTGGTCATTCATTCTACCTGTAGGATGAAGTATAGTTGAATAAACCTAACTGATTATTGATCAGCAACATGTGGGATCTGTAGGTGTGACGGGATCACACGTGACAGGACTTCGTATACTGTCACGCTATATATTCTTACTATAAAATAAACCATGTACTATATGAAAAGTTGAATATTCTTGCTCCTCATAGACAGTCCTTCCACTTGGCCTGGCTGGTAGAGTGACGGGCTCGAATCCTGCAAACGATTCAATCCCTAATCCCTAGGTCCTGATGGCAGAGTGGATAGCGCTCGGGATTCGTAGTCCTAAGGTTCCGGGTTCGATCCCCGGCGGAGGCGGAAACAAATGGGCAGAGTTTCCTTGACCCTGATGCCTCTGTTCACCTAGCAGTAAATAGGTAGCTGGGAGTTAGACAGCTGTTACAGGCTGCTTCCTTGGGATGTGTAACAAAAAGGAGGCCGGCCTCGGGGACGCTAAGCCCCGAAATCATCTCAAGATAACCTCAAGAAGATAATGATCCAAGTGGCTGAATACCATTCATTCAATCCAGCCTCATATCCCAGCTTCTTCTTATCCCTTCCAAGTGTTATTTAGGTATGCAAATTTAGCTCATACGCGAGATGATTACACTACATTACCTTCGCAGGCTGGGTGTGGCTGGCGTGGGCGAGGTGGGTGTGGTCGTGCGGGTTAGTGCTGGCAGCACGATGCTTCTCGTACCTGGCCCTCGCCTGGATGTACGTGAGAACCAGTAAGTCTCGTATACCTTAATGCTGTGTAACATTTCTTGGTAAACTCCATCAAGATAACTTGACATCTTTCTCACGTCTTCTTTAATCAAGTTTACCTACTTAAAATTATCTGTTAGATTAAGGACCTGCCCGAAACGCTGCGCGTACTAGTGGCTTTACAAGATTGTAAATACTATGCTGTGTATTCTCTCAAACCCAATTTACCTTCTTGTATATAAATAAATAAAATAGAAATAAAATAAAGTTCCTCGTTGGCTTCCTCCTTTCCTTGAATTCGTTTGTGTTTTTGAATATCCCTGACTCTTTTAATTTAATTTTTGTAATTTGTGAATATAATCTTTAAAGGCCTGATTTTTCCCTTTTTCGATTTTCCTATTTTTTTTTCTGTGACATGTACCATTGTCATTTATATTTCGGGATATTTTCATGAGACTTTCCCTCGTTGCCAACTTAACAAGTTACGAATTTAATAATTTCCTATTACTTTTAAATCTTACGTTAGCCTTCATATATTGAATTAATTTTTGACACTTATGCTCTCTCTGAATACCTTTAAATAGTATTTTTTATCAATTCTCAGTTTTCCACCTTGCAATGATTCTCCAATTCCTTTTTTGATAAGAATTTTTATAAACATAATCCATATTCTTTAAAATTAGTTTCCAATTATTTCCATATGTTGTTTAAATTTACTGTGTTTTCTTTTGACTTTAAATAAGTGTTTTTCTTACTTTCTTGCACAAATTTTTTCTTGTAGTATTTCCTGCCTATTTTTGGGTAAATTAGTTCCCGTCTCGCGATCTTCTTTTATTCTTGTAAAAATTATTTGTTACAAGATTCTCAATTTAGAAATGCCCAAGAAGTCATAAGACTAAAAAAGGTAAAAATTAAGGAAACTGCAAGCCTTTTGGCCCATACGAGGCAGCTACTATTGACCCCATACAGGGCTCTCCTGTTTATATCCTCACAATTTCACATACATGTGTAACCTGCTCTTGAAATAATTCAGTAAAGACCAATCTTTATAGGCCTCGTATGGACCTATAAGAGCTGCTCGTATGGGCCAATAAGAGCTGCCTCGTGCCTCGTATGGACCAATAGGTCTTCTGCAGGTTCCTCTAATCTTGTGTCAATTATTTGTCCCCATCTTAGCCATTCCGGTGTGGGAGAAGGACACGACCCTGGCCCTCTGGGTCAACAGGAAGGTGTCGTCGCGACCTGTAGCTGACCTGTGTCGCGACCTGGCAGATGGGGTGATCTTATGTGGTCTGCTGGATGCCCTGGTGCCCGGCACGTGCCCTAGACACGACCTTCTGCCCGTGGATCAGCCCGCTGCCAATCTGTACATCGCCTCGAGGCTCGCCACTAAGTACCTCGGGGTCTCGCAGGTGAGGTCGAGCGGGGGATTTTTTTATCAGGAAATTGAGGAGAGGGATTTCATTAATGTTTGTTAGGGATGATTGGGATTAGAAGATCTGACTGAAGAGAAGTATTTATAAAAAAAAACACGTTCTCCCAAGCCCCATTGTGACTTGGGAGAACATTACTTAAAACACGAAGCCAGAATATCGGACTCTGAGCGGGGCACAGGCTTGAATATAGCGATTTCCTCTGTTTCCGCTCGCCACTCTTCAGGACAAGTTGGTTTACCAAGGGTCTATGGTACACTTTAGTATACAATAGCGGTGCAGGCTTGGCCAGTGCTCTAGTCAGTGGGGGTGTATCGGTGGTTCGTGGTGTAGACGGGATGTGTAATAGTGAGTGTGTCGCCCTGACTTCGAGGTGGAGGGTTCCTGGTGTGGGTGTACACTATGGAGGTGGAGAGAAAAATGGAGATTGGGGGCCAAGGGGGTTACGTCTTGTTCGTGGAAGCCTCACAGTGTCACCGGGAATAGATCCTCTTGTGTTGCTGAGCTTGTTAAGTCACGTGGTACCCTTCCCCCCCCCTCTCACTTGTCAACACCGATATGACCAACTCACACACCCACTCCGTCCCTCTCCCAGCATAAACAACCAGCTGTCAAGAACCACCATTTCGATTACCAGCTGGGGTGCTCGCTAACCACCTGGGCGCCATTTTCACCTGGCACCCTCACCATCTGCCGTATGTGGCACCCTTACCACCTGCCCAGGTGGTGTGTACGGCCCTCTGGCACTCACCTACTGCCTAATCACCTCAGAATGTGACCAGCTGAGTAGTCAACTGGTGGCACTATTTACATCAGCTGTTACCAACCCTTGGGGGATCTGGAGAGCCAACTATCATCTCTTGATAGCTAACTATCCTCTGTCGATAGCCAACCATCACTAATCATGCAATATTCCACGTAGTTTGAACCCCTTCCCACCCCCCACCCCCAGCCTTCCTCAGACACGTGACACACAATGCATCGGCAACATTGTACATCTTTCGAGATAAAAAAACATCGGTCCAGTTTAATAAGTGTTCAGGTCTTCAGATAATGACAATATCTTTTTCTCTCTCGCCTTGTAGGACTTGAAAGATGCTGGGTGATGCTATATATCTCTTACTGAACATCTCATCTTGCCTAAGCATCTTTCGCAGACGTTGTGTTGTAACACCCAAGGTCCCCCCCCCCCTAGAGTTCACACCCAGGGAAGCCTTCTCCAAGAGGTCAGCCCAGATGACCTCCGGTTTATCTTGTATGTTGATTAAAAAATTCCTGGGTTAGTCTTAGTCAGCTAGTTTCAAGTATCTAATATAGCATTTCTCAACATTTCCCCCTATGCTGCAGCATCCCTTGTAGAGGTCACTCAGCATTTCATCTCCCACAGGATATCAGCAGCATCAGTGACGGGGCAAAGGGACGTGCTGCTCTGGTTCAGTTCCTCCGAGGAGTCAGATATGCTGCCCTCAGACGTCACGTCTTCGGGGGCCCACCTGTTACCCCTTACTCTATCGCACAAACACTCGGCTGTCACCAGGTGGGCCAAGGGTACAGGGGTGGGACCATTTTCTGGATGGTCTGTAAACTATTAAGATGGTCTTAATAACTTTTTAGAGGTTAATAGCCTTTAAGCCCAATACCATCTTCCTGAATTACTTGTTTGATTCCATTCACCTGGGCTGTATGGGTCTCGAACCGTGGTCCCATATTTTTTACTCGTTTGATTCCCTCAGGTGATCGCCCGGGGGATGGGACTCCAGCTGGGGGTGGTGGGCCGGAGAGCGAGGTTCACCCTCTACCTCGCTGGGGCCACGGGGATCGACCTGGTGGTGGAGGTGAAGAACGACCTGAATGACTACTGCAGTCATCGGATTACTAGCCGTTCCCCCGCGAGGGTCGGCTACCTCTCCAAGGATGCCCTCAAGGTAAGTTCTCGAACTCTAAAGATGCCCTCAAGGTAAGTTTTCGAACTCCAAAGATGCCCTCAAAGTCAGTCGAACTCCAAAGATGCCCTCAAAGTCATTTTCGAACTCCAAAGATGCCCTCAAAGTCAGTTTTCGAACTCCAAAGATGCCCTCAAAGTCAGTTTTCGAACTCCAAAGATGCCCTCAAAGTAAGTTCTCGAACTCCAAAGATGCCCTCAAAATGAGTTCTCTGGAACCCCAAAAACTGGATGTCCTCGGATCTTGGAATCGCTGGAGCATGAGGTTACAACCCCTGAATCCTTACCATAATATCCTGGAATCACTTCCTCAGGGTCCCTTGGCCTCACTGAGCAGTGTGTGTTCCCTGGCCCAGATCACTATAGGTGTCTGGAACCTGAGCTTAGGAGTCTTCTTGCGGACGCCAGAAACAACTCACGTAATTTCAGAATTTGAGCATATAGTCCTCCCTGGAAACATAATTTCTTCCATCTACCCTCTTATCCTCTGTGTCTTCTATTGCATCTTTTGCCTTCTCTCTACTTGTCCCTTGTTCCATCTTCTTCCGTGACCCTCATCCCCTCCCACAGGGACGCCACAACATCCCGCTGGAGTACGAACTGGGGTCGTGCGAGGTCCGCGTAGCCTGGGTGCCTCTCCAGATGTCACGTCACTCCCTGGCCATCATCTGGCGAGGACAGCACATTGTTGGCTCCCCCTACTGCGTCGTCGTCGACGAGTCTCTGGTCAGTTCTTCCCACCCTTCTCCCTCAGGGTGGGAGTAACCTACCCTGAGTTACTGAGTCACAAGTAACCCCACTTCGGAAGCCCCCCTTGTCCTCATGAAAGTAGGGGGAGGGGGTCTAAGCCCCCCTGACAGTGACAAGCCCCTATGGGGAGAACAACAACAACGCGAGAGAGAAAGAATGGGAATTTAGAACTAATATGGGTTAATATATTTAAAACAATTGGATAATAATGCAAATAATAATAATTTAAGAAGTAGCAATACAGTATCATTAATGATGCAATGGAGCTAGTGATAATAAAAGATTCATTGTAGCTCCATGTCGATACTATACCTAAACACATGAATAGTATGTGTGCTATTTTACATATTGTGTAGGTATTCGTCTGTAGTTTGTTCTTAAGGCTCAAAAAATGCAGATATTCTCATACAGTATGTATAAGGTGTGCTTCCGGCGAATTTAGTTTAAGGTTACTGCCAATATTCAGTACCTGACTTAACTTGACCTTTGCCCTGCCTCAGGAACATTCGCCCGGCCGCCAGTGCCAAATCCTTCACTCCACCCAGGACAGTGACACTGAATCTGAGATTGGTAATCCTGTCACCCCAGTCAGCAGAAGTAGGAGGGGATCCCTACACAAGGAAGAGACAACTGCTATCTCCTATAGGGCCAAAGCTGGTGCCCTCAGGTAGGTAAACCCTTTCGCTGCTGATCACGCTTTTTTGTTTGCGATGCTATACTCACGTGAAACAGTGATTATCTACTTAGTTCAAGGTTTACTATTTTTCTCAGATACCTCCAAAAACGTTCTTCCTAAAGTTCTTCATCACAAACCTAAGACTTTTCCCCCTCTGAGTGATCTAAGATAGTTTACCCTTAGTCCCAAGACTGTTCTTGATAATAACCTATAAGACCTGCCTTTCCCTCCATGGAAATAGCACAGGCTCTTCCATCCCTTCAGTTCCCCTTCTCAGACCTTCCATACCCTCCTCACTCCCTTAACCCTAGCCTCCCTCGTTCCCACACCCCCTCCCAGTGTCCTCAGCGAGTCAGACCAGTGCAGGTGTGTGTGTGTGGCCTTCCTCAGGTTTGTTAACATCCTGCGCCGTCGCGTGGTGCGTCGAGTAGTCCACGTCGGGACTGAGGACGTGGTGCTGCAGGGCGATGAGAGCATCGGCCGCTCCCCGGAGGCTCGGCAGGTCCGTCTTAATCCTACCTGTTACTGTCTCTTAATCGTGCCTGTTACCGACTTTTACCTACTTGGTTTACCTTGGAAGCGTTAATGACGAAATCCTGATATCTCTCCCTGGGAGTTCACCTGCTGGGACTCTGCCAACAAAGACTCGTGTGGGCTTGCAAGAATGCCTTCGTCCAGGAACCAGAGGGTTGAGTTCGCTGGTAAACTTGATCAACTTATAGATATTATATCTATCTATATATATTATATGTATATAATATATACATATAATATATATATAGTATATATGTTATATATATTCTTGTATGTATATTTGGGTTTCATGTCATTTATTTCAATTATTTAAAAATACAGCCTAGGGACCACTCAGGTTATGTGTAATATGTATTGCGTGTAACTTTGATTAACATGATTTGTATTTCTGAGTAGTCCGTGATGTTTTCAGATTTATGCCCCATTAGTATATAAAACAGGGATTATTCCCCTCAAACGTTACCTGCTTGATGGGTTTCTGGGAGTTCTACTCCCCAAGCCCGGCCCGAGGCCAGGCTTGACTTGTGAGAGTTTGGTCCACTAGACAGATTAAGGAAGATGTCTTAACGGTGCCTGAAGGCTGCTGACTCCTTATTAAGAGTTGTGACACGTTTCCCAAGACTTCAGCCATCATGTACCTTCAAGAAGTCTTCCCTAAGATGTCTAAGGCAAAGACATCTTAGGGAAGACATCTTAGACATATTATTCTCCTCAAAGCTTGAGGAGAATAATACCCATTTTCTATACTTTTTAAGGAATAGGCATTTGGAAAATTTTAATCGTTACACAATGTAATAATTTCATAAGCGAGATGATTTTAGTTGTATTTTGCACAGCTTGTTATTGATGTTTGCAAATAACTGACATACATGTATGCCAATGGTGCCTTAATGGTGTGATTATTGCAGGCTTTCCGGAAGATGCGGACCAGTTCGTTCGAGAGCAAGGACGAGTATCCGGACACTGCCTTCCCACGGCTCGGTATCTCTGCCCTCGCCGTCGGAAGATCGTCTCGGCATCCGGATGTCCGATCGTCTGATTCTCCGCTTGAGCCATTAGACGATGCGATCCCCACGCTTGCGGAGAGCAAACTGGAAGACTGTAGTCAGATGTGTCATGCAGAAGAGAGGACACAGGAAGATTGTAGTCGGGTGTGTCATGCAGAAGAGACTAAAGGAAGCAACGAAACCGGAAACACAGAAACATTTAATACACCTGATTACATAAATGACTTCTCGCAGAGAAAACGGGACACTAAAGGGAGTTTACAAAATAATGCCTCTGATGATTTTATTTCAGAACTAGACATACGAACCGAGATCACCAGTTCTGAAGATGTGGTGGACATTGACCAAGAGGTACATAAACAAAATCTCAAAGATTTTCATACTGATGAGAACTTGCATGATTTGCAAGACACACAAATATGTACAGCTGATGGAGAAAATATTGAAGGATTTCCTCCAATCAGATTGTACACCGAAAAGGAAGAAAATGGGAAACTATTTGTTCCCGAAGTCAATGGTCTATACGAGAAATCTTGGAGAAAGCCGGATACAGTTATATCGACAAGTTTGAGGCCAAATTCAACGGATGAAGTTGATAATGCATGCAATAGCATCATGAACATATGCGACTTCATCACAGACCACAAACCAAAGAAGGAAGCTCTGAGGACCGTTGAAGTAGCATCAAGAATAATAGCCTACGGATTCAGCGAAGAGTCTGATTCTTCTTGTTCTCTACCGATGAAGGACGCCAAACCTCAACGTGTGTTTGGCGAAGAAAATGCGACTTGGGTTCCAAGTGGTGAAGCAGACGGCGACGAACAACTAGAGGGACTGATGGATAATCAAGGCAATAGCTTGAGCAATTATTCTGTCGGCAGGGGCATCCAGGATAATGTTGACGGAGAAGGCGCCGACGTTTCCGAACCGATGGAGAGCTGTGAAGGTTCCGAGACAGGCGAAGAGCGCTTCGAGGACGCGGAAGACGACAGCCCCGAGCACTTCTTGACCCACACAAAGAGACCCTTAGTTATCCCAAAGGTGGTCGTTCACGAGTCAAACGCAACACTTATAGACAATGAAACAATAAACAGATCAGTGTTAGTGCAAGCAGACGACGACGCTACTGTTGCCATGGACTACCTTCAGACCATTGATGAGGAAACTGAGCCAAACTCATTAGATGAGAACAGATGGGAGTCAGAGCTGAAGAAATGTGAAGTCCTGCTTCAAGAGAGCTCAAATGTATCCGATACAAGTGACACAATGACTGACCCAGACGAGGTGCTGAGGAAGGTAGCACGCTCACTGGAAAGATATGTAGAAATAGCTGAAGTAGTCGATGGTTTGCTGAGCAGAAGAGAAACAAATTGCAAATCATCTGTGGAGCCAGAAGAATCGTGCAAATCTCTCGTTGGAGCTATAGACCCACTTCACCGGCCAACAGAAATAGCTGAAACAGATGAGGCCAACATGGAATCACCTGCAGGAATGGAAGACCAGAAGCAGTTGACAACTGAAGGCAATAACCCATGGAGACTGCTTGGTCCTCACACAGAAGTGACCGGACAGAGTGATGAAACGGCAAAGTTCTCTCAAATTTCATCTGGAGAGTTATGCTTCCCTGCAAAAGCAGCCAGTCCCAAGCTGGCTAATGAACAGCCCCAACAGACCAGTGAGAACTTGCTACATATCACTGAAAAAAAGCTCGAGACCATTCCATGCCCTTCTGAAGGCCCACGTGAGGCCACTGAAGCCCTACGTGAGACCAGTGAAGGCCTACACGAGACCACTAATGACCTGTTTGGGACCACTGAAGTCTTACATGAGGCCAGTAATCACCTACATAAGACTGATGAAAGCCTATATGAGACTAGTGGAAATCGCCCAGATAATTCACCAGAAGGCAGAGTGTCTCAACACACAGTTAGATCAAGGGACCATATGGAGGTACTAAGAGTCAGCAAAGACCACCTGGAGGTTGTAAGAGACAGCAAGGACCAATCTGAGGTCTCGAGAGACAGCGGGGACCAATCTGAGGTCTTGAGAGGCAGCAGAGACCAATCTGAGGTCTCGAGAGGCAGTGAAGACCAATCTGAGGTCTCGAGATGCAGTGGGGACCAATCTGAGGTCTCGAGATGCAGTGGGGACCAATCTGAGGTCTTGAGAGGCAGTGGGGACCAATCTGAGGTCTCGAGAGGCAGTGACCAATCTGAGGTCTCGAGAGGCAGCAGAGACCAATCTGAGGTCTTGAGAGGCAGCAGAGACCAATCTGAGGTCTTGAGAGGCAGCGGGGACCAGTCGAAAGACTCGAGAGGCAGCAGGAACCAATCTGAGGCCGAGAGAAGCAACAAGGGACAGCTGGAGATAAGAAGAGACATGGTGGAAGACGGGGAACTTAAGGACGCAGATGAGAATGAACATATCTTCCCATGCACCCCAACAAAGGAACCTCGCCTCTACCCCCAATCACTGGGTGCACAACATGCCAAGTGCTGCAGCTGGAGCACCATCTATGAGGGAAGTGGGAAGCACTACAGTCCGTCATATGGGGTGCCCGTTGAAGCCTGTGGGTCGCCTGCCGGGGTGCCCTCTGGCGGATTGTGTCTGGAGACACGTGTCACTGGAGCTAACAAGTCCTTGGAAGCCCATGGCAATCCTAAGCTTTGTAAACACGCAGATAATCCCAAAAGTTCTTTGAGTTCGTCTAGTCAGTCCCCGCCCCCAATGACCGAAGGAGGTCAGCTTACTCCGTCTTCGAAAGCTTCGCGAACAGATTTTTTGTTTGAGAATGGAATCTTAGAATATGAAAATGCCAAAGAATGTTACCTTGTCCCATTCGAGATTCGAAGTGATAATTCACTCGGCACAGGAAGTAAAGCTATTGATCGCTCCAGAACAAACCTTTCCCCGCCTGGCCCAGTGTCTGGAACAAACCTTTCCACGCCTGGCCCAGTGTCTGGAACAAACCTTTCCACGCCTGGCCCAGTGTCTGGAACAAACTTTTCAACGCCTGGCCCAATGTCTGGAACAAACCTTTCCCCGCCTGGCCCAGTGTCTGGAACGAACCTTTCCACGCCTGGCCCAGTGTCTGGAACGAACCTTTCCACGCCTGGCCCAGTGTCTGGAACAAACCTTTCCCCGCCTGGCCCAGTGTCTGGAACAAACCTTTCCACGCCTGGCCCAGTGTCCAGGTTCAGGTCAATGTTCGAAACGAGATCCCTGGAAGAAATCTCATCCCTTCAGAGAGGTAAAACCTCAGGAAAGTCTGAAGACAAATCACAGTACGGTGATTATAAGCCACCAAGTACACTGCCAGTTGGCTTAGAAACCACGAGAGGCATGATTTCAGAAACCGATACTGATGCTTCACACGATCCACAATCCACGAACAAGACGGATAAAGCCAAATCAGACCAAGAAAACCATGTGGCGAAGGAGAAGTTGACCAGAAAGCCTATCCGCATTCCAGTAATATCTCCAGATATGGCTCGCTTAAATCAACTCAGAGTGGACTCTCCACCTGATAATACAGCAGAAGTGCCCCGTCAACCACATCTTCAATCGATGGAACTTGCCGCACACAAAGGCAGAGTGAAAAGCTTAGTTAAGTTTAACAGGTTATTAAGATCGGTGCAAGCCAAAGAGTCGCCTGTGAGATGCGTGTCACCGACGCTACAAACGCTGCAGGAGAAGATCCCCCTGCCATCCAGTGCCTCAGGGAGCGAGGCATTAGGAGCAAGTGCATCGTGCAGCAGCTGCAGCGAGGCATCAGACATGATCGCCCTCGAGGCGGAGCAGCGAGTCTCCCAGCTCCGGTCTGTATTTGAGGTCTCCCGTCTGGCCGCACAGCAAAGGACACAAAGAGCCTTCTCGCGGAAGCTCAAGAAGTTTGTTTTTGGGGATGATAACGAAGAACCATTGGGAACGGAGCACGGGAGCGACTTGTCCGAAATGACCCCTGGTGATGGGGTAACTAAAATGCCAGTAGGTAAAGATCATTTAAGTGACAGGGCTTATTCTTCTGAAATTACCGGAGTCGTCCATCAGGTTTCACACATGAATATTCCAGGAAACAATTGGTCTAATGTCGCTGGAATTTCTAATCTTCTTGATGAAGAAACCAGAGACTCGTCTAGTAACGTTACACATCAAGAACACCAACCAGAAGAACCTAAGAACCTGGAAACTGGAAAGAATTTGACGATTTCTGACACATCAGTTCTTCAAGACGAACTGGAAATTAAACAGGATAATACTTTGCATACCACAGGGAAATTGAAACGCCACAAGAAGTCAGAAAAGCTTATGACATCGCTGGTAAGCATGGACAAAGATATCAGAGACGTGCAGACATCAGTACAGCGTCTAAGCAAACACTACACTACTGGACCCTCCGGCAATGTAGATATATCTCCGAAAGCGGCTCAAAACTATAATCTAAACCTCGACACGTCTTCAAATGAGCTAAAGCAAGAGACCTCAGCTGTTGCTGGTCTGTTCCATCAGGTGGTAGTGATGAGGGGAACGGTAAAACGTTTGGCACGACACTTTGAGAATGCTGAAACAAACAGTGCAGCGCTGAAGGACACTTCCAGTGCTGATATTGCCTCGGTGCTGCCTCTAAAGGCACAATCAGAACTTGGATATTGCAAAGAAACAGACGGAAGGGACAAAATAATGGAAGGAATTACCGAACATATGAATGATTCAGCTGAAGGACAAGTTTCAGGCAACTATCAAGTTCCAGATAATTATCAAGTTCCAGATAATTATCAAGTGGGAACTGTGCCTCACTCACAAGACAGAGTTACTAAACTTGAGTTGCAGGTGCTTCCTGCAGATCTGTACCAACACACTCACTTGTCGCCTCCTGAAGCTGCATGTGTTAACGAACACAAAGAGCAATGTAAAGACACGGAAAAGATTTCGATGAAGGCCATGGATATATCTCAAGAGAGGCCATCTTTGCCCTTTGGCCAACCTCTTGGAAATATGGGCGAACTACGCGAACAACGGCTCAATCTTTTCACACCTGCGGATGAACTTCAAAAGCAATCCGTAGATCAACTCGAAACAGAATCATATCCAACTTTAGATCACTGCCAGGAGGCACTTAAATCTGTTCAGCAGATTCAGAAGTCTGTCGATCAACATCAGGAGAAGTTAATCGAATCTATCGACCAACTTCAGAGAGAGCCAACGGAAACTGACAATCAACTTTGTAAAGAAAACGTTGAATCTGTTGACCAGTTTCAGGGAAAGTCGACAAATCTCGATGGTCGGCCTCAGGAATGGAGTGTATTGAAGGAAACATCTGGGGCTGGAAGTAGTAATGAGGACCCTTATAGAAGAGCGCATCAAGCTAAGATCGATTCATGGAATCGAGAAGGGAGCATCAGATGCCATCCAATTGTACCCATCGGTCGTCTTCAGGTGAAGGCTCATGAACACCCAGTTCAAATGATGGCAGTAGGAGTTGCTGACCATCCTCTTCAGGAAAGCGAGCAGCTTCATGACAATTCTGGATTTGACGATCAAACTGGAAAAACTACTGACAATGAATACCAGTCCATAATGAAGAACATACCTGATGACCGGCTGCGAAACTTTGGGGTATATTTTCAAGAAGATCAAAGTTCATTTATTGATGAACAGGAGGATTCAGATCCTCGAGGAAACTCACCAGTGAGGATGGGAATCCAGCCTGAATCTAGTACCACCGCCCGATTGAAGGACGATGTATCTAATTCTATAGATTCTCAACATCAAAATACATCGATAAACGTTTGGAGTGAATCAAATGTTTCTGAAATCTTACAGGTGGCGAACGCGTCTGAGAAGAATTTGGAAGAATCCAGAGCAGTTTTGGAAGAATTACCAACAGCCATACAACTTCCAAAGGCGTTAAATATGAGTTCGAAACTCCAGATGGCGTCGCCTACGCCTCTGAAAATGGAAGAGTCGATATCAAACCTCCTGGATAAGTCGGCAGAACATACAGACTGCGTAAAGGAATCAAGCCACTGTTCAGAACTCCTGAAGGATCCACTTACGTCTATAGACCGACTGGAAAAACAAAATAGTCCCCCAGACCTCCCAGATTATGCAATTGTGTCTTCAGACTTATTCCATTCAATCAAACCGTCAGATCCGCTCGAAAATTCAACTTTACTCTTAGGTTTTTCTAAGGAACGAGCTTCACCTCTAAAGCTTCTGAGAGACACAGTTGAACTTGCAAACCTGTTGGACGAGCAAAATGGAACTGTACACTTTCTGGAGAATCTAACTACTGCCGCAGACTTAAGACAGGCCACTACATCTGCAGCAGATCTGCTGAAGTCTGGAACACCTGCTGACTTTTTGACAGATAAAGATGCTCCTGTAAGCCACTTGAAGGAGCAGTATACACCTGCAAGTATATTGAAGGAACCGCCCGAGGAAACAATACATGTTGTCTCTCAAGAGGAATGGACTGTATGTACTACATCCAAGCCGCAGTTCTCAGGTTATATTGATTATGTTGAAGAGCCAAATGCAACGGTTGACATTACTTGCGCAAAGCAACCGGTAAATGCGCATGAAGCTTTGCAGAAACCTCTAACACCACCAAACGCATGTGTCCCAGCAGATATAATAGAGGAGCGTAAGCTACAGAGCTACGCAAGTGAAGCTTGTATTCAAACTTCAGAACATCAAGGCAGGAAGCTATTTTCTCTGTCTAGTGTTGAGAATATTGATGCAAATCGGGAAGATTCTCTCGTATCTTCTGTCACCAAAGAGTCGGAAAGATCTTCAGGGCAAGACTCGTGTGTCATGCCTTACAGAGACACCGGGGTACCTAAGGGGAGAACGGTGCAGCCTGATCCTCAACACGAAGTCTCTGTGCCCGGAGTTGTAGTGTTCGGGGCCACGCCAGAGAGCGGCCTCGATTGTATTTACAAGTACGATACAAACCTCAATTCTGATTCTGACAATATTCATGTGGAGGACGTAGCTAACTGCCAGAACACTTACGGTTGTCTACAAGACCAGGTTTCGGTAGATGTAATTGCTGGTGGGAATACTTATCGCATCATTCCTGAGAGCGTATGTTCATCAGATGTGCGAGAAAATGAAATACTGGAGTCAAATTATTATTCTGGTTTTTCCACAAAAGAGCCCATTAACAGTGATAAATTCCCAGGGAGGGAACTTGGTTCCATGCCCTTCAGTGCAGGCTACAGCAGTGGGGAGTTCAGTCAGGAAATTGAGGTGTCGATTCAGTTTCCAGCTGAGGCGGATGAGACCTCTTCTGACAAGTCAGAAGAGCATGAAGAACACAGGAAATTGCTGTGCCCTGTTGCGTTAGAATCCTTGCCTCATCGCCCTCCCTCGCCTCTACACAATTTTTTTTGTAGAACTGGTGAAGCAGTCGATCATTCAGACGATGACTTACCTCTTCATGATCACACTCCAGATCTCAACAGACCGCAGGAGTTGATGCAAAACAAACCCGCCATTCCCCAGAAACCACTAGGAGGACATTTGAGCACTCTCGAGGGGTACAATACAGACGAAGTAGCGTCAGAAAAGAGACTCGTTCTAACCTCGCACAGAACAGTTGCAGACTCTTGGCCACGCTCATACAAATCGGCTTTAAACCCATTGTCAGCGTCCTCTGTTTCCCCGCTTCTGGGTGGAGTAGATATACCGACTTGCAGTGTGGAAATGACCCTGCATAGGGACACAGGTGAGGTGGACTCCATTGACACTGCTGTCAACCCATCATGCACGGAAGAGGACTCCGTTGACGCCACTGTCAGCCCGTCATTGGCAGCTCCAAAGGCGGGTCTACCAAGTATCCAGGTGTCGCTGAAAACACTAACAACAAGAATTAGCTTATCAGAAATGGCCAGCTTATCAGAAATGGCCCCAAACTTCGCAGATACTTCAGAGATATCCACTGATTACCCCATAGACGTTAGACATGGTCCACAAAACACATCTGTTCAGAAAAACATATTAAAAGATAATTCAGAGAAAAGTGCATTCAATTTACTGGCCGTTGTGTCCACAGAAGCCGAGGTGAACTCTGCTCGCGGGAATAGCATGCAATTTACATTAAAGGACGACCCTCGGGGTGACAGCTCTGCAGAACTAAAGTCAATCGATGCTGAAGTTGAAACTTATTGGAATGTGTCGAGTAGCCACGCATCTGGACAAATCACACAGGTGTTGTCTGACAGTTTGTCCAATGATGAGGAGTGTAACAGTAAGGAGGTGGATCAGGGCGAGGAGGTGGATCTGGTCAAGGAAGCGGAACTGCTGCAGGTATCAAACAGCCACTTGATGGTCGAGGAACCAGGTCTAGAGAACTCAGACGACAGTGATTTTTCTTTTGGGACAGAAGACTGTGGGGACCCTCTGATATCGAAACAGTTCATTGATGCAATGTTGATTTCTACGAGAGCGGAGAGCCAGCAAGAGCAGTTAGAATACAACGCGCCTCCTGGAAGGTCAGTTGAAGAAGACGGTGACCACGACACATTAAAATCCCAGACTTCCTTCTCCGTTTCCCAAAGTAAGAAGGAAGTTGCACTGTTTTTAACAGATGGAAGTCCTGCTCAGCTTCGTCACCAACCGACAGTTGCACACATGGAAGATTCAGTCCTCATCCAGTCACAGGAGATCAAGGCGAATCAGGAGGCAGCAACAGCCACAGACACCAGATGGTTGGAGGATAACAAGACGAATCAGGAGGCGCCAACAGCCACAGAGCCAACAGCTTCAAGGACACATGTCAAGGTTGACGAACAAAATGAGACAGACCCTGATGACAGCGATTTCACTTTTGGGACAGAAGATTCTGGGGACATATTCCACGTGCCTCAAAGGTACATTGATGAACAGTTGGCTTTCAAGGATGAGGAAAAGTCTTCAAAGAATATGATCTCATTAGCTCTGGCGCCTAACGACTCTAACTATCTTGATACCAAATTTAAGAGACTCGCACGCACACCATGGAACAGCATTGACCAAGACTTATTAGATGGACAAAGGGAAAATGCCACAGTGTTAGACAGTGCTGAACTATTAAGAAGAATATCTGAAATTCATTCCACATTGCAAGCCTCTAAAGAAACGTCACAAGATGCTGTTGTTGAATCAGGGAAGAAAGATGCTGTTGTTGAATCAGGGAAAAAACAAGCTTCACATGAAATAAAATCGTCTCGGGATATTTCATGCCATTTGACACCCGCTGGAGTAGATGGACTAGTGTTAAATTCAACATCAGAAACCAAAGAATCCTACCCACTCAGTCTGCAGCCAAACATAGATTCATCGGCTAACCTCTCGACCGTCGACGTGAGCGCCGTGCCTTCACAACCTCCGACTCGGGACACTACAAGCCAAGAGAATGGCAGCGAAACTGATTCTGATGACGACATGCGTGTCGGCCCGCTTAAGAGCAGTCAACCATTGGTCATACCCTTGTCCGCCAGCCCCAGTAAGTCCACAGCACCAGGCTCGGACAGCGACTCGTCCAATTCCGAATCTGATGCCCTGACGGACGAGGACGACATAGAGGTGTGCGCGGTCAAGAAAAAACCCAAGTACACCAAGCCCGCTCGCAGTCACCGTAGCAAGCTTCACACCATCCAGGAACTCTCGGAGGACGACGAGGAACGGGACGCAACGCCAATCAGGCCGCCCAGACAGAGCAGGCTCACTGGCGCAAGGTCCAGGCTCACTGAGAACTGGTGGAAACCTGATTTCCCAAAGGTTCACCAGGCATCCCCTAAAACGACAAAATTATGCTCAGATTTCTCGAGAAAGCTTGGGAATGGTGATGGTGAAGCGTCCAGCACAAAGGTGATGGGAGGAAGCGGACACAATAATCATCCGGATCATCATCTAGCAATGGTAAAGCTCATTCCAGACAGTGTATCTTCATCATCTTCTGGCGATGACTATGACGACGATGGTGATATCGACGAACCAGTTGCAACATACGGACGGCTCTCCTACACGGGAATTGTCTTCAAGAAAATGCAGAAGACAGAATCACTAGCGAAGAAAAATAAAACCTCGAGAACATCTAGAAGTAGCAAGAAAGCCAGCTCCAACAGTGAAACAAATGCTGAGCAAATTAATCCTGAGAGGGATCAAATCCTTCAAACTGGGAGAGAACTTGGAGCTGGGAAGCATCGAAATTCACCTGAGCTTGAGGATCACGTAATACAAAAAGTAAACAATGGCGGAGAGAAGTTTAGAGAAACTATGAATGAAAATTATGTTGAGAATCACACAAGTCCAAAAATAAACGAAAATGAAGAACAGGAAAGTTTAAATAATAACGTCATGGAGGAACTTGCCAGTTCGAATAAAACTGAAAATTTGAAACATAAAAATGTAAACAAAAATGAGATTGTGAAATATGAAGATCGAAACGAAAATGAGAATAACAAAGACGCAATCACCACTGGAAACCAAAACATCCAAACGAAGCTTGTTGATCCATCCTCCCAAGAGCTCTCGACCTCGAACTCAAAACCTGGAAAAGTGAATCCTCGGGAGAGGAACCCTCGAGACCCACAAAAAGAAGCTAACTCAACGGTCAGCTTCTTGGAAGAAGAAGATACTACCCAATACTTCTTCCCTCCCATGGAGACCCTATTCACCCCAGCTTCTCCAGACCCCATCATCACCAGCAGCGCCTCCCTATCTCCCGCTGTGAAGGCAGATGTACCCACCATAACTCGGTATGTTGTCACTCATCTAGGGCGGGAGAGTGTGCTAACCGACCATACGTTTGCTCCTCCGATGGAGAAGCTGTTGAAACCGACGCTCCAGATAGCCGGTGACCAGGCCGATGACCACTTCCCACTTGGGAATGAGCTCGAGAGGAAATTTCAAGGTCAGTCCTGTTGTTTTTCCATGATAGATGATCTCCTGAACCTTCGAGCATGTACAGCACCTCAATTTTTAGATGTTGGAAATTCTGAATTGGGGGATTCGATCGCTTTAACAATGCCAGTAAATGGCCTTACACGTCCTGAGCTTTTATCAGAGAATACAATTCTCCATAAGAAAGATTCTTTAACCATGGCGGCTGAGGGAGCCAACAGGGATTCGAAGGACCTTAGCGACTTTATTTTACGGTGCAGCAAACAGTCTGAAGCAAATTTAAACTGTACTAATTCCCATGAAGAAAATAAAAAAGCAGAGGTAGGCAATGAAGAAATTTTGTTATCTACAGAAAAACCCCATGACCTCGAAACGAGAGAAAATGTACTTAAATGTATCACTGATAGAAACGAGATATCAAAGAGTGAGGATTTTTTGGGGGAAACTATTATTGGCTCTCAAGTACCCGCAGTTGGTGAGATTAGTCGGGAAACAGAATTAGGAAACATTTCGGAGAAAGCAAGAGGCAACCATGCCATCAGTCAAGACCACGTGACCAATCAAGGAAGCAAAGAAGCTACTGACGAAGGGACTCTTGAAGGCAGAGAGTACGGCGGTAGTATCAACAGTCCCGCTGATGTGGACTTCATCGAAGAACCTTTGACCTCTTTTCAGAGTAGCGGCCCTCAACAGCTTGGTTGTTTTCAGGACGTTATCGATCCGACAGAAGCAGTGACGGTTAAAGGTGAGAGTAAGGGCAGTATTAGTGCCGAGGCTTCTCCAGTAATGGCCGTAGAGCTTACCCAGAGCACCAGTAATGTTGTCCTTTACTCCCTCGGCAACAACAGAAAAAGACCCGGTGGCGCAAACAGTTTATTGCAGGAACCTGAGACTCTGACTTGGCATTCCAGAAATATGCATTTGGACGAGTTGAGTGACGTCTTCCCACTCACTATTGACACCTTTACTGTGACGGCTAGCAGTGACCCATTTTCTGTGACGAGTAGCAGCGACCCATTTTCTGTGACTAACAGTGACCCATTTTCTGTGACGACAAGCAGAGACTCGTTTTCTGTGACGACTAGCAGGGACCCGTTTTCCCAGCCCTCTAAAATGGGATCATGGGCTGGGGAGTGTTTTACTGATGAAACAATGCAAGCAAGCAGTTTCTGCACGGATGATGTAAAGCATGCGCCTCAAGCGGCAAAGGGAAGCCTTAGTGGTGATGGCGAACACTCGCCGTCATCACAAGGAGAAGTTAAGAAGCCAGGTTCTGCTGCCTGTCCTTCAGTCGTTCCTCAGACTCCCTGCGAGGAGTCAGTAGCGACAGCTAGTGGTGAGAACTTGAAACGAATTCCCTCCCACCTAGGAGGAACAATTATGGATACAAATCCAGGATTTGCAATACCGGAGGTGCAATGGGACACCTTTCCCATCTTCAGTGGTGTCTCACCAGATGACCTAGTGGCTGTCGATGCATCAGTGGCTTCAGATACATCAGTGTCAACACCAACGCTTGAGGCTGATGAAGCCCTGACGGTAGCAGACTTTGACACTCGCTGGACAAGTTTTGACGTCAAAGAAACAAAGGGCAGTGAAGGATCACCAAATAGCCTTGGTGTTGAAGTAAGAGATGGTTCAGATATACAAACAGTCGTTTGTAATGCCCCAAAAGGGACTGGATGTATAAAAGAAGAGTTAAGTGCTCCACACGACAGCAGGGAACAATCTCCAGACGCCCAAGTTTTGTTTGAACCTTCCAATCCATATTTAAGGACCACAGAAAATGGCAGAGTCGTAACTTGTCCACATGCAGGGCATCAGGGAGTTGACCTTAATACTTGTAACTCAAGTGGATTAGAATCTCCAGAAGCCCTACATCTCCATACTCGCTCCCCAGCTGAGCACGCAAGTGAAGGTGGTGTCGCTCAAACAGATGGTGCAGACAATGAATGGCATGCCTCATTCTCATCATTTTCGTCATCTTCATCACACTCATCGTATTTGTTGAGACATGCGAAGGATTATGAAGACGCTCTTCCCATTGTCGATCTTCTGGGACTTGAGCCCAGGTCTCTGCCGCCACGAGAGGAAACTAACGCGACCAGCCTCCTTAATCTCGATTCGCCCGACCACTGCACCTCCAGGAACCTGCAGAGGCCCTTGCAGGATGGTATTCAGCATACCAAATACATCGATACGGTAGATTTTGTCACTGGATCTCTCGATGACATCCTGAATTCCACGCACAGTGAGGATATCAAGCCTCAAGATGAGAGGGACATCGTTACTAATGAACTTTTTGCCTTTTTACGTGGATCTTCCGAATCTCTTATTGACGCTGACAATCCGGGATCCACAAGTAGTGATGCTATTCAGCCTCTGGTCTTGGCAGATACAGTGCAACCAGAAGTAGAAGACGCTTTAGCTGAAAGACAGACTGATAGTTCAGAGGAAGATCTCAGCACTGAGCAGGTGATCACGTCCACCCAACCTCCCTGTTGGGTATTGGACTCGGGTTTTGGCTCCCCTGATAATGCGATTTTTGTCGACGATTCTTGTGTGATAAATGAATGTGGGGAAGTCATAGAGTCGGTGAAGACGTTGTATGACTGGCTGCCTACGCAAGGGCTTGATTCAGGACAATTGCAAAGACTTGGGCCTATGCAAGAGTTTGGCTCTGAGCCTATGCAAGAGTTTGGCTCTGAGCCTATGCAAGAGTTTGGCTCTGAACCTATGCAAGAGTTTGGCTCTGAACCCATGCAAGAGTTTGGCTCTGAGCCTGTGCAAGAGTTTGATTCAAACCGTTCCCACACGTTCGACTTTAAACCTATACAATTACAGAAATCTGCGCCTATACAAACGTTCGACTCTGTACCTTTAGGCACTCTGGACTATGAGCCTTCACAGCTGTCTGACACAGACTCAGAGTATACAGAAGCAACTGATACCAAGAGGTCATCATCTCCGGCCACACATACCAACCCACAACACGAGGCTCAGCTGGGAGACATAACAATCAATACGCATGAAGCCGACCCAGGTCATGATCCAATTAGCGATAGCCAGACGAATGGAACATATAGTTTACTTGCTTCAGTACGTCAGACTCTGGATTATGTGAGTGTGTACAGCGAGGGAAGTGACGATAGGGGAAATAAATGCGGGAGAGGACGAGATGAAGGCCAAGAATATTTAAAAGAAACCTCAGGAAAAGAAAATGGAATTTCACATGGAGGTTCCTCCGGGTTGATGGGTCAGGCCGGTCACACTCCCATCATCGAGCGTTTGATCAGCTTGGAGGAACCGGTTGGCGAGGCAGCTAACACCGCTGAGGACCTGGTAAGCCAGCTGAAGGAAGGTCTTTCTGACAAGGTACTCAACTTTGCTCAGTGGGAACTCGATGATATTTTAGTTGAAAATAATAGTGTTAAGAGCGAGGCAGACGAGGCAGAGAACAACTCCAAGCTCTCCACCAACCTCGATGGTCCAGAAAATACGAATGAAAAGCAAGACAGTTCTTCATGTCGTGCCGAAGAAGTGCGTGGTAGACTCTCGCCCGAAGCGACGGTTAAGAACCAGTTAGGCACAGCATCTCCTGAAGGAACCGAATCGCACACTGATAAGGAAAATACGCTATCAGAAATTTCTTCAGATATCTTCGAGAGTGCCCGTGACTTGTGTCCAGCTATAGATGAAATTTTGATACACAAGTTAAGTGTGCTGGACTCTGATGTGACAGAGGACCAAACAGATGCATTCCTCACCCACCACGAGAAGACCAGCAAGCGACCAGAGGATGGTCACGTCTCCGCTTGCCTTGCCAGTGATCTTGCAACCCTACCGACCCAGGACCGCAAATCTGACGATCAGGATCACAACAATTCGCTGTATATTGAGCGAATCAATGGCATCTTTAACGAGTTTCAGCATATGCTAAACATGGAGGGTTCCACTCCCTCATCCATGTTAAAGCCAAGACGCCATTCTCAATATGAAGACTTGATTGTTGACCCTTGTTTATCTGCAAGTGACAATGCCACTGGACACTGGGTCTCTGAAGCTCTGGGACTGACAGCTTCATCACCCACGCTTCAACTTGGCAAAGATAATTTGATTAATAGTGATGATGATGATGCCAAAACTGATGATTCAATTCATTCTCAGTCTCACCATAGCTTATTGCATGAGCTACACGAGTCTAGAGGTCTTTCTGACGACGATAACTCCGGCGACGAAAGATCTTTCAAAACAAATCCTCTTGATGATGGCAGCAGACGTCGGCCTCACTCCAGGACTCCTGCAGACCTTGTGACCTCCAGACAACAATTCTGGAATTCTTTATTTGAAGAAAGCGAAGATGTTGAAGAGGCAGGAGTGTCTAGCTTCACGTCCTCGCCAGACGTCACCAGGAAGTCGGCTGATCTTACAAGAAGTGGCGCCGTCACTGGTGACGAGAATAAGGTCTCTGAACTCCACAGTTGCGCAGAAGTGAGTCATTCTTCCGAGCACATTCATGAGGACAACATTAAAATGCACCTCTTTCAGAGCAAGAAAGAGATTCATCAATACCTGGTGAAGTCTTCTGACACAAGCCTAATCGAATTTTCTGGTGCAAGTCCAGTCAAGTCTTCTTCTAACACAAGTCCGGTCGAGTTTTCTAGCACAAGTCCAACTGAGTCTTCTAGCACAAGTAAAGTCGAATCTAATGGAACAAGTCTGGCCGAGTCTTATGGCACAAAGATTGAGAATGTTTTGAGAAAAAGAGTACAAACCAAAAAGAACAAAGAAAGGAAATTCAAATATTTCAAGCGGGGAAGAAACACATCAGAAGAATCTGAAACTGATGGAAAATTAGACCCAATTACAAATCTTGTTTGACCCCAAAACCAAGAAAAGACAAAGCACTCGCAGTACTACCAAAGGGAACATTTTCCGAACGCGAGAACGCAGTCTCTCCAAAAGTTGGAACCGATCGCCAGAAATTCGGAATACAGAAAACCAGTGACCAGGAAGGGGGTAACTACGAAAACATTGGTGGTCTCTCGCGAATGCCAAGTTTTAAGAAGATAGAAAAAGGTATTGTAAGGAGTGGCAAGAAACTATGGGAAGGCAAACAAATGGAACAATCATTTGAGAGGAAACTGTGCCAGAGTCATGTTCTTCCATCATTGAGAGATGACAACAAAAACTCAAAATGCTCTGCAGTTGGTGAACAAATGGAAAATAAATTTGAAGCAGGCATTGCAGATATGAAAAACACATCAGAGCCAACAGAGAGTCTGGAAAAGTACACAGAGATCATTACATCCCAAGTTATGAAAGAGTCATTTACTGGGACACCCGTGGCACCACAGGACGGGGCTCCCGCGTACCGTCGACCGAGCATCAAGATGATTGCAAAAGGAATTGTTCAGATGAGGAAGAACCAGTGGGAGGGGAAACTTGATGTTACAGAGGAATCTGAATTAGAAGAAACTCCACCATCTAACGAAGAACTAACGACCAAAGATGATGTGATTCGTCTAGAGCCGCAAGTCAGTGACCGTAGAGGAAGCCCTAGTCAACAGAAACATCGTAAAGGGGCATCCAGACACAAGCCATCACTGGGTTACCAGCTGAGTGTAAAGATAAAGAACGGGACTGTAGTTGACACTAAACTCTTGTGGGAGGCGAGGGAAGTCGCCAGGAAGAAGGAACTAATAGCAGAGTTGGCTCGTGCTCAGGCCACCATACATGCCGAGGACGCCCAGATCTCCATTGACGAACACCAAGGGAAGAAAATCCCGCCGACTAACTATCAAGATAAGGAGTCGATTGCTAGATCTCGGGAACCGCCGGATCTCGAACCCCCTCAGACGTCTGAAGGCGTAGATGCCAGGGAAGTAGTTCGATGTGATGAACCCCTTTCTGAACCCAACATTCAGGAAGGTCGTGTCAATTCCACAAGGCAGATGTGGCTCAGTATGATGACGTCGGATGGTATGAACGCTGAGAGCATCTTGAAAAGCAAAGTGAGATCCCAGAAGAATAAAAAGGGACCCAAGCTTCGTGCGTCAGGAGAGGAGTCTTTCGAAAAGTCTTTGATTGGTAGACACCCAAGCGTAAGAATCCCCGAAGGTGCTGTTCTGGAGGAGAAGAGGAAGTTGGAGTCGATAATGATTCAGTTAAAAAAAGGTCGCGGAATCTACGTAGAGTGGAAAAAATTAAGAAAATCAAGAAACGTCAAAGCTTCTGGCACATCAGGTCTCCCCAGTGACCGTGTCCCTACAGTCTTGAAGCCGACAGAGACAGACCGGCGTTGCGGGGATGATATTTTCCTAAAGGAAATCGAACCCGATAAAATCATGGAACGAGTCCCTGGCTTCGAACAAATAAAAAAGGGGACTGTGTTGGCAAGACAGCAAATCTGGAGCATCGGCGAGGCTCGTAAGACTCCGAGTCCGAACCCAAAGGTATTACATGTAAGATCACCACAAGGAAACATTATTCCAGGTGTTGCAGATACACATAAAGTGAAGCATGACAGTCCTCAAGATATCGAACCTGTTGAAATGATTCCTAATACGAAAATAATCGCGAAAGAAGCGGTCAAGTGTAGCAAAACCCTAACAAAATTGTTAAATGCGAAAAACAATTCCAAAACCAATGATTCCAATGATGTGGGCAGTGTTGCAAAGACTCAATGTAAAGCAGAGATTGCCAGTGAGTTGATATTGGGGGGACAGCTACAAGCACAGGGACAGCTACAGGCTGAGGTAGAGGAGCAGCCCAAAACAATACCGGTTTCAGGGTACCAGCTAAGCATAAAGATCAAAGAAAGGCATGTTGCAGGCATAAAGAGCCTGTGGGAGGGAAGGCAGCAGGAAGTCAGGGTCAATAGGGTCCTTGGTAGGCCTATCGAAGACAAGAAGAAGCAGGACTCATATGAAGGGAACTCCGAGGAATCTTTTCATTCTAAACAAGATGATGACGGAGATGACGCAGCAAAAGGAACCATCGCCAGAACTCCAAGCTGGAAGATTCAAGAAGGAAAAGTGAGAGAAGAGAAGGAAAAATGGGAAGATATTAATAGCTGCAAAGATGAATATAATCAGTGGAAGAAAGTCAGAGATGATCACAGTTTCCATGAAATCCAGATGGCAAGGGCAGCTGCGTCAGTTGCAGCTGCTGATGCATCCTCCGGAGGTGACACCACTCAGGGGAGAGCAGAAACTCTGCACCAGAATTCTTTCAAGTCCGAGTTATCCAAAACTGAATCGGCCCTTCAGACTACAAGTATCGTAAGTGCTTCGAGGAACATGTGGGAGGAGAGCGAACACAAAGATCTTAAATTGGCTCGAAAGCCCCTACACACGAGAGTCCAAGAATCTCAAGATGATGGCAAGAGAGACTGTGAGGATAAACATGAGGACAAAGTTCAATTAGTGCAGAAAATCATCCCTTGGAGGCCAGAATTTTGTGAATTCCGGTTTTGCTCAACAGAGGTAGAAATTGGCCGTGAGACAGATAGCGTCACTGAAATGCTTTCCAAAGACCCGACAGAAGAAACCAACAAGGGACAGTCATCAAGCAGTACATTTTATGAAGGCACCAGTCAGATAGACAGACATATAAAGGAGAACACACCACAAAGTGAGAATATCTTACACCAGAAGATGTCTGCTAATCAAGCCTTCTTTGGGGATGCAAACCCTGCAGAAGATACCGAAATGCTGGAGAGAAAACGCAAAAGTAGTCCACAGAAAGAATTTCACGTGAGGGACCAGAGCGAGATGGAACCGTCTGCGACGCTACACCATGAGACAAGAGAGCCGAGCGATGCGCAAGTTGAGGAAGTTGACAACAATGCAGCTTCCAGGAGAACCCTGAATTTTGAGGCCGAGTCTGGAAATTTGAACACGGGCCATTGCGTCTCTGAGCAAATCCAGGACAACAACACATTCGCCCAAGCTCAAAATAAACCCAAACAAGCGGAGGTCATTCAGTTTTACCAGAGAGATCAAATTGAAGACAGTGCACCGTCAGAAGAGAAAACGTGCATGCTAAACCCACATGTTGATCCACAAGACAGTAAACAAAGGAAATATGGTCTCACCAATCATAAACAAGACTCCCGCGACACTGAGCTTTCCAAAAGCAAATCTAACAGGGATGGTAGTCTTGAAGGCAAAAATTCCCGACTAGTAAATAATAGCTATCAGGAACCCGTAAGTATGTCGGAGTCAGGACGGGAGAGTAAGAATAAAGATAGTGAAGACGAAAAGGAGGAGGAAGAAGAAGGGGATGATGATCTTTCAACTATCCCTGCGCTCGACCATCTATCCACACGAAAACAGCCGGAAATTGAAACTTGGGTTCGTGAGCATCCGTTATGTGGTACTGAGTTAGTCTTAGATGCTACAAGTTCCTCTGAAAGTCTAGAAAGGCTGTTCCATGAACGTCCTAAAGTATCGCCTACTGCTGAAGTGTCATCTGACGAAGTTCCTGTAATGCCTTCACCTGAAAAAGTTCCCAAAGTTCAAATAGCTCATGAGCATCATGAAATGCCATTACATGAGGAAGTTCCTGAACTGTCTTCCATTGAACTACCATCTAATGAATCCCCTGAAACATTCTTTCAAGAAATTCCTGAAGTTGCATCTTCCAAGACGAAAATGATTTTCAGAGAGGCCCCGGAATCTGTGCCACAAGAATCATCAGCGGACGACATGGCAGAAGCAATTTGGGTTGAGCCCTCTGAAGAGTTCGCATCTTGGCTTCTCGGGACGATGAATGAGTCAACCAGAGGCTCCACCACCTACCAACCATCAACTAATTTGATGGCGAAGGCCTTTGGGGATAACACGACTGTCCTCAGGCCAGGCTCGAGGAGTAGAAGAACTCCAGAAACCCTCTCCGGATATTCTCCAGGTATCATCAAGCCCACAGAACAGAAGGGAAGCAGAATAACAGAGGGTGAAGAAGTAAAGGGAGACGAGAAGCAGGAGCCGCTTGAGAACAGCGAGGCCTTGATAAACCAGACACGTCACGGAGTGCTGCAAGAAAACATTCTACAGCTGCCAGAGTCACCACCGTTGCGTAAAAAGGCAGATGCGTCCTACGAACCGCCAAAAGCCACTGCCTCTAGGAGTCCACCTTCGAAGGACATGGTCTCTCAGAAGAAAGAATTTTGGGATAAGCTAGTAGTTAAAAATGAAGAAACGATCAAAGGGAACACAAATCATACTCGCCTAAATATTACCTCTGGAGGCCAATGGAAGCAAGAGATAAAGAAAACACAGTGTGTAAAAGAAAAGAATGACAGTAACGCAGACACAGATTCGAACGCTCCGTCGTCAGATTCTGATAATGCGGATGACCCAGCGATCTCATGTATGACTCAGGACGAGCACGAAAAGAATTTGGTTTCACAAAAGAAAAGTTTTTGGGACGACCTCATCACCAAGAGAGACAGAGAAGCAAAGGTGGACAAACCACACGAGACAAAGAAAGTTATCGTTCATGAACAACCTGTGGCTGAACAAACTCTTGCTACAACAGCCACACTCGAGGAGTCCAGACATGAAAATGAATCTTATACGGAAATCATGAAATCAAAGACCACTTTGGGTCGCAAGCTCAGCATTACCATTAAAAAAGGAACCGTAAAAGCGAATCAGCAGAAATATAACTTGCAGAAGGAAGATGAATACACGAAGTGGAAGAAGATGAAAGATCAGAAACGAAGAAGACCTGTTTCTCCAAGCAAAGAAGTTGTAGCAGCGTCCGTTCGTCTGCAAAAAAGCTCTCTAGAGAGTGCTGCATGCACCTCCAGGCCTAAAACAGAACAATACATACCTGAGGCCCATAGTGTTAGGTCTTCTGGGCAGAGCAAGAAGTCCAAAGTGCTGAAGAAAAGTCGGGTTGCATCCCCAAGACCTGGAAGCGGGGACTCCACTGAAGAAGAAGAAACTCACAGTCCAAAAAGAGTTCGCAGGAAAGTAAGCGTAAAGATCCAGAGAGGCCTGGTCCAGAAGTGCAAGACTCGGTGGGAAACGACTCGTACCAAGCCCGGGTACTGGACGTGGAAACGCACCAGAATGTCCTCATATTCGACCAACTTGCGCAAGTTTCCCTATACACCAAGAACAGATCATTCTCCATTAACGGATCTAACAACACCAACTGGGACCCATCTGTCTCCTGTTAGTGCGCAAGAAAATATACAAGCCCCCTTTAGTAGTCTGCTGACTAGACACTACAATCACCAGGGAACAGAAACAGCCCTGGGAAACACCATTAACTTGCCACAACAGCCAGTTAGAACCTTGTGGGAGCAGGAGAGGTATACGACCCCCTCTCCTACCCACGAGGTTTCTGAAGGCTACCTCACTCCCGACGAAGCACAGCAGTACCTGAGCGGCATCAAGGGCAACGTAGCGCAGCAGAGGAAGAGATTCGACAGCCTGGGAAGTGTGGTAAGCACGGAGAGTGCAGACAGTCTAGGAAGTGTAGACTACAGACCCGACCTTGACGTCTGCAACTCTCCGGTAATTTTAGACAAAGAGTACGCCAACTCTGTCGTCGGGAAAGTGAGACGACAAAGGAACATGTGGGAAACCAAGTTCCAAAGGACGCAACGGGAAGACACTAAAGAACGATCAACGTTACAAGCAAAAAAGGCCACAAAAATGGACTTTGCCCAAAGCAGCTCGCTCGACATGTTACCAGCAATGCAAATCACAGAAGTCAAGCCGAGTGGCTTCCCTGCAACACCGAGAGAATCAGAAACCCGACTCTACATCCTCCACAACACTATCGAGGGCGACCTGGTACTCCAGACATACGATGACAGCTACAAGAAGCGCCAAGGCTCGCCACCTAGCGACGACGGCAGCGAAACGGGGATTAGAGAGGACGAGGCCCCGTCGGAGGGAGAGAAGTGGGGCGAGGCGTCGCATCCCATCAGGAGGAAATCCGTCGAAAAGTGCGCACAGCACTACAGCTTGGAGGGGACGCTTGACCTCGGTGAGTAGGCCTACCCCCTGCGTCACTTCCTGCTGACCATGTACCTCTGACGTCACTTCATGCTTTCCATTTCCCACTAGCTGACGTCGCTTCCCGCACACCATCTCCATTTGACGTCATTTCCTTCCCATCACCCCTTTCTGACGTCACATCCAGCCCATAACCTGCTCCTGATGTCACTTCCAGCACACAATCTGTTTACATATAAATACATAAAAAGTTTTTTTTAATCTCTACAAGTCACACTTGTATTCCTTTTCTCTTTCATGGCAGGCAGCCGCCGCGTTCCTCCTGAAGGTGGATCAGACGAGCAAGCCCGCACCAAGAATCTTCAGGAAGCCACAACTATGGATATATGTGACTGCACATCAAGCCTAATGACTCCTTCTGTCCTACAGCCCAAATCTTCTCTCGGAAGCTCTGAGGCCACATTGCCAGGCCTTACTGATGGGGATGAAAGAGGTCTCGGCGCCCCGTGTGAAATAGGTTATGATTATGAGCAATACAAACGAAGTTTTGCTTCTGCTAAACAGCTGTTTGAAACAGGATTGAGAGAAAACGCGTCGGAGCCCGCAGGGGGTACTACTCGAGAGCGTGTTGTCCCTAGGAGCGGTCATCATGATGGTGCTACTAAGGACTTTGTGGAGAGTACTGCTAGTCATATTCAACAAATAATTAAATCCAGTGACAAAAGTACAAATTCGCTATCACGTAAAAATTCTACGTCATTAAGTCCTACTCCAGTAAATGACATAATGTCTCAGCAACAAAACAATAGTCAAAGCACAGTCAATCGTAATGTTTCTGAAGTCAAGCGTTTAGATGAAAGATTCGACTCTTTCGAATACGTGGAAAATATATGGGCTGATAATGAAAAGCAGAACTTAATGAATATTTCAAAACCAGCACACTTAACAGACCATGGCTGTCAGACGGACGAAGAGCTCGAGGTGTTTATTTCCCCTAGTTCATGCGAGAACTTGATCAACGAGGACTACCAAAGCTTCTTTGAAAAGGAATCTGATAAGCTAAGAATGCGGAAAGACGGATTTCCCCGAGACCAGGAAATTCAGGTGTCTCAGGAAGATTTCGTCAGCCCCTTAAAACGATGCGTGTCTCAAAAGTCTAGACAGTATGACCTGCTGGAAATGCCAGAACTGAAGCGACGCATTTTTAAGCGTCGACGGCGTACTCACGTCTTGGATAGGAAGCGTTCTCCGTCTGGATCTGATGCCCACTTGTTCCAGGGAGAGAAAGGGATAGCTCTTCGATCCTCGAGAACAGTTTATGGAGCAGACCGAGGATGGTCTGAAGACTCCGAAGTAAACATGGCTAAACCAGGAAAGTTTGGTATAGCCAACTCGTCGCCCCTGGTGGCTTCCCTTAAGGACCTGGTTAAGGATCTGCCCTCCGTGTATCCAGAGGAGCAACACGATCCCATGACTCACGATGACCTAGCAGACTTCGACCCTGACGACTTTCTGCAGTTCCCCCAAGATGAGGTCCGTCTGCCGAGACCTTGGGGTTCCTAGTCTTCTCCTCTTCCTTGTAGTAGCGCCCCTTCTTCCATCACGGTAACTTAAACTCTCAATGTAAAGCTTTTTAAAGTCTGCTTAAATGTAACTAGCTCATATATATTATAGATTTACAGTACTGCCAATAACAGGTGAGTTATAGAAACATTGTAAACAGAAAATCAAAGTACAGGAGATAAGTCGGAGTCATGTCCTTTGCTGGAATAATTACCTAATAATCGTATTTCTAAAATATTTTAATCAAATCAATTACGATTGGATCGGAATGCACAGTTCATTACTAATAATAATTTCACGATTTTGTAAAATATATTTTATCCAGATACGATAATATTTCTATCAAAACAAATCTATTTCAATTAGTAAGTGGACAGAAATGTGTCTAAAATGTTTTAGCCGAATGAACAAATAGTTATTTTTTTTAATCGCTAATAACTCATCTCTCAAGTTCTCAATATATAACATATGAGGGTGAAATCCGAACATATCTGAATTATATGTGATCTGTTTTATGTATAAAATACTGTCACACAATAAGATACAGCACAGTGTTATGTACACAGAGAGATGTTGCTCACTCTCTCTCTCTCTCTCTCTCTCTCTCTCTCTCTCTCTCTCTCTCTCTCTCTCTCTCTATATATATATATATATATATATATATATATATATATATATATATATATATATATATATATATATATATATATATTCAGAGTTTACTTTTCAGTATAACCAACCTACAAGTATACTAAAGTATACTTTGCAAGATGTTCAGTAAGATATTGTGGTGGGTCCAACAACCTTCCAGAGGTTAACGGGCTCAACACCAAGCCCAGATAACGTGTAGCTGCACCAAAGCGAGCTCAACACTCCGATAATAATACTTCTTAACAAAGTCTCTTGATGTTCTATTGACATCAGTACGATAGGAACACAGGAATGTTAAATTACATCCCAAAGGAATATTAATTTAAATGAACTGTTGTTATATTTGGGTTCCTGTTGAAGCGTTTTGTGCTTATAGAACACCACAGTTTTCCATCTGCTTCTTGATATTTCAGCAGCGACGCTTGCCTCTCCTTGCATAAACTTCAGCGTTTGATATGGAGTCAATCTCGATCTTAGGAATGGTGGATAATGCACAATCTTGTCCCCACAGGTGATCAAGACTCTAAGCGGGTGCTACAGGGGCGAGTTTCCCCACGTACCAGTGAGTGGGACACGTTCTTGTCCCATTACCTCCAGGAGGGCCCAGGAGGAGCTCATATCCCTGACGGACCTCCGGCGAGCCAGTCTCCCAGAGCTCCTTCCACCTCACCCGCTGCCCAGTGACGCCGCTCCTCTCTACAGGGATTGCGAGTCGCCAGTCTACGTCTTCCATAATCCCTTCAGCCATGAGGACACGGCCGATCTAGACCACATGGAAGACCCGAAGGAGGTCTGTCAACACGGAGGGTACTCACATGCCCACAGCGAAGACCCGAAGGTGGTTTCCTGTCAACACGGAGAGTACTCACATGCCCACAGCAGTGAGAGTCTCTTGTTATCCCTGGACGGTGCCAATTCCTCGTCGGACGGCGGACCTGCGACGTCTGATAGCAGTGACAAGTGTAGCACACAGTCAGATTCCCAGAGGGAAACTGTAAGAGATTCTCGGCGGTCTTTACAAGCTAAAATGACGAACGATTCTGCAATAATGGATGAAGCGAGCATCAATTTTTCTTCCGAAGAGGAGGAGGAGGAAGAGGCAGAAGGGCCCAACGAAAGACAAAATGTGCCAGTTGAAGACAGGGAAGAGAAGGCAGCAGAAGAAGAGAGAGATAGAAACTCCGGGGAGGAGGAATCACACGGGTGTCTGGCGTATGGAGAGGGTCTTAAGCGCGGCACCGTTGGAGGAGTCAACACCTTCATCATTGACACCGTTAGAGCAAGCCAGGGAGAGGTGAGAAGGCATGGGAGGGGTGAGAGGGCCAGGGTTGTATATAAAGCTAGACTATTTGAGAAAATGTCACGGGAGACATCTCCCGTCCACGAGGCTAACCATAGCCCGTGCTTCTTGCCCCACTCCTGTGCCAGGTAAGTTACGGGCTCACCATAGCCCGTGCTTCTTGCCCAGCTCCTGTGCCAGGTAAGTTACGGGCTCACCATAGCCCGTGCTACTTGGAACTTGTTCCGAGTAGCTGAATCTATAACAACAACATGAGAAAATGTAGGGGAGACCTGGTGTCTGTGGCGCCTTTCTCGTGAGAAAATGCACCGCTCCTGTGCCAGGTAAGTCCATTACGGGCTCATCATAGCCCGTGCTACTTGGAACTTGTTCCGAGTAGCTGAATCCATAATAACAACATGAGCAAATGTTCGAGAAAATGTCAAAAAAATGAAAATGGGGTTTTACGCGCTATTCATGCCCGTGCCACCTCTTGGGTTGCTTAATCTTTATCAATCACTCAATCGAGAAAATATCAATATCACGGCGTTTTCAATTTCTCTAAAACCCCGGAATGTTAACAAATGTCGATAGCAATTCATCTGCAGGGAGCGGCAATTAATATGAGGATAGGTTGCCAATTAATCACACTAAAGATAGCAGTTTATCATGATAACTACTATATTGTTTCAGGTGACTGTGAGCGTGGAAGGGCCCTACGAGGATTGCGTCTCGGCTACTGAGGTCTACCCGCTGGAGGAGGCGCCCGGGGTCTACCAGGTCCACTTCTGGGTCACAACTCCAGCACACTACCAGGTTCTCGTTACCTGGGCGGGACGACACCTGCCTGGTAGCCCTTTCACCTGTGTCGTTGAGTGATGATTGGACCTCAACCTGTCTCGAGTGACGGGTGGACCTTCACCTGGGTCATTGAGTGACAGGTGGACCTTCACTTGGGTCATTGAGTGATAAATGGCTCGTCATCTGTACTGCTGAGGAGACTAACGGCCATTTGATGTATTCCATAGAGTGATTAATATATTCACCTGTGTAATATATTCACCTGTGTAATTAACCATTCCGCCTCGTTGTCAAGAGACTGGCATGAATTTATGCAAATTAAAAACACTAAAAATGTCTTTCAAAGCGACCACAATAAAAAAAATACTTAATAACGTGCGCTGAAACAATAACAAACTTCCCCTCCCCCAAAAAATAAATAACCGCGTCCCCCTTGGCTAGAGCCGGGCCCGAGAACTAGACTCCAGCGCTGACCACCGACCGAAGCGTGTTCATGTACAATCTCGTGGAAAGCGGACCATTAAGGGTGCGCAATTTTCAAGTAATCATTTCAAAGAATTGTGATGGAAAAAAATAGGTTAGTAATGCCCTAACGCCATATACGTAAAGTTACCTGCTTGTCATCAGTACATCATAATATGTGAATCTATGAACAATAATATTCTATACTAGTTATAATTAATATAATAAAGTGTAGCGATGAATTCCAAGGTTGATGTCAAATGTGTCTTCAATTAATGTGCATTACGTAAATATTGACTAAATGGTAAGTGCTTTTTATTATAATGGCTTGATAAATTTTTTGCTGTACATTTGTTTAATACAAGCATACACATGTATTCAAACACTCACAGACACACAATGTGTATATATATATATATATATACACATGTGTGTTTCACAGGAATGTAGAGGCCTAGAGAGGAGCCAAGATACAGAGCGAGCGACGGGTAGACGTGAGACAGAGGGCGTTGTGAGGTAGATATGTAAGTAATCAGTGTTTACCTATATACGTGTGCGCGTTAGGACATTGTTATATATATATCGCGTCTCGTAGATATTAATTCATTCGTTTTCTTCCAAGACACCAGCCCAACCGCTTGGGCTGGACGGTAGAGCGATGTTCTCACTTCATGCAGGTCGGTGTTCAATCCACGGACCGTCCAAGTGGTTGGGCACCATTCCTTCCCGCCGTCCCATCCCAAATCCTTTTCCTGATCCCTTCCAAGTGATATATAGTTGTGTTGGCTTGGTGCTTCACTACTAGGTGACAGATGCATTAGGTGATAGGAAACACACCCAACAATTTTCCCTTTTTAATATTTTGTATGAATCTGACCTTGTTAATATAATAATTTATTATGTATGAAAATAACGTTAATATTGTGAATGAATCTAACCATGTTAAATATTATGAATGAATCTAACCATGTTAAATATTATGAATGAATCTAACCATGTTAAATATTGTGAATGAATCTAACCATGTTAAATATTGTGAATGAATCTAACCATGTTAAATATTGTGAATGAATCTAACCATGTTAAATATTGTGAATGAATCTAACCATGTTAAATATTGTGAATGAATCTAACCATGTTAAATATTGTGAATGAATCTAACCATGTTAAATATTGTGAATGAATCTAACCATGTTAAATATTGTGAATGAATCTAACCATGTTAAATATTGTGAATGAATCTAACCATGTTAAATGTTATGAATGAATCTAACCATGAATCTAGCCATATTAATATGATGCTATAAAACCAGCCCGTCCTCACATACAAAGATCCAAGCTCGTTAATCCAGCCGCCAAACCCCTGTTTATGAATGAAAAGCGGTTTTAACACGATTCACAACTGATGACGTCCGAACACTTCCGGAACAAGTGCTCACGTCCTCTGTTCCAACCACAATTCTATAAACAGCCCGTCCTCCAAATAAAGACTCAAAAGTGATTCCATGCACCCGCCAAACCCCCTGTTTATGAATGAAAACTGTTTACACATGACTCACAATGTTGACGCTCGAACACTTCCGGAACAAGTGCTTCGCTGGCGACTTGTTTGAAACACAAAACTATAAATGTTTCGCCCACGTACTACAAATACAAATAATCGCCAACAGAACCTTAACACCTAGGCTATATATGCACAATATGCTAATTATTATNCATGAACCCATGTATAATACACATATAAATGTATAGTGAAGCCTGAGGAATTTTAGCAATAAGCACCTCAATTTTCCGAGAGCGAAAAATGACAGAGTCGAACCATTTCGACAAAACTGACGTAATGTGTCGGGAAAATGGCGGCGGAGGACTTCGTTCATCTCTAGTTACGCGGGACCACGCGCCGGCCGGCCCCCGCAACACACCCTAAATATCTAACATTACTAATATTAACAAATAATCTAAGTTACAACCTGTGTTATATAGATTATTTGATTGAATTGTGTTCACTACATTACTCATATGCCATATTAAATCTACCCTTAAAATATCCAAATATAAGTTCTATACGTCATCATTAATCAAAAATTATTGCTTATTAGAGCGCTGTACAAGTTTGCTTGTGCTAATTTATTGACATAAAAGTATAGTGTATTTTTCTTAATAGAAATATAATCAATGCGATGTTATTTGCGTAGAAATGTATATAAAATTCTGACATATGTTTAGACGTGTTGCGGGGGCGGCCTAGAGACGCCTTCCTCCTACACCGGCATTTCTGTATTAACAAATACAAGTTCTGTAAGTACGCTCAGATGCCTTTTTATAGAGTTCTCATCGAGAAATATGAAGCAAATATATAAATAATGACTAACACCCGACAGGTTTCAATGAATTTCCCCGTTCTTATCACCACTACTAGCCAGCATGCCAATGATGCCGGGTGAAATATGCCGCCTCACAATGATTTGCAGCTTAACTGTTACCATATATTACAGCCAGCAGATACCTTAACACTAGGGTGTTAACATAGGGGAAATATGCATTTCTAGCATAGAGAAAAGAGGGTCAACTTGAGGCAGTGGGTTTGCGGAGACCCCGAGCGAGGCTAGCCGGAGCCGGCCCCCGTGTGGTATTTCTCAGCGCCTGGCTGCGAGGGTAGGCGAGAGCGTCTACCGTTTTCTCTGGTGGCGGCGGTGTATCATAGAGAACGAGGGGATCCTGACGCAAGCGTCCTCTTGGTGTGTGTGTGTGTGTGTACTCACCTAGTTGTACTTGCGGGGGTTGAGGTCTGGTCGTGGCGTGCGTGTGTGTGTGTGGTATGTATATATATGTGTGTGTGTGTTTACTATTTGTGTCTGTTGAATGGAGCTATTGGCTCTTGGACTAATCTTTTTCCCCGCCTTTCTAACCAAACTGTTTTTTTGTTGTGCATGTGGGAGCGTGCGTACGCATGTGTGTGTGTGTGTGTGTGTGTGTGTGTGTGTGTGTGTGTGTGGTGTGTGTGTGTGTGTGTGTGTGTGTGTGTGTGTGTGTGTGAGAGAGAGAGAGAGCAAGCCTGCGCGCGCATGTGTGTGGGAGCGTGCGTGCGCATGTGTGTGTGTGTTGTGTTCGCCTATCTCTGTGTGATTGTGTGCGTTAGTCACTTATGTGTGTGTGTCTGTGCGCATGTGTGCGTTTCTATCTGATGTGTGTGTGTGTGTGTGGTCAAATTTGTGTGACCTTAAGTATGTCCATGATGTACTGCAAAGCAATGAATGCGACAAATAATACATAGGCCTATATACGTGAAGCAAGACACTGACATATCATTATATAATATAATATATATATATGTAAACTAAATAACATAATATTCTGATATATATAATATGTATACTGTATTAATAAAGTGGGATATGTATATTAGCGTTGGCGTTCCAAATTCATGCATTTACTGATAAAATCAGTTTATGTCGCTGTTTTGATGTTCTTTGGACATCTCGCTCATTAAATTAAATGATTTAGTTTATGTATAAGATTATTTTGAATATCCATGCCGACGGAAATCATTATTATATTTGCAAAGTTCAAGATTTGGGTATTTGAATGCACCATTTGGATGGCGCCAGAATGTGCGCATGCGCAGTGGGCGACGCAGGCCGGCGTGCTCATGGAGGTGTTGTTTGTATGGAAACGAAGCTGATTTATGCGCTATATATGTGTTATATTAAACTGTTTATATAATATTATATAATAAATCAATATCGATCAGATTATGTTTGAATACTAGCCGCATATGATGAAATGTGCATTGGGCTAAACATCTAATTCCTCCACATTTAGGAACTATGGCTGTTTGAAGACAATAATTCATTTCGGAATATATATTATCAAATTTTAATAGTCTGTGGTATACAAATATGGAAATAAACTTCTTTGGCGAGTGTATTTTTGTTTAAATATATTATAGAAATGTGGCAAATGTTAATAGTGTGTGACGCTGCCATTAGTTATCGTGCGTCTGGCAGCTGCTTGGGCACGGATGGCGGGGAGTGAACCTTTGTCAAAATCCTTTGAGCGTTCCTTTAAATGGCGGACTGGAACGTTAGATTATTAATACTGTATTTGAGGCTTTGATGATAGAACTACAGCGGCTAAATAGGACTATTGATACACCTGACGGGTAACAAAACATTTCTAGATGCGTGTTGTATGTAAAAGTATAGTAGGCTATTTATATACATTTTAGTAGGCCTATTAGCGCGAAGATTGTGTGTAATTGTGTAATTGTATCACCTACAATTACAGTAATTGGGAAGTGAAGTTTCCGGAAACTTCTGCGTGACCATTTTGTTTATTTTTCAGAATTGTCATGATCTTATCAGCAATATATAATTTTTTTTATAGTTAATGCTGTTAGGTTTTTAGTATTAATTATTTCCTTTTAGGGTGGTTTAATGCAGGCCCTGAAGGTGGCTTAATGCAGGTCCTGAAGGTGGCTTAATGCAGGTCCTGAAGGTGGCTTAATGCAGGTCCTGAAGGTGGCTTAATGCAGGTCCTGAAGGTGGCTTAATGCAGGTCCTGAAGGTGGCTTAATGCAGGCCCTGAAGGTGGCTTAATGCAGGTCCTGAAGGTGGCTTAATGCAGGTCCTGAAGGTGGCTTAATGCAGGTCCTGAAGGTGGGTTAATGCAGGTCCTGAAGGTGGCTTAATGCAGGCCCTGAAGGTGGCTTAATGCAGGACCTGAAGGTGGGTTAATGCAGGACCTGAAGGTGGGTTAATGCAGGACCTGAAGGTGGGTTAATGCAGGACCTGAAGGTGGGTTAATGCAGGACCTGAAGGTGGGTTAATGCAGGCCCTGAAGGTGGCTTAATGCAGGTCCTGAAGGTGGCTTAATGCAGGTCCTGAAGGTGGCTTAATGCAGGCCCTGAAGGTGGCTTAATGCAGGACCTGAAGGTGGCTTAATGCAGGTCCTGAAGGTGGCTTAATGCAGGTCCTGAAGGTGGGTTAATGCAGGACCTGAAGGTGGCTTAATGCAGGTCCTGAAGGTGGCTTAATGCAGGTTCTGAAGGTGGCTTAATGCAGGTCCTGAAGGTGGCTTAATGCAGGACCTGAAGGTGGCTTAATGCAAGACCTGAAGGTGGGTTAATGCAGGACCTGAAGGTGGCTTAATGCAGGACCTGAAGGTGGCTTAATGCAGGACCTGAAGGTGGCTTAATGCAGGACCTGAAGGTGGCTTAATGCAGGACCTGAAGGTGGCTTAATGCAGGTCCTGAAGGTGGCTTAATGCAGGACCTGAAGGTGGGTTAATGCAGGACCTGAAGGTGGCTTAATGCAGGCCCTGAAGTTGGCTTAATGCAGGTCCTGAAGGTGGCTTAATGCAGGACCTGAAGGTGGCTTAATGCAGGTTCTGAAGGTGGCTTAATGCAGGACCTGAAGTTGGCTTAATGCAGGCCCTGAAAGTGGCTTAATGCAGACCCTGAAGGTGGCTTAATGCTGGCCCTGAAGGTGGCTTAATGCAGGACCTGAAGTTGGCTTAATGCAGGCCCTGAAAGTGGCTTAATGCAGACCCTGAAGGTGGCTTAATGCAGACCCTGAAGGTGGCTTAATGCAGGCCCTGAAGGTGGCTTAATGCAGGACCTGAAGGTGGCTTAATGCAGGCCCTGAAGGTGGCTTAATGCAGGACCTGAAGGTGGCTTAATGCAGGACCTGAAGGTGGCGTAATGCAGGACCTGAAGGTGGCTTAATGCAGGACCTGAAGGTGGCTTAATGCAGGACAGATTGTTTCCTTCAAGGAGTGCCGGACCAACCGGGCTGTGGTGGGTATGTGGGCCTGCGGGCCGCTCCAAGCAACAGCCTGGTGGACCAAGCTCTCACAAGTCAAGCCTGGCCTCGGTCACTTATAAAAGAAAATGTATGAGATTAAAGAAAACGGAGAGGATAAGTGTCAAGGAAGAGGGACTTAAGTAATTCCCAAGACCATACGCCTCAAAGAATGGTAATGTCTTAGGCTGGGATTAAAAAAATGATGTTCCAGGTTTCTAGTATATTATCATACCTTTCCTAAATAACATAATCGTATTCCTTTGTAAACAATGTTTACAGCATTGTTTACAACACCTTGGGAAAGAATGTAGGTTACATCCGAAAATATAGTTTTTAAAATTTTGAATCATTCCATCACTTTCATTCAAGCACTACGGCATTGCAGTAAGTTTCTCCACTAAATATTTGATTGGGATTTAAGCATATGGTAATAAAGGTTTTATTGGAATTTAAGCTTATTTCTCTAAGGATATTTAGGCTTATAAGATCTAAAACATTAGTTGGATGTTAAGCTTATGGCAAACAAACAAAAAATTGTGGACATTTCACCTTTGTCACTGAAAGTTTTTTTTTGCGGTTTAAGGAAATACTGTAATTTAATGTAATGATGCTCTGTATCCCAGTGTAAGTTGGAGCTTAATCTCACTGTAAGAATGTTCTGTATCTCAGTGGCTGTGTCTCACTGTAAGGATGGTCTGATAATCCTTGCTTCGGGGAGAGGCTTGTATCCCCCCCCCCACTCCCCCCTTGGGACGACCTACTGACCCTCCAATTTATCATCTTAATTGGATATTACTTTTTGTACCCAGCAGCCCGTCACTGTAAATATTTGTGGCAACCTACCACTAGATTGCAAGTTGGGGAAAAAGGCAGAGAGGAGGAAGAGAAAGATGAAAGGAGGGGAGAGAGACCCGGCGCAGCCGGCTACCCCATTGAGTATATATATATATATATATATATATATATATATATATATATATATATATATATATATATATATATATATATATATATATATATATATATATATCACTTTCAGTTGTATCTAGTCCTGGGGACCATTCAGGCTTGTTTGCATATATATATATATATATATATATATATATAATATATATATTATATATATATAATATATATATTATATATATAATATATATATATTTAAAGCTATCCAACTGCTCGCTTAAAATGTACTTTCATCACTGATTTCTAAGATGGAAACCTCGAGAAAATATGATTCGTGCCAGTGCCTATGTCAGCCTCTGCAACAGCCCCCTGCAACACTTACGAGACAAGCTTTGTGTTGCGCGTCTCTCCTTGCTTTTTTTTCTACCCTCATCTTCTACAGTCAGCAGACACAGTTTCAAACACACTCATCTTTCTAGTTTTACTGTCACCATTTCCTCACTTTATTTCCTTAACTACAATGGCACTTTGGGGCGGCAAATGGCACTCAGGATGTCGACGCCGGTTAAGTGTAGACTCTGGGTGTCGACGAAAGCTGGATGTCCTCTGTGTCGAGGATGACTGGGTGTAAACTGTTCCTGGGCTGCAGGCTACACCCCTCTACTTACGGCAAGGTCCTCACTAGGCTTCATCAACCACTTACTCAACCTCTACATCGTTCATCAGTCATGGCGGCTTTGTTGACATTTGTTGACACCTCTCATGAGTTCTGAAGCACTTCGAGGTTGTTTATAACAATGATAACCTTGGGTTATGAAGTTTCGAAGTTCGTAAACTGTTTAGTAAATTTAGACTAAGCCCTCATGATTAGGGGAAAGATGGAGAGTTTTTATAAGTGGTTGTGCTACTTTATGGCTAGCTATCTACAGCGATTCTTCGCGTTCGTCGCTCGGTGACTGGGTGTCTCCTGGCGGCGATTGGGCGTCTCCTGGCGGTGATTGGGAGAGTCCTGACGGTGACTGCATGTCTCTTGACTTTAACTGGAAGTCTGGTGATGGCGATGGATGTCTTCTGACGGCGGTTGGAAGTCTCGTGACGGCGATTGGAAGTCTCGTGACGGCGATTGGAAGTCTCGTGACGGTGATTGGAATTCTCCTGACGGCTGTCGTCAGCTGGGACTCGGGGAGGTTGGGGGCCCAGCAGCGTGGGTACTGAAGCAGACTCCGTGTCCGGACACCAGGTTGGAGCTGGTCTGAGATTTTGAAAGTCCCGGGTAGTGGGAGATGTCCGAGTGGCGCCTGCGGCCGTGGGCGGTGTTGGGTGGGGCTGGGGGCGGTCTCTTGGAGTGGGCGGGGGACAGGTATATTAGGGTGGTCAGGGAGGAGTAGATATGGGGGAGGGGTGGCCTCCAACACCCTTACTACTCGAGATAATACCACCCCAGTTCCTGTTACGGCCTCCATTTCTATAGGATAGCACCCCATGTGTGGGTGGGCGTAGGGCGGAGGAGGCGTTGGTTGGAAGGGTAAGGAATGGGTAGTGGTGTGTGACGACGCCCACGACACCTGTGGGTGATCCCTGAAGCAGGAGGAACCGGTGGAGAATGTAGTGTGGCCCGGTGGGTGGGAGGTCGGCGGTGGTTGGGACGACGGCGCGTAGGCAGGTCGTAGAGGTGTGGCCACTCCGTCGTCGTCTTCCAGTTGGTAAGGGTTGTCGCCGTACGCCTCCACCTCCTGTAGGGACGAGAAAACAGCAAATGAAACAATCAGGTCGTGACGCACATATAGCCCTGCTCCGGTGCCAGGTAAGTCCACTACGGGCTCACCATAGCCTATGCTACTTGCAACTTTTCGTTCTCAGTAGCTGAATCTAAAACAATAACATTCAAAAAGGCATATGGGTTACAAATCGTACACAAGTCAAAATCTCATTTTCTGATTGTCAAACCCTTATATTCAAATTCAAGTATGTTTATTGAGACGAGAAAATACATCTCAAAGGGATAGAATAGCTTAGGCTATTTCTACCCCCCCCTGATCCCTTATATATAATTTGGTTAGGTTAGATTATCTAGGCTATCTTATGGCCAGGTGCAATGGGTTAGGTTATGCTAGGCTGTGATGTACCCAGGTGGGTTAAGTTAGGTAAGGTTAGTTTGAGTTAGGTTACGTAGATTATACAATACCTTAGCGAACCATTTTGTGTACGATATGACATATCGTCCAAAGTCATAGTACATACAGCGAGATTCAAAAGATCGTAGCGAGCTATGAAGGTACAAAAGATAAACAGTTGTGAAGCAAACAGTTCACGTTTGGAATTCTAAAGGAATCACAGATATTGAAACAAACTGTATAATAAATGAACTTAACTAAAAACTAAACCTAACCTAACCTAACCTGCCCTAGGCCTAAAAAACAATCGAAGGCCTAACATATGCAATCTTAGGTTAAATTGAGTTTGCATTGTTTGGCTGTTGTAACTTACCATTAGATAGCAGCCTACCACTAAACATACATAACCCGTCTAATATACCCATCTAGGTAGTCTACCACTAGATATATATAAGTATTATGGTAACCTACGACTAGTTATACTTATGACAAACCACCACTTGATATACGTATGGCAATAAGACTAACTGCATTAGGAGGGTACTGAATTTTGTTATGCAAATAAGATCAAGATAACTGTTTAACCCTTCAATTGCGCGGCTATTTAGAAGCACTACAACGAGCTACACATTACTAAACATAGCTAACGAATCAATTGGGAAGTCACCGAGCACACACACCGCTGGAAATAAGGAAAATAAGTGATGACGGCGCGCTCCGCCCTGGACCAGTAATGGTGTAGGACAGACCGAAGCATCTGTCTACACTTCCGTCACTTTCTGATGTGTTAGTTAAGTGTTAGTGTTAGTTAAGTGCCTAATTTCCAGCCGTGTTTATTGGAACTTGCGGTCTGCATGGGGGGAAAGGAGGAAAACCTCATATATACGATTGCAGTAGTGTAAGGGTTTAGGTTGGTATTTTGTAAATATAGTTAACTCACTAGGGACAACTACGTTCACATGTTACCCTTGCACCAGATGAGCTCCGTAATTCATCAGAGACTATAAATATATATTTCCCAAAGCAAGGCATTACACATATAATATTGTGCACGAGAGATAGAACTTGAGCAAGGACCAACAGCACAGCTGAGTTGAAGTTGCGTCTTCCTGTGACCTTGACATTAAATATTAAACAAATACTTCTTTATTTACCCTTCAGACTGTAATAATGATGGACAGCCCTTGGTGGTGTAGACGGCGGCCGGTCTGTGTGGGTGATTTGGCCACACTGGTTCCATCTACACTTACTGCTAAACAACATCAATTGCGAACTGAATTTATATGGATTTCCGTTTACTCTTGATTCGTTGTTTTGTTAGTTGAGAAAAACGCGAACAGAGGCAAAATATAATTATAATTCCATAATTTTAATAACAATACGTACAGTATTAGATCTCAAACGTTTATCTTAAATTCGCAAATGTTTTTGTGCGCCGGCAGATGTGCAGATAAACCAGACTTACCCGCGCTATAAAAAACTCTAGCATAACAAACTGGCATGCAAATATTGACAGTAATTATCTGAGTGCATGAAACATCACGTGTTTTCGCACGAGAAAGAAAACGGGAAAACAACAAAGTCTGGCCGTGAGTTGTTATGGCAACCGTCGCCATGGAGACCGTGGCAGCGTCACTTGGGTCAGCTGATGAGACCTTCGTGACAACGGATCATTATTGCATTGTCAAGCGAATCTCATGGATGATAATACATGACACTGATGCACTGCAACGCATGTATACTTGGAATAATATAGGTCCAAGTCCTAATCATCAATGAAAACAAAAAATAATTCCACTAATGACTCTTCTCCGCCTTACGATTGAATCTTGGTTATTAAGGAGTTTCCTTCACAATATCTCTAGTTACACGGGTGGGACGCGAACAAGGGGACACTGGTGGAAAAAGAGTACCCACATGAGCCACAGGGACGTTAGAAAGAACGATTTGAGAATGGTCCAGGACGGACCGAAACGTCGTCGTCCCTTCACCTTCTAGTGTGTAGTCTGGTCAACGTTAGAAAGAACTTTTTCAGTGTCAGAGTAGCTAACAGGTGGAATGCATTAGGCAGTGATGTGGTGGAGGCTGACTCCATACACAGTTTCAAATGTAGATATGACAGAGCCCAGTAGGCTCAGGAACCTGTACACCAGCTGATTGACGGTTGAGAGGCGGGACCAAAGAGCCAAAGCTCAAGCACAACTAGGTGAGTACCGGTCTAGTACTTTAGCATGTAATGGAGATTCTTGTGTGGGGTCAGTAACCCATGTTTCATGGCAGTATGGGGTGCATAATAAAGAAAGAAATTGAAAATTGAATTGTAGTATAACAGTTGTGCTGGCTGCCTGTCTTCCCGTTCTTCTCTGACTGCAGATTTCCTCTCGTGAAACTCCAGTTAATTTGTTAGGCATGACCTCTATCAGCCAATGTTAGTGACGCCACAGCTTTTGAATCGTAAAATCCCCCGAAGCCTCGTCCTCTGTTGATATTATTATAATCGGTTCGATCTCAATTCAGGTACGTTGTTTAGCTTTACTATAAGGAGTTGGATCCTTAAAACAGTTCCTTATATTCTAGAAGTAACGCTCCAATTCTCTGGGTAATCAATTCTCTGCCTGGTTGTTTGTAATTACTCGTGTGGGTACACAATGCAAATTTCGTTTGGTGGTGATTGGACTTTCTAATAATCTCTCATTTAAAGGTGTGTGTATGTGTGTGTGTACTCATCTAGTTGTGCTTGCGGGGGTTGAGCTCTGGCTCTTTAGTCAGAGCCAGTTGGTCTGTGTGTGTGTGTGTGTGTGTGTGTGTGTGTGTGTGTGTGTGTGTGTGTGTGTGTGTGTGTGTGTGTGTGTGTGTGTGTGTACTTACTTACCTAATTGTGCTTGCGGGGCTTGAGCTTTGGCTCTTTGGTCCCGCAAGCACAATTAGGTAAGTACACACATACTGTGTGTGTGCGTGCGTGCGTGCTTGCGTGCGTGTACTTACCGTTGTATGTGCGCTACTTCCGCTGCCCATGACAGCCCAACCGTCACTACCAGTCGTCCGCTGGGACGATGGTTCTTGTCCACGCCGCCATGGGACGGGAACTTGGAGGAACAGGAAAGCCTGGGGTGTTAATTTATCCCGGGGACCCCCCCTTGCGAGGCAGCTTATATATCGGCTACCAGTGGTCGTTAGAGCTGCAGTTTAATGGCCGTAGACCTTCACCTCGGCTGATCCTAACAAGGGATAATCATCAAGATTCTCATATAACGGCTTCATACTTCACAGTGGCTGTTGAATGCGGATTCTTAATTCAGGGAACTCGTGGCCTTCTAAAGCTCTAGGAGTCATGTAAGGCGGTGAATCCATAACAGTTTCAAGTGTAGTGACATCCTCAAGGTTGAATTGCAGTGGAGCCTTACTTATGCCAAGGCTGATGGGTCGTGTATTTGGCATCCGTCGCCTCAAAGCTCATCTGTGGAGAGAAGAGATTGAGAAACGTTAATAAGAAGGGAGACAGTGCCATAATTGTCAGACAGGACAGTGCCATAATTGTCAGACAGGACAGTGCCATAATTGTCAGACAGGACAGTGGCATAATTGTTAGACAGGACAGTGTCATAATTGTCAGACAGGACACTGTCATAATTGTCAGACAGAACAGTGTCATAATTGTCAGACAGGAATAATTTGTGAGAATGGCAGGAAACTGTGTGAATGGTACCTGGGTCCTGAGAGAAATGGCAGAGCATCTTTCACCGTCCTGTGTACAAAGACAGTCTTATACCGAAGATGTATACTTGTATGGCATATATTCTGTACTCATGTCAGTTTAACTATGACTCGCGGGTTGTCTCGGCCTTTACGTCCAGCCTGTTCTATAAATACAGCAGCCTAAAATAACCTCATCTGAAGTATGTTCAGAGATCCGATTCGAACAAAGGTCGAGAGCGAAGCGCTGTTCGAGAAAATATTCGAACGTCATCACTTGTGAGTCTTGCAGTCAGTCCTCATCAACAATGGTCAAATGCTCGGCAATCCAGCCACCAAACACCCCCCCCCCTCTGTTTATGAATGTAAAACACTTTACACACGCCTCACAATTGATGACGTTCGAACATTTCTCGAGCAATGCTTCGCTGACGACCTCTGTTCGAACTGCAAATCTGTAAATGCTTCACCCGCGTACTACAAATTATTGTCAACATAACATGAACATGTAACCTACACTTAAATACGTACAGTATGCATATTATCATATAATAATAACATTATACATAAATATTATTATAAATGCGGAAAAGCCACAGATAAATGGAAAGGAAATCTTGAATGTTTCATACTAATGATCTGTTTCATGATCGACAGTTCCAGTTATCATAAATATAGGAGTTGCGATGGGGGTCCCCTCCCACCGGTACTGCGGGCTCAGTCTGTGGGCCTGGAATTTTCCAGCCGGGCTGGATACTCAGAGATTGCACGGGTGTGTGAGCAGCTGCAGGTACCTGTGATGGATATCTACGGTGTCGAGCTGGTGACGGCCCGTCGGGTGATCCTGAAATTCACTGCAGACATGGCGTATCGCGAATTTCTACGTCGATAAGAGGGGCGGACATTGCCTCTGCAGGATGGTGCGGGCACTGTGTCTATATCTGATCGGAGTGGTGCCCTCACCTACGTCAGCGTCCATGGGCTCCTTTGGAGTTTCCGGAGGGTCTGCTCCGGCGGTACTTCGGCCGTTTTGGCGCCGTCGTTAGTGTGCGGGTGAATGTGGTGTCCTCGAGCCCACTAAAGGGTGTCCGCACAAACATTCGTACCCTGGGCATGAGGTTACGGGAGGATATCCCGTCCTCTGTGCGTCTGCTGGGGTACACAGTTCGGGTGTTTTACGCCCGCCAGCCCCGGACATGTTATCGCTGTGGCCTGTCGGGCCATCAGGCTGCTGAATGTTCTGCGCCCGCCTCTGCGCCTGTGAACCTCTTCAGTGAGGAGGACTTCCCACCGCTTCCTGTGGAGGAGGTTTCTGTGGGTCTGGACGCCTCCCCGGACGCGGCTAAGCCCCCTGTGTCGCCTGATGCGCCCCCTGTGGTGGACGTTCCCCCGAATGTCGCCGACCCTCCTCAGGATGTTGCGATGCCCTCGGTGGATACTCCTGCTCCTGTCCCTGATGCTCCCGTGGGCCTTTCTGATGCTCCCTCCTCGCCGTCTGCTCACCCGTCTTCAGTTGCTGCGCCTGGCCCTGCGTGCTCGCCTGCATCCTCGCCTCGGGTCCCGGCTGCGCTGAGTGCTGGGGTGGCTGTGGGGCCTCCTGTTGTATGTGGTCCGGTTCCCCCTGCGGTTGAGGCTGCTGTCATGAGGCGAGCGGTGGTCCGCACGGCTTGTGATGCCCGTGGTTCTGGGTCCGCCTCCGGCTCTGAGGATGTGCGCCCGGTGCCCAAGCGGTCCAGGCGTTCTTCTACTGCTTGGGCTGATGTGGAGGGTTTCGACGCCGATGGGTCTTCGGGAGATGATGTGGTGGTCGCTGACGTCCATGTACCTGCTGATGCCGGCGATTGTGTTTATAATTCACCTCCTGTTTCTTCTGCAGGCGGTTCTCCGCAGTGGGAGGTGGTAGCTCCTCCGGACGTAGGTGAGGTGGGTGCTGGTGCAGGCCGCGACCTCGTGTTGTTGCTGAAGAAGGATGTTCGGCCCCTGCAGATGTCACGTCCGGTGGTTGCTGCGGAGCCCTGTGGGGCTGACAAGGTTACAAGTGCGCTGCCCGTTGAACGCGCCTGTAGGGGGAAGCCCGTCCCGACGTCCTAACAATTTACCCAAAATTTGCTTGTCCATTTAAAGAATGAAGAACAATTTTTATGTATATTACTTCTAAGCTGCATCACCTATGAACCCATCCCTGCCCTTGTGTGGCAGTGCACAGTAGAAACTTGTTTTCACATATCCATATATTAAAACATTGATTGTAACCATGATATATATGTGCTTCAGCCTACAGTTTAGACCTATTGTCTTATGTATGACCCTCTGTCCTGCGTGACAGTGACTACTAGCATTATCCTCCGATCATCTTGGCCTCCGGCGTGGCGTACGATCAGAAGACCAACCCTTTGGAATTTGGCTTTCATGACAGAGTGCTGCCTGTTCCGTGGTGCCCCTCGACTATCTGGGTTCCACAGGCTCAGGCTTTTGTTGAGGGTGTGCCGAATTTGATGCCCGATCCTCGTACGGCCCATAGTCACTCTGACGACATCATGTTGCTTTGGGAGGCGTATTGTATTCATTTCCCGGCAGCTGAGTGGCCGGATAAGTATGCGCACTCTTGATAGTTTGTGTGCTTGCTGAGTATTTCGCGTCTGTAGTGGATTTAGTATGTTCTGTGGTATTTATTGTGTGCCCTTCAGCCGGTGTCGTGTTTAGTTTTCTCAATGTCCCTGTTTATTGTAATTAGTGTATTGTGTGCCCTTCAGGCCGATGTCGTGTTTAGTGTTGGGCTAGTAGAGGGTGTGGTGGGCTAGTAGAGGAGGGTGTGGTGGGCTATAAGGGGTGTGGTGGGCTAGTAGAGGTGTTGGGTAGTGAGGGGGTGGGGGCCTTAGTTAGAGGGGGTGGTGGTAGTAGAGGGTGGTGGTGGGCTATAGAGGGGTGTGGTGGGCTAGTAGAGGTGGTGGCTGAGTGGTGTGGTGGGCTAGTAGAGGGTGCGGTGAGCTAGTAGAGGGGTGTTGTGGGCTAGTAGAGGGTGTTGGTGGGCTAGTAGAGGGTGTGGTGGGCTTGTAGAGGGGGGAGTAAGGGTGTGGCTAGTAGATTGGTGGGTAGTGAGGTGTGGTGGGCTATAGGGGTGTGGTGGGCTAGTAGAGGGGGTGTGGTGGTGCTAGTAGAGGGGTGTGGTGGGGCTAGTAGAGGGGTGTTGGGCTAGAAGGGTGGTTGTGGTTGGGCTGTAGAGGGGGTGTGGGGGGCTAGTAGAGGGGGGTGGTGGGCTAGTAGATGGGTGTGGTGGGCTAGTAGAGGGTGTGGTGGGCGTAAGGGGGGGGTAGAGGGTGTGGTGGACTCTAGGTTTGGCTAGTAGAGGGTGTGGTGGCCTAGTTAGAGGGGGGTGGTAGTAGGGGGCTAGTGGGGGTGTAGGGGGTCGTAGGTAGGGGTAGTGGTGTTGGCTAAGTAGAGGGTGGTGGTGGGCTAGTAGAGGGTGTGAACTGAGTGGGTGGTGGCTAAGGGGGTGTCTAGAGGGTGGTGGTGGGCTAATTAGAGGGGTGTTGTGGGCTAGTAGAGGGGTGTGGTGGGTCTAGTAGAGGGTGTGGTGGGGTAGTAGAGGGTGTGGTGGGCTAGTAGAGGCTTGGTGTCTAGTTTGGTGGTGGCTCAGTAGAGGGTGTTGGGGTAAGTGTGTGGGCTATGATGGGGTTAGAGTGTGGGTGGTTAGGGTGGTGGGCTAGTAGAGTGGGTGTGGGGGGATGGTGTCTAGTAGAGGGTGTGGTGGGCTAGTAGAGGGTGTTGTGGCTAGTTGGGCTTAAGTTTCTGTAGAGGGTGTGGTGGGCTAGTAGAGGGTGTTGAGTAAGGGTGTGTGGGTAAGGGTGTGTGGGGTGGGGGTGGTGTCGCTAGTAGAGGGTGTGGTGGGCTAGTTAAGACTGGGTTGGCAGGGTGTGGTGGGCCTATAGAGGGTGTGGTGGGCTAGTAGGGGGTGGTGGCTAGTAGAGGAGGGGGTGGTGGGCTAGTAGAGGGTGTGGTGGACCTAGTAGAGGGTGTGGTGGGGCTAGTAGAGGGTTTGGTGGGCTAGTAGAGGGTGTGGTGGGCCTATAAGAGGGGGGTGGTGGGCTAGTAGAGTGGGGTGGTGGGCTATTAGAGGGGGGTGGTGGGGCTAGTTAGAGATGGTGGTGGTGGGCTAGTAGAGGGGGATGGTGGGCTAGTAGAGGGTGTGGTGGGCTAAGTGAGGGTGGGTGGTGGGCTAGTAGTAGGGGGTGGTGGGCTAGTAGGAGGGGGGTGGTGGCTAGTAGAGGGTGTGGGGGCTGTATCGAGGTTGGTGTTTAGAGGGGGTGGTCTGTAAGGGTGTGGTGGGCTAGTAAGTGGTGGGGCTAGTGAGGTGTGTGGGCTAGTAGAGGGGGATGGTGGGCTAGTAGAGGGGTTGTGGTGGGCTAGTAGAGGGATGGTGTAGTGGGTAAGATGATTGCTAATGGGGTGTGGTGGGCTAGTTAGAGGGTGGTGGTGGCTGTAGAGGTGGGTGGTGGGCTAGTAGAGGGGGGCTAGTGGTGGGCTATAGAGGGGTGTGGTGTGGCTGTTAAGGGGGGGTGGCTGGTGCTAGTAGAGGGTGGTGGGCGAGTAGAGGGTGTGTTGTGGGCTAGTAGAGGTGAGGGCTAGTGGGGTGGTGGGCTAGTAGAGGGTTGGTGGGCTAGTAGAGGGTGTGGTGGGCTAGTAGAGGGTTGTTGGCAGGTGTGGTGGGCTAGTAGAGGGTGTGGGGGGCTAGTAAGAGGGGTGTGGTGGGCTAGTAAGGGTGGTGGTGGGCTAGTAGAGGTTGGCTAGAGGGGGTGGTGGGCTAGTAGAGGGTGTGGTGGGCTAGTAGAGGGGTGTGGTGGGCTAGTATAGGGGGGTGGTGGGCTAGTAGAGGGGGGGGGTGTGACTAGTAGAGGGTGTGGGGCTTAGTAGAGGGTGGGTGGTGGGCCTAAGTAGAGGGGTGTGGTGGGCTAGTAGGAGAGGGTGTGTGGGCTAGTAGTAGGGGGTGGTGGGCTAGTGAGGGGTGGTCTAGGTGGGCTTAGAGGGTGGTGGCTAGTAGAGGGTGTGGTGTGTAGTAGAGGGTTGTGTGGGCTAGTATAGGGTTGGTCTAGTAGGGGTGTGGCTAGTAAGAGGGGTGTGGTGTGGCTAGTAGTAGGGTTTTGTGTTAGGGGGTTAGGAGTTTGGTTGTCGTACGCCCCCTCCCCCATGAACTGGGGCCCGTGAACGCCCCCTCCCCATGGTCATCCACAGTGCTTTTTGCACTGTCGGTTCGTTTATGTCCCAACTGCTCGAGGTGGCACGCTTTCGCTTGGACTTCGAGGTGGCGCCGCAGGCCTGGGGCAGCTGTGCTTGACGTTGCAAACCTGTCGACTTCCACCGCCAGCGTGCTGCGCGGGGGTCGTGGAGTGGTGTGGTGCTGCTGCCGTTGTTCTCTTGTGTGTGTCGCTGTTGCCTTTGTGCTTACGTTGACATGTTGGATTCTGTTGCCTGTGGTGGTCTTGTATCTGACGTTGTTGTTGTGCGCTCTTTGTTGTGTGTCTTCTGTTGCTGTTGTCTGTGTGCGCCCCTGTTAACTGTTCAAACTCCCGCTTCTGTTGCTGTGCACCTCCACCTGCTGGTCTCCCGTGTTGCGCTTTCTGTTGCCGGTGCGCCGGCTCACGCAATGCCTGCCTTGCCTGCTTGAGCACGGCTTATCTTCGCGGGTATTACGGGGCTGTCGGCCGCTTCTGGTGTTCACGACCAGAACCTGCCTCTCTCGTGTTGCATGGTTGGTTATCTGCCATTGTCGCAGCCGGGACTTTGGTTGAGTTCATCAGCTCGGTGTTGCAAGGTTCGCAGTGCAGC
>WNGS01159612.1:2797481-2820421 GCA_020271785.1 Procambarus virginalis
AGTAGGGTGTGTACACAGGACAATGAGGCCAGGTGTTGGAGCTGCACCCCTAGATATGTGATGTTGATCCCCTCTCCATGATTAAGAGGCATACAGGGTGGTCTCCTGAGAAAACTTCAAGCACTGCAGAGTTCATTGATGGTCGACCGGCGGTAGCAAGAGTATGGCTGCCGGGGTCGGTTGTCCTGTTCCGACAGAGTGGTTGGGGAACGTTGTCCACCTGTAGGCAAGTAACAGTCTGGTGCAGCAAACCAGAGCTCTCTTTGGAAGTTTAAGTTCTATAAAGCCTCAACCCCCCCTCAGGTCAGGACACCATTGCACGTTTAACTCACAGGCACTTAATGGAGTGCCGCCCTGCTTCTTATTGTCCAAACTGCATTGTCCCTCGTACAGTCGTGCATATCCTTGTTGAATGTCCTGACTTGGTGAGAATCGGATACCTTTGATATCGTTCGCCTTTCCAGCTTGGTGCCCTCCTTTTTGATAATTACTTACTTATATACTTCAGTCCAATTTTGAAAGTCAGTTGAGCTCTTCCTAGAACACTTGTTTTCATCTGAATTTATTAGCTGCATTGTTTTGGTGTTGAGAGGTCCCAGGGGACTGAGCCACTTGGGGCTCCATTTGGGGGGGCAATTTAACTACTCTGCGGTTTATCTTAACTTCTTAGTTAATGGAACTTGTAATTTTTTAAATGAGTTATATTTATTAATAATGTTGATCAATAGACTGCATTAAATGAGAGAACCTTCAATATGCATAACTAACAACAAATATAACTACAGTATTTAAAAAGAAACTGACGACATCCTCTAGCACTGTTACCTTGAGGTTACCTTGAAGTGCTTCCGGGGCTTACGCGGGTCCCCCGCGGCCCGCGGTCAGTCGACCAGGCCATCCTGGTTGCTGGACCCTGATCAACCAGGCTGATAGACGCGGCCTGCTCGCAGCCTGACGTATGAGTCACAGCCTGGTTGATCAGGTATCCTTTGGAGTGCTGTTAAATATGATTCACAGCATTTTTTCATAAAGTATGAATTTTTGCGTGGGGGGAAAATGGACCACCCGTCGTGCAGGCCACAAGCCAGTGTTGACGACTTATAGCTACTATATAACCGATAACAGACAGGCACTCGTGTGGTGGTTCAGCAGCTGTGGAAAACAGTAACCAAAGATTTTGAGCTGATAAGAATTTACATATTGGATTACACCTTGGTTCTGCGCTATCTCATTTGGCTGCTGTCCCCTAAGGTAAGAAGCATCTGCTGTGTCCATAGAACAAGATTCATTGCACATTTAAGCAGGACAGCATATTGGCATGAACCCACAGAGAACTTTTAAAAAGGTCGTGCAGGGTCATTGACAGTGTTAACTGGGGTCTCTAGTGATCACAGAATCCAGTCCATAATTTCCAGCAGAGATGCATTCATAGCAGCATCACACTTTCATAGTAGCATCATAAAACTGCTATCAGTCATAGCAGCATCGTAATACTGCTACAGTGTCAGTATTATGATAGCAGCACACATCATCACCTTTGCATTCCGTGATGTGAGCCACTCCTTGTGCATCCTGATCATGAAAAGTAGAATATTCCTTTAGCATGTGATACCAAGGGATGATTCAGAAGGGCTTTTGAGTTTTTATGAATGGGCTTTTATCATTCATTCTGGGCTGGTTTCAAGTCTCGAGCACTTGCAGAATCATGTAGGGTTGCCTTTACTGTACTCCCCCCCCCCCACCTCTCCTTTCCCCAAGGTGTATAGTGTGACACAAGTGCCACAACTCAGGGCTTGTCAAGCTACAGTATAGAACAAAACTGGGAAATTTTCTTTCAGCAGGTCATAAGCTATTGTGATAGTACATTCCCCACCACGTCCCTGGGGCACAGTGCAACCCATCCTTCTGTTTAGATAGTAGATTTGTAACTATATGCACCGTAGTACAAGATTGACGTATAAGCAATTAGATGGTAAAACTGTATGCTATTCACTTCATAGAGTCCAAAAAAATGAAGCTAAAAAAATCTTGAATATTCCTAGGCCTAGTATAACACACTATATTAGGCCTCAGATAGCATGTTTAGGCATTGGAAGGTTTGGTTAGGTTAATTTAGTTTGTCTTTGCAACATAAATAGAAAATCTTTTCCGGTTTGTCCAAAATCAATACAGTAGTACCAACTTCTACTTTCTTATTGTGTTTTACTTCGGTATATGTACTATGGTCCTCATTGTAACTATAAGTACTACCAAAACAGGAGGCTGGGCTGTGCATTGGTAAAACACTTGCCCCAGAGCTTTGCGAGCGCTATGGCCTGGGTTTCGTATCCTGGCCAGGGAGGATTGACTGGGCGCCAGTCCTAAACTGTAGCCTCTGTTCACCCAGCAGTGAATGGTACCTGGTTGTTAAATGATTTGGCGGGTTGTATTCCAGGGAAAATTAGGATTAATCCCTGCCCGAAATGCTATGTGTGCAAGAATGCTTTACAAGAATGTAACAACTCTTGTATACTGTATAAATAAATAAAATAACAAATACATGCTGGGAGCTGTCTTAACCAAAAACAGCACCAAGAATTTAGAGTTTAGAAACTCAACACACAAAGCATGGGAGATACTTCAGAAGCCACAGACCCTGTACCTGACAGTACTATATTTATGTCCAAAAATGAGTTCTCTAAATATTTGTTAAAGAATTGTAAATGTTTTTGAGGCTAACACAAAACTGTATTTAGTGCATGTGTGTTTATTGAAATAAGGTTTTCTTAGTACTGTAATAGGGGCACAAAGGAAAACTTGAACAAGAAAGCAGTACCAGTATATATAATCTAAATATTTTCTATACATGATTTCTAATTTTTATGGCAAAATTTCTTTTGCATTTTGCCTCTTATATAACTGCTAGTTTACAAAAACTGCTTAGATAGCAGTACATGTATTAGAAAATAATTTGAGAATATTGGTAGCACTAATATGTACTGTGTTGTAACCAAGTCGTATGCTGTTGTTAACAATGTATAATAATCTCAATTCTGCCTCTGACAGTGGAGTGTAACCCTTTTTACTTCAGGTGAGGAGGAAACCAAGGAGTTGAGCGAGTGTCGGGATCGGAGTAAGTACTGCAACATTGTCAAGAGGATGAAACATGTGCCGCATCCCACGTACCGAAAGCAATGTTGTCGTTCCTGTCCTTAGCACATCCCTTTTCCTCGCCGTGGAGACACCTTTGCAGAGCCTCGCCACCTCAGTACTGTTGGCCCACTTTCAGGTACTGGGAGTCCTTTACCTAGACCATGTGATCACAAACACTTGATATCACAGGGTTATTTTATTCATTTTAACTTGAGTAAATCAGAGTGCTAATGTAAAAGTAATTAATAATAATAATAATAATAATAATAATAATAATAATATATCATTAATGGAGCCTCAAGATCTGTACTAATTTGAATTATTGGTTAATATCATACAAGTGGATTCAGATTACAGTTATATTCGACTTGGTTCAATTTTCATGCGAGCAGACACTCTTGTGTAGCACATACGTATATTTCTTTTCAACCAGCTTGAACTAGTTCATGATATAACCTTGTATATACAGTACAGTACGAGTTTTGAAGCCGATTCTTATCCTTCATTTAAAAATGCTCAACTCGGAGAGGAGAGGTGAACATAGAGCATGAAGTTTAAGTTATCCCTTAAAAAAAAAATTGAAGAATACAAGATGAATGTTTCATGAGCCAGAAGAACATAATGAGTATGAAACAGTCAACACACACACACACACACACACACACACACACACACACACACACACACACACACACACACACACACACACATGTGGACGTCTGTTGAGTGTTGCAGTCTCGAGGCTCGAGGTGTGTGAAGGTGATCCGCTTTACATTGGCCTGAAATACAACACACTGTATATATTTGATGTCATAAAGTTCCAATGTTTATGTATAGAGAGAGACATTAGCATATTTACATAATAGTGGTTAGATATAAGTGCTAAAAAAAAAAGGGTAATAGTTGCTTGTACAGGAAAATAATTGATAATATTATACTGATATTTCAAGCAGCTGAAAACTTTAAGTGATATTATATAGACTGTTGTGGTCCATGTGCACTTGAAATTAAGATTACTGTTCTAAATTTGGAGTAACTGATAATTTTGGATTGTCTGAGGGCCGTGACATCACTGAATATTCTCAAAGCACAGAGACCGTGTGTAGATTTGTGAAGGTCCCTGATACATTATGTTGACCCTTTGTAACCCCCTAGAGAACATGTGAATTCTTTAGTAATATGGCATCAATCAGTATAACGTAAAACATTTGTATTATGTTGATGATCATATGGTTCCGTGCTTATACTGTACAATCATTGACATAATAGAGACTTCAGTTCCATTTGTATATTATTTAATGTTTATTTCATTGGTATATGAATGAGATCTTATGTCAGTGAATACAGTAATGTTCTTTTATGCTTTTTATATGATTAAGAGTTCGTATGAGGATTACCTGTAAAAAAAAAAACACCAGTTTGCTTTATTTTAATATCTCCGATACTTAAAACATAGGTACAGTATACGTGAATACTGTATTATTTTTGTTTTTGTTTGCCATAGGAATATTGTATCCATAAAGTTCATTATTTTTATTCTTCTGACTAGTGAAATGCACAAGTACATAGTATTCTGACAGGTGTATTTAATGTGTGCAAAAGATTGATATTCAGCGACACTAGTTATGCTGTTCCTGGAATGCTGTAGGCTTTCCTATGTGCAACATGGCATTTCTCAGGGTAGCATCAAGATTTAACATTTACATTATTATTAAATCACAAAAGTGTCACTTGAATCCATACTAGACAGCAATTTACACCCACTTTAGGAGAGAGTGTGGGATCTGAGATGATTCAAGCTCGCCTAAATAAGGGTGCACGCCTAATAAAGGGTCATGTATACTTTAGCTGTCTGCAAGCATGGCATTTCAATAATATACAGTACATAGATAATGTATTAGATAAGTGTCGTATGCATCCCTGTGTTGTAGAGCAATAACACCCTAATTGATAAATGTACAGTAGAACGTATCTGTAATACATTACGTAACTTATGATATACGAAGTTCAAGGTATCCACTACATAACGATGCTGCTGCAATATTTATGTGTTATGTTATGTTTTGTTGCCCCATGTAAAGTAATAGTTTAAATTGTGTTAAGATTAATACAACCATCTTGATCTTGTGTGCATGTAATGTTAGTCATGCTGTGTGAACATTTTCCCTCATTTACATCATAAGAAACTCCTTTGAAAAAATGGGAGAGCCAATTTTTACCCATTATGATTTGGGGTTATACCATATACCCCCCCGCCATCATGATTCCGGGTTACAGGTATACAGTATACCCCCATCATGATTCCGGTTATACAGTATACCCCATCATGATTCCCGGTTATACAGTATATCCCATCATGATTCCGGGTTATACAGTATATCCATGATGATTTGGGGTACACAGTATACCCCATTATGAATCGGAGTTATACAGTAATGTTTTTCGTGAAACTGAGAAACTGACATTATACTTAAAGCCTTGTCTAATTTCATGATTTGAAGGAAGGAAATAATTCACAAAACATTATCCTGTCAATATTTATTTAATTAAGTACAGTACATACTTCATTATTGGAGCAACTTGTGTACATTTTTTTTTATAGATGATGATAATGAAGTATATTTACATTTTGCTGAAAATTATAACTTAAAAGAAAGTTAAATTGTTTAATACTGCCAGATTCTCCTCATGTGGCTTGTGCATAATTCATTGTTAGTGTAAAATACACTCACGATAAATTATGCTCAATCCGCTCGAAGGAGAATTTAAAAAATGAGTAAAATTCACAGTTTTCATGCCACAAGATCAGGATACCATTAAGACTCTACCTCAGTTTGATTGCAAAAGAACTTGTGATGCCAGACTATAGCCCAAAAAAAAAAGAAAAAAAAAACTCCAGGTCATAGGATTGGAAATTAAAGTAGTAGAAGATGAGATAGAAGCCATAGAAGCTTAATTATGAGAGGGCTTCTTGGATGAATATTTGATGGAGATTACGAGTGGATATTTCATAGCAGTTTTGAGTCGAGTGTGAAAGGGAATGAATGTTTAATGATATAGTTGGGTAACCAAAAAGGTAATGTTGTACAAGTTGTAATAAATTGTAGACCAAAAATTTAATACATATAAGTAACACATTGAGAGTTAGTAAGGAGAATTTACAGCCCAACATGGGGAAGTTTCGTATCCTCAGCAGCTATTAATAAACATTTTGATGTCATTTTATGAAGGGGGTAGGGAGATTGACTGGGCACCATTCCAAAGTATCCATGTTCAATAGTTGGTAAATCTCCTTAAATGTAGAGACCTATAGGTGAGTAATGTTATGCTAGGAGTACCTTCTTTTACTAGTTCCATCCTCAACGTATGTAGAATGACTTGTCTACAGCATTTGTGATTCATTTGAAGCCATTTGAGTTAAAACTTGTTTCTCTCTCTGCGACAACAACAAAGAGAGGCAAAAATGTGTCATTATAAAATTTCCCATTGATAGGGTTCTTTGTGGAAGCCTCTGCCTTAAATGTGGGAAGTACACTTATAAATGTAGATACGTTTAGGAAAAATGTCCTTGTGGTTCATAAATGAAAATTGTATATATATCGATGATTGTTTAGATCTAAAATGTCCATCCTTAAAAATCTAATACAGTACAGTACTGAACTTTGACAACATTTGTCTAATTTGTATCAATCTTAAAGTTGGAAGGAACCTGTTTGTATTGCAACATTATCAAACAAATGAAATCATTTTTGACTATTGTTGCTTTTTTGTCTGAATTTAACATGCATATACAGTAGAGTAACGAGGTACATGTTGATACAGTAATGAAGTACAGTACATTAGAGTTGTGTGGAATTTAATGTTTCTAAATTAATGTTACTAAATAATTTGGAATAACTATGCTATTATTGCTGATATCTTCTTTTATACAGACGCGGAATGCGGTAACTGTCACCAAAGTAATATAATAATAATAATAATAACAATGTTTATTCAAAAGAATGTGTGTACAAAGAACATAAGAGTTATAGGGATAGGAATTACACATACTAATGAAGCCACTATTAAACTGTTATATTAATGTAAGACATTTTGTTTGGCATGTCAAACTTTGTGGCTGATTACTCCAAGAAAGTAATAGAAAACAACAACAATATATATGGGTGATAACGAGTTTTTAACCTCCATTTGCTAAAAGAATTGGTGTTTGTATATTTGTAGCAATACAGTATGTACATAACGGCTAGTGATACTGTATGATCATAAGTGCTAGTAATATAAACATCATTGTCATTGCCTGCAGAGTAATATAAACATCATTGTCATTGCCTGCAGAGTAATGAGAACATCATTGTCATTGCCTGCAGAGTAATATAAACATCATTGTCATTGCCTGCAGAGTAATATAAACATCATTGTCATTGCCTGCAGAGTAATATAAACATCATTGTCATTGCCTGCAGAGTAATGAGAACATCATTGTCATTGCCTGCAGAGTAATACGAACATCATTGTCATTGCCTGCAGAGTAATGAGAACAGAACTAAAATAGAAGACGATTGTAACAGGTAAGGAAAAGTTAAGAATTACAAATGTTTGTTTCAGACAAAATAATATAACTGCACGATTATAGCTAAGGAATTTACTGTAGTTATAATAATAGTAGTGTGTGGAAGTTTTGCAAGAAATTTTGAGAATCTCATGTGTCACGATTTTCTTATAAAACTTTACCAATGTCTCACTAATGTAGAGTAAGGAATTGTTAGTACAAAACTACCGAGTGCCAGGGTTTTGGAAGTTTCATCATATTGATGGACAGAGTAAATAGGATGGAAATATGTTTGTAAAGTGAAGTTTGCATTTTTGTATATGAGATAATAAGATGAACCTAATGTAATGTGAGTACTTGATGGTAGCAAAAACGAATGCATATGGATATTTTTCTGTTCTATGACAGTTTGACTGAATTTTAACATATGCTGCTACTGTGTTCAGTGAGGTGAAAGAAAGCAATGAGAAATAAGTTAAGAGAAGCAGAGACGCACATAGGAGTATTTTTAAGGAAAATAGTTATTGAGCAATGTTAAATGCTGAGGTGGCCGTATCAGCCTGTTTGTACATTAATTTCCCTACAGTAATATACTTTGCACGAGACAAACACAGGGAATGGCAGAGTGTGAAGGACTGTGCCATTTATAATGATAAAAAGTGAAGTGAGATCCACTGGAAAAGCTTCAGGTATAACAGTCAAGTTAAAATGCAAACCTATGTAATGTGATTCATTCAATGCCTCATATTTTATAGAAGGCTTTTCATATATTTCCAATGCAGCCCAGTTGTTCAGCTACTGTGTGGGCCTTTGTGCTGAACCAATGATAGAAGACAGTCCAGTCTGAGTCAGCGCACAATAACAGGTTACAATACCAGGTTGCCTACTACTGTATACTCTTTAGTATCCTGTTACTATATTGTAAGGTGTCAGTTCTTGACATTCCTGTGTGTGGCGAGGGATGCAGTAATAATGAGTTAGGAAATGATATTAATCACTTTAAAATAAATAAATGAATGTGTATATTATATTATTACATAAATACATATATACTGTAAATATAAAATCGGCAATGAATTTACACAGTGTAGTGAGGCAAATATTACAATGCATACTTATCTGTGCTCTGACCACTCTGCTACTCTACAAAAGAAGCTGTGAGAGTTTGCTAATGCTTAGTTGATTCCTTGGTGAATTTCTTAAGTTGTAATTGTTATGTTGTTGCTATCTAAGTGCTTGGTGATGAAATGGTGATCACTAAGGTGTGAGTTTGAGTCCAGAACAAAAAACTTTTTTTTTTTTAATATTTGTTTAATGACATTGTGTGAAATCATTTATGAGATAATATTTATATACCATGTAATCCCACCTGAATGGACCGAGTCCAGTTCCTTATCCATTCCATCCCAATTTCCGTTGCCTCCAGTGGCGGCATGGATGTGGCCATATTTAACAACATAAGAATTAGGAATCACTATAGAAGCCTGCTGGTCCATACTAGGTGGGTCACATTTCAGTTCACCCCCCCTCGTCCATCTACCTATCCAATCTATTAACGTGATTGTCTCAACAATGCAACTCATTCCACAAACCTATTTCTAATCCACTACTTCCCTATATCCTTTCTAAAGGAAAATTTTTCCAGCTTGTACCTATTGGTATGGATTCTGACCTGATAGTTTCAGAACCCTGAAACGCTTTTTGCCTATTTTATGAGCTGTTTATCTGCTGCAACCTAAATTTACTTTGTGCAATTGGAATGCATTCCAGGAAGAGGTTGTTGACACTAATTTCATCAAAAACTTTTAAATGTAAACTCTTTCGCTAGCATATCTTATGCTTGTGTGTCGTGTTCCACCTCTCCTTGCCCTTTCCTCCTTTCTCCGTCTCTCAACTATATCCAGGCCTTGGACTCGGACACGCCCACCGCCTCCTCCCCTGCTTCTTTACGTTCTGACCCAAGGGGTCTTGCTTCTGGTTCTCCATCTGACTATTTCCCTCCTTCCTTCCCAGTCTTCCATGCGTCTTGTGTCTTCTTTCCTGTCTTCCCCCAATCTTTCTTCCCAGCCCTCCCCCTGTCTCTTGGCTTTCCATGCCACCTGTCTGTCTAGGCTGTTGTCTATCATCCTCCCAGCAATCTCCATGTTGATCGCTCCTGTTGAGACTATGGAGATTGTCGCCCAGTACGTTGCTGCTGGCACACCTGTCTCTAAATTAGAAATGTAAGCCTGGCTCCTCTCCTTCCTCCCCGGCAAGTAGGAAGGCATCACTTTCTTCCCCACCCTCTGACTCCGACTCTATCACTGCAAACCCCTCCCATTTTGGTGGTTGAGCCCCCCTGTCCCAGCTATGGAGGTTCGTTTAGCCCTCGATTCTCTCTTGGTTGATGCCCTTGCTGAGGTGCGCTCCCTGTTTTTGCCGACCCTCTCCCTGATTTCCCTGATTCTCCATTACCACCTCCAGCTCCGGACCTTGTCCGTCTGCCTCTGGTCCATCCTCCAACTCCTTTGACTCCATTGTCAATGCTAAATTTACCCATACCCCCTAACCCTGATTTCACTGATCCTGATCTTATTTAGTATACTGTGTTCTTCTTTGCCTTTGTCTTTTCATTGTTCTCTGTTGCTGTTCTCTCTTCTTTTGATAATGTCTATTCTTCAATGGATTTGTGGATTTTATGCCAATTTTCATGAACTCCAACTTCTGATAATACAGTTTTCACCACTTTATGTCTCCAGGAGCTGATGGTTGGTGCTCGTCCTGTCCCTTTCATGGTTATTCCTTTCTCTTTCCCCTACAGCTTTTGCTGGAGCCCATAACTCTACTGCTCTCTTGATTCGTACTGATATTACCTTCTTCCCCCTACTTTTTTCGTTGCGTATCCAATGTTCTGCAGCCTGTATCTTTGTGAGTAAATGGAATACAGTCTGTTATCTTCCCCCAAATGTCCCACTTTCTCTTCCTGATCTTAACCACCTGTTGGACTGCTTATCAGAGCCTGTGCTCCTGTTGGGTGATTTCAACTGTCAGCATACCCTGTGGGGTATGAGCTGATAGGCACATGCTCCTCTCTCTACATTCCTCTCTCGTTCTATCTAAACTTGATTACGGTTGTCCTGCTTACTCCTCGTCTTCTTCTACTCTTCTCAGTCTTGACGATCTGCACCATACTGGGTTACGCCTCAGCCCTGGTGCCTTTTGTTCTACTCATACCCTAAGCCTGTATGTTGAAACTGGCATCCTGTCTCTACAGGATCGCCATGATTGCTACTGTCTTGGCTACCTTACATGGTCCTTACAACACCCTCACTTTCGCTTATGTCATGCCTTGATCTTAACCCCTCCTGTGGTTCCTATACCCCTTCACCACCCACCTCTTTCTGTACAGTGGTCTGGCTTACAAAATGCTCTTTAGGTTCATATTACCAGTATTTCCCCTTGTTTTTCCATCTTTGCCCCCCCCATGGAGGATCCACTTTCCTAAATTTTGTAAAACTTTGACCATCGTGACTAAAGCTTTTACCCATCTTACAGTTCTGAAACGCCTTTTCCTAGAACACTTTTCTTCACACTCCCTCACTATTTCTGTCTTCACCGATGGATCCAAGTCTGCAGACATAGGCTTGTTTGTTGCCTATGTCATTTTCCTGACCACATCTATATGTGTCGCCTGCCTCCGGAGACTAGCATCTTCACGGCAGAACTTTATGCTATTCTATATGCTTTTCGTCGGCTGCTTTCTCACTGTCAATCCTTCTCTGTTGTTGTAGTCGACTCGCAGTACCCTCATGGCTCTGGAGTCCTTTAATTTAGTTCATCCTGTGGTAGTCGAAATTCAACATTGGCTGTTTCTTATCTCCAGTAGATTTAAGACAGTGGAGTTTTGCTGGGTTCCCAGCCATATTGGCGTCTCTTAAATGAGCGTGGGGACGCTGCCGCTAAGGAAGCTATCCGCACGTGTCCCATCTCCCATAAAGGTATTCCTTATTCCAACTTTTACCCAGTTATTCATTCCTCCATCCTTGCCCGTTGACAGGGTTGTTGGTCTTCTGTTACTTGTAACAAACTGCGTACTCTTAAGAGTAATGTGTCCCTGTGGCCTTCCTCCTTCCACCATAACTGGCGGAGGGAAACGGCTCTGGCAAGATTGCGAATTGGCCATACGCGACTAACTCACGGATACTTAATAGAGCACCGCCCTGCTCCTTATAGTCCTAACTGCAGTGTCCCTCTTACAGTTGTGCATATCCTTGTTGAATGTCTCGACTTCCACGACGCGCGTGTCTTGCTTTCCGGCCGTCCCTCTTGGTCACTTGTCCCTTGATAGAATTCTTGGTGAATCGGATACTTTTGATATCGTTGAAACGATATCATAAGAAACGCCTTATGCGTTTCTGTTCTCGTATTGGCATCCTTGGTGATATTTAGTGCCCTCTGATTATTCTGCACATTTGATGGTGCTACATAGCCTTCCCGGTTTGGTGCCTTTGTTTAATAATTACTTACTTCTGCTCCACACCTCCCTGTTACTGGTAACAAACTGCATGCTCTTAAAGAGTAGTGTACCCCCCATGGCCTTCTTCCTATCGCCGTAACCGGCAGTGGGAAACAGCTCTGGCGTGGTTACATATTGGCAATACACATATAACTCAGGGGAATGGAGCGCCGCCCTACTCCTTGTCCAAACTGCATTTGCCTCCTACGGTTGTGCATATCCTTGTTGAATGTCCCAATTTCCAGGACGTATGTGTTTCTTGCCTCCCGGCTGTCCCTCGCGGTCACTTGGCCCTCGATAAAATTCTTGGTGAATTGGATACTTTTGATATCTTTGCCTTATGCGTTTCTGTTCACGTATTGGCATCCTTGGTGATATTTAGCGCCCTCTGATTATTCCGCACATTTGATGGTGCTATGTAGCCTTCCCGGCTTGGTGCCTTCTTTTGACAATTACTTACTTGCTCAAATGGATTGCTGTGTTGTAACCAAACTTCAGATCCTAAGTTAATCTGTTACATCAGAGTATTGGACCAAGTTTGTTGGAGTGGGAATTAAATTTGAATTACTCTACTGAATATATATATACAGTGTATACTGGTATATTTATGTAATACACTATATTATACATTGTGTATGTATGTGTGTGTGTGTATATATTATATATAATATATATTTTACACCACTATAATACATAATTACACATGTTTCTGTTGGAAATGTCAAACATTACAATAGGAATTTACATTATTTTCCCCCATTTTCCCCCAATAAGTACGGTGGAATGGCAACAGATAAATGTAAGTTTAAATAATTCATGGCTATGTATGAAAATACTTATGTTGCATAAGACTGAAATACATTTCATTATTTAATGAAAAGTGTTTAATTATTTCTTGGTGAGACTTAAGACTGGTTCCTCGCCACACCTAGTCTACACAGACCCAACTACAGATGTTGGTGCACTAACCTTCCAATTCTTCTTCACCTGTACTCTGTATTTTATCATTCTCCCTCTATATTCTTCAACTCGTGCATTTATAAATTTTATTATCTTTCTGTATTTATTTTTCTTCACTTGTACGTCATAGCGAAATGTGATTGTATATATTGCTTGTAAGTGCATTGTACAAATAAAGCACTAGACCAAAAAACAAAAATGTTTTTAACCTGTAATGCTGTACACTACCATTATTAAATGCAGTGCTGCATTATGAATATAGTTCATGTACTGCTCTCCTTAAGTGTTTTGCCTTTGTGGTGAAGGGGGCTCATTTTATCCATGTTTCCCCATCCCCCAATTTCTCAAATCTTGTTCATGTTCTCCACTCTTACTGTGCAATTTTTTTCCTATAATTATTGTTCAGTATTTTTTAATGGAATGGTTTATCATCTGTTTCATTAATCTTTCTCCTCACAATTTTGATCATTATCTAAATCGCCTCTTAATTCTTTACCAGAGCAGTTGATTGTTGGGGGAGCTTTTAGCCATAGACATATGACCTCTGGGGTGATAATACCCAATATAGTTTTTCTTATCTGGTGTAGTTTAACAAATTTGTATTACTCCGTAAATGATGTCCTGGCGACAATTTCTTCCAATACAGATTCCAACTTGTGAATGTTAACTAGACTACGTCATGATTTCAAGTTCTCTTAAAGACTTGGGCATGGCTTTCTCATCCCTCCTTGTAGCTCTATGGGAATCATCTTGTATAAGATATAAGAATCATAATGTATAATTTCTGGTTGCAATTCTTATACCATGTCGTAGCTCAGTCGATTAAGGCAGCGTCTGGGATGCTCTCGGACGTAGGTTCGAATCCTCGCCACGGCCCTTGTGGATTTGTTCATCTTGTATAAGGATAATGCTGAACTCTTAATTAAGGGTGATCTTTAACATCCACATATATTTGTTTCTCTACATTCTCTCCAAATCTAGTAATGGAAGACGCTTTGCATTATGTATTGTTCCTCTCTGTCTGGCGAGCCGAAAAACACTATTTGTACTTATTCCTTTTACTATCCCCTTCTTTTGGGTGGTATAAATAGGAGCTGCCTCGTATGGGTCAATGGGCCTTCTGCAGTTATCTTTGTTCTTGTTTTCTCATTCTTACTATCCCCTTTATTACACCTAACCTTCCCTACCTTTGCCTTGCCTTCTCTTCCTCTTAAGATTTTCTTCTCCTCACCTCTCTGCCTATTTTATTGCCTTCTCCTTTAATCATCACAATCGACTTGAGAATGGTCCAGGATGGACCGAAACGTCATCGTCCCTTCACTTTCTAGTTTGTGATCTGGTCAACTATTTGTACTCTTCTCTCAAGCTGTCCAAACTGTTGTTTGCACAATAAACTGTTTTGCACAATACTGGGTTATTCCTCAACTGTCAAGTTGCAGTATATTCAAAAGGCGCTAAATATCACTAAGGATGACAAGATAATAAAGCCGCTTAATGCAAGCGAAAGGTATAGAATCACCACGGATTTTATAAAGGGACAAATGATCGCGAGGAACAGTCGGGAAGCAATTAAGACACTTCCTGAAAGTCAGGAAGGATATGCATGACTAAGAAGGACAATAAGGATGAGCATGGTGGCGCTCCACTAAGCTTTAAAAGCTTTATTTCAATCTTGTATAAAAGCCGCAAAGACCTAAATAGCGAGCGAGAACAACCTTTATTTATGAGTTAGTTCATTTATTATGCACCCCATACCCATCCCGTGGGCGGTAGTGGATATGTCAGTTGCTTAATTTAGAACCTGTACTTGAGGTCGATCTCGAACCCATTGTTGATGTGACGACTTATATTGAATTTTGTAACTAGCTCATCAAGATTGTAACTTGCTTAGCTAAATGAACTGTGGGGTTCAGTCCCTGAGCCCATTATGTGCCTCTGTAACCCTTTCCACTACCGCCCACAAGATGGGTATGGGGTGCATAATAAATGAACTAAACTAACTAAACTGATCCACGCTGCATTTAAGAATTAATAGTACAAGGTGGGATAGTATTTAGATCAAGTACTGATCTTTGCTTACAAATCAGGGCCTTACGTATAGGCCCCCCGCAGACAGGAGGCCATGTTGGATCACATTGAGATACTAGAGTTGAATGAACAAGTTCCCAATTGCAAATAGGTCCACCTATTTCATGTATTGGCGAGATATTTGCAAGTTCCCAATTTCTGTATTGAAAATTTGCTTATAAAGAATAGTAATGATGTGAACAGATCAGACTTTTCGCACGTGTTAGACCCTAGATATGTATAATATAACCTATACACGTATAAGATAACCTTTCAATTTAAGAACTAATTACAGTATATTAAACTTTAATCGGTACTGAGACAAACACCGTAACTCAAGTCACAGTGAATACGTGTATTTCCCCCTTGGAATATTACGGCTAGAACCCCCATTACAGAAAACAATATAGTATTACCTGTCACACCTCTTGCTCTGTGTCACGTGACCGGCTGCGTCTGAATGCTGGCTTTAAAATACATCACAATATATTGCCATGCCCCCATCTAGTATATATATGCTCTAAGGCGCAAAACTTCATGCTATGTTGCCCTTAAAAGTATCTGTGGAGGACGCATATGTTACATCGGGGTCCAAAAGTATCTGGTGGACACGATATATTAGAACCCAGAAATATCTGTGGTAGGACCCCATCCTCAGACTAAATCCATTACCATGAGAAACCACACCTGCCCTCAGACCACCTGGATAGTTATCTGGATGTTTGTGTTGGTCTGAAAGTATATTACAGTTCCAGAAGTCTACATGTAAACTGGCAAATGAACCTTTGTTGCAAAAATAGATTATTCTCACGTTATAACTTTATTGTAATATAAATCGTTGGTTTAAAATATAAAGTGTACCTTCCATTTACTTGGGCTCTAGGAGACTCGAATTGTCGACCCCATGCATGTGAGACCGTAGCTCACACTTTTATAAAAGTATATGCTGAAAACAATTTTCTTTAAAGAATTTAGTTTTCTGTAAACGGACTTTGCGCGCACACTCAAATAGTTTTAAAATTTCATATTTATTCACATTATCCTCAATCATACATAGTATTAACGTAACCAAACATAATGATCTGTAACCTAACTAAACTTATCCAAACCTTAACCTAAACTAGCCTATCCAAACCTTATCCTAGCCTATCCAAACCTTAACCTAGCCTATCCAAACCTTAACCTAGCCTATCCAAACCTTAACCTAGCCTATCCAAACCTTAACCTAGCCTATCCATACCTTAACCTAACCATGGATAGAGTTGATAATAGCCCTAATTATGTAATCGTTCCCAATCCATTTCCTTGAGCGATGGTCAAATTAGGTTAAATTACGTTCGCTTCACAAGAGATGCCATAGAGTACATTAGTATAGGCCCTAACTAAATCCAAATCAACTTAAATTTACTTAACTTAACCCAACCTAAACTAACTTAACCTAAACTAGGAAATTATCACGTACCGATAAGGTAATGGGACTACATAGTACTTGGAAGGGATATAAGGACAAGAACTTGGGATATGAGGACAAGAACTTGGAATATGAGGACAAGAACTTGGGATATGAGGACACGAACTTGGAATATGAGGACAAGAACTTGGGATATGAGGACAACTTGGGATATGAGGACAAGAGCTTCAACAACTTGGGATATGAAGGACAATGAACCTGGGATTTGTGGAGTAATTTGAGATATAATTTAGTATCATACTTTTCTGACATGAGGTAGGAAAAAAAGAAGAGGCCATTTGGTAGTTCTTGGTCTGTGGAGTCAAGCTTCAGCTTACTGTCAAACATTTGTGTTTTTCTAAACAGTTTGAAGGATCAAGAGTTTATTAACTTACTGGTTCAGCTAGTTGATTAAATCCTTGCCTTTATCAAGGTACCAAATGCTATATTATAAGGATAATTGACTTCTTAGCCTGAATATTCTTGCGTTACTGATAGCTATACTTACTAATAAAGAGTGGCGATAAATAACAAATTAGATAGAATGGTAACAAATGAATTTTAAAGGAAAATATCATTAAAGATGAACAAAGATTGATGCATAAGAAATGTGAAGAAATAAAATAATCTCTTAACAAACTGAGAAATAAAGTATATCAGTTTTTTTTATAAGCCATCTATTGTTAAACTTATTTAAATTATCATTAAATGCTCTTCAACTCAATTTTCTTTAAAATATCTTGAGAAAACATATAGCTTAGAAAACTTCCTTATTTCCTGATTTAGTTTGCTCTTTATCACTTATTAATTATTATTAATTAGATTTACTATTAAACAGAGAGTGAAGAATAAAATTGGTTGAATGAAGCAAGACAAATTATGAAGAAACGTATCAAGAAAGATTGATGAGAAAAGCAAGAGGATGCAGAATGAATGTGAAGAATAAAATAATATCTAAGTAAAGGATATATAAAGATATATCTGTTTTTTTATTATCCATTTATTATTAAGCTTATTTAGATTATTATTACTTGCTCTTCTACTCAATTTTCTCTAACATATCTTGAGAAAACAACATGACTTGTTGCATACTTTGGATGGCTGTATCACGTTAAATATTGCTCTAATTGCTTTGATATTCAATATTAGCAAAGAAAACCTTAACCAAAAGAAATATAAATGAATGTGGTAAATCCAATGGACATGTTTTCAAAGTGATTCTATGGCTGGTTTTGATTTTGAGTTTTGCGAAAAATGACGATTTCGGGGAGGTGAGGGTTCTCTGCTGACTGGTGGTGGTGTGGCCAGGAATTATGGCCTGAAGGCACGAACTTTCCCGCCAATATTTCTTCAGTATTTTTACTAAATGGTTTATTAGTTCATTAACTTATTGGTTATATTGCTTGGTTTATTAAGCTCCTATATTAAGGTGCCAAACTATAGCTTAGAATTGATCCAGGGGCTTCCTTGGGTCCCTAGATTGATCAAGGTGGTCATTGGGTCCCTAAATTGATCCAGGTGGTCATTGGGTCCGTAAATTGATCCAGGTGGTCATTGGGTCCGTAGATTGATCCAGGGGCTTCCTTGGGTCCCTAGATTGATCCAGGTGGTCATTGGGTCCGTAGATTGATCCAGGTGGTCATTGGGTCCCTAGATTGATCAAGGTGGTTATTGGGTCCCTAGATTGATCAAGGGGGGTCCTTGGGTCCGCAGATTGTTCCAAGGGGTTCCTGGGCCCGCAGATTGTACCAGGAAAGTTCTTGGGGACCGCAGGTTGTATCAGGGGGTCTTTGGGTTCTCAGATTGTAATAGAGGGGTCTTTGGGTCCCCATATTGTTAAAAGGAGGTCTTTGGGCCCCTGTAATTGTTCTGGGAGGGTCATTAAGTCCCCAGATTGTTATAGGAGAATCTTTGGGTCCGGAGATTGCTCCAGGGAAATCTTTGAGTCCGGAGATTCATTCAGGGGGTACTTGGGTCCCCAGATTGTTCCAGGAGGTCCTTGGATCCCCAGAGTGATCAATGGGGGGGTCATTTTGTCCCCAAATTGTTCCAGGCAGAACTTGGGTACCCAGATTGATCCTGGGTACCAATTATTTCTTCACGTGGAGAAGGAATGCGACGAAATAAAATAATCTCTAATAAAGTTGAAATAAAGATATATCTGTTTTTATTATTATCCATTTATAGTTAAGCTTATTTAGATTTTTATTACATGCTATTCTACCAAATTTTCTCTAACATATCTTGAGAAAACAACATGATTTGTTGCAAACTTTGGATGGCTGTATCACGTTAAATATTGCTCTAATTGCTTTGATATTGAATATTAGCAAAGAAAACCTTTACCAAAAGAAACATAAATGAATGTGGTAAATCCAATGGTCATGTTTTCAAAGTGATTCTATGGCTGGTTTTGATTTTGAGTTTTGCGAAAAATGACGATTTCGGGGAGGTGAGGGTTCTCTGCTGACTGGTGGTGGTGTGGCCAGGAATTATGGCCTGAAGGCACGAACTTTCCCGCCAATATTTCTTCAGTATTTTTACTAAATGGTTTATTAGTTCATTAACTTATTGGTTATATTGCTTGGTTTATTAAGCTCCTATATTAAGGTGCCAAACTATAGCTTAGAATTGATCCAGGGGCTTCCTTGGGTCCCTAGATTGATCAAGGTGGTCATTGGGTCCCTAAATTGATCCAGGTGGTCATTGGGTCCGTAGATTGATCCAGGTGGTCATTGGGTCCGTAGATTGATCCAGGGGCTTCCTTGGGTCCCTAGATTGATCCAGGTGGTCATTGGGTCCGTAGATTGATCCAGGTGGTCATTGGGTCCCTAGATTGATCAAGGTGGTTATTGGGTCCCTAGATTGATCAAGGGGGGTCCTTGGGTCCGCAGATTGTTCCAAGGGGTTCCTGGGCCCGCAGATTGTACCAGGAAAGTTCTTGGGGACCGCAGGTTGTATCAGGGGGTCTTTGGGTTCTCAGATTGTAATAGAGGGGTCTTTGGGTCCCCATATTGTTAAAAGGAGGTCTTTGGGCCCCTGTAATTGTTCTGGGAGGGTCATTAAGTCCCCAGATTGTTATAGGAGAATCTTTGGGTCCGGAGATTGCTCCAGGGAAATCTTTGAGTCCGGAGATTCATTCAGGGGGTACTTGGGTCCCCAGATTGTTCCAGGAGGTCCTTGGATCCCCAGAGTGATCAATGGGGGGTCCTTTTGTCCCCAAATTGTTCCAGGCAGAACTTGGGTACCCAGATTGATCCTGGGTACCAATTATTTCTTCACGTGGAGAAGGAATGCGACGAAATAAAATAATCTCTAATAAAGTTGAAATAAAGATATATCTGTTTTTATTATTATCCATTTATAGTTAAGCTTATTTAGATTTTTATTACATGCTATTCTACCAAATTTTCTCTAACATATCTTGAGAAAACAACATGATTTGTTGCAAACTTTGGATGGCTGTATCACGTTAAATATTGCTCTAATTGCTTTGATATTGAATATTAGCAAAGAAAACCTTTACCAAAAGAAACATAAATGAATGTGGTAAATCCAATGGTCATGTTTTCAAAGTGATTCTATGGCTGGTTTTGATTTTGAGTTTTGCGAAAAATGACGATTTCGGGGAGGTGAGGGTTCTCTGCTGACTGGTGGTGGTGTGGCCAGGAATTATGGCCTGAAGGCACGAACTTTCCCGCCAATATTTCTTCAGTATTTTTACTAAATGGTTTATTAGTTCATTAACTTATTGGTTATATTGCTTGGTTTATTAAGCTCCTATATTAAGGTGCCAAACTATAGCTTAGAATTGATCCAGGGGCTTCCTTGGGTCCCTAGATTGATCAAGGTGGTCATTGGGTCCCTAAATTGATCCAGGTGGTCATTGGGTCCGTAGATTGATCCAGGTGGTCATTGGGTCCGTAGATTGATCCAGGGGCTTCCTTGGGTCCCTAGATTGATCCAGGTGGTCATTGGGTCCGTAGATTGATCCAGGTGGTCATTGGGTCCCTAGATTGATCAAGGTGGTTATTGGGTCCCTAGATTGATCAAGGGGGGTCCTTGGGTCCGCAGATTGTTCCAAGGGGTTCCTGGGCCCGCAGATTGTACCAGGAAAGTTCTTGGGGACCGCAGGTTGTATCAGGGGGTCTTTGGGTTCTCAGATTGTAATAGAGGGGTCTTTGGGTCCCCATATTGTTAAAAGGAGGTCTTTGGGCCCCTGTAATTGTTCTGGGAGGGTCTTTAAGTCCCCAGATTGTTATAGGAGAATCTTTGGGTCCGGAGATTGCTCCAGGGAAATCTTTGAGTCCGGAGATTCATTCAGGGGGTACTTGGGTCCCCAGATTGTTCCAGGAGGTCCTTGGATCCCCAGAGTGATCAATGGGGGGGTCCTTTTGTCCCCAAATTGTTCCAGGCAGAACTTGGGTACCCAGATTGATCCTGGGTACCAATTATTTCTTCACGTGGAGAAGGAATGCGACGAAATAAAATAATCTCTAATAAAGTTGAAATAAAGATATATTTGTTTTTATTATTATCCATTTATAGTTAAGCTTATTTAGATTTTTATTACATGCTATTCTACCAAATTTTCTCTAACATATCTTGAGAAAACAACATGATTTGTTGCATACTTTGGATGGCTGTATCACGTTAAATATTGCTCTAATTGCTTTGATATTGAATATTAGCAAAGAAAACCTTTACCAAAAGAAACATAAATGAATGTGGTAAATCGAATGGTCATGTTTTCAAAGTGATTCTATGGCTGGTTTTGATTTTGAGTTTTGCGAAAAATGACGAATTCGGGGAGGTGAGGGTTCTCTGCTGACTGGTGGTGGTGTGGCCAGGAATTATGGCCTGAAGGCACGAACTTTCCCGCCAATATTTCTTCAGTATTTTTACTAAATGGTTTATTAGTTCATTAACTTATTGGTTATATTGCTTGGTTTATTAAGCTCCTATATTAAGGTGCCAAACTATAGCTTAGAATTGACCCTTGGGTCCCTAGATTGATCCAGGTGGTTATTGGGTCCCTAGATTGATCCAGGTGGTCATTGGGTCCCTAGATTGATCCAGGTGGCTATTGGGTCCCTAGATTGATCAAGGGGTCCTTGCGTCCCTAGTTTGTTCCAAGAGGGGTACATGGGTCCCTAGATTGTTCCAGGTTGTCATTGGGTCCCTAGATTGATCAAGGTGGTTATTGGGTCCCTAGTTTGTTTCAGGGGGTCCTTGGGTCCGCAGATTGTTCCAAGGGGTCTTTGGGTCTGCAGATTGTTAACGGGGGGTCTTTGGGTCTGCAGATTGTTAACAGGGGGTCTTTGGGTCTGCAGATTGTTCCAGGGGGATCTGGGTCTGTAGATTGTTCCAGGGGGATCTTTGGATTTGCAAATTGTTCCAGGATGTCGTTCGGACCGCACATTGTTCCAGGGGGGATCCTTGGATCTTCAGATGATTCAAAATGGGTCCTTGGGTCCGCAGATTGTTCCAGGGGGTTCTTGGGTGCGCGGATTGTTCCAGGGGGGTACTTGAGTGGTCAGATGATTCCAAAAAGGGTCCTTGGGTCCCCAAATTGTTCCAAGGGGTTCCTGGGCCCGCAGATTGTACCAGGAAAGTTCTTGGGGACCGCAGGTTGTTTCAGGGGGTCTTTGGGCCCTCAGATTGTAATAGAGGGGTCTTTGGGTCCCCATATTGCTAAAAGAAGGTCTTTGGGCCCTCTAATTGTTCTGGGAGGGTCTTTAAGTCCCCAGATTGTTATTGGAGAATCTTTGGGTTCGCAGATTGCTCCAGGGAAATCTTTGGGTCCGCAGATTCATTCAGGGGGTACTTGTGTCCCCAGATTGTTCCATGAGGTCCTTGGATCCCCAGAGTGATCCACGGGGGCTCCTTGGTACCCAATTGTTCCAGGTAGAACTTGGGTACGCAGATTGTTCCTGGGTACCAATTATTTCTTCACGTGGAGAAGGAATGCGACGAAATAAAATAATCTCTAATAAAGTTGAAATAAAGATATATCTGTTTTTATTATTATCCATTTATAGTTAAGCTTATTTAGATTTTTTTACATGCATATCTACAAATTTTCTCTAACATATCTTGAGAAAACAACATGATTTGTTGCAAACTTTGGATGCTGTATCACGTTAACTATTGCTCTAATTGCTTTGATATTGAATATTAGCAAAGAAAACCTTTACCAAAAGAAACATAAATGAATGTGGTAAATCGAATGGTCATGTTTTCAAAGTGATTCTATGGCTGGTTTTGATTTTGAGTTTTGCGAAAAA
>WNGS01159612.1:2821961-2843556 GCA_020271785.1 Procambarus virginalis
GGAGGTCCTTGGATCCCCAGAGTGATCAATGGGGGGTCCTTTTGTCCCCAAATTGTTCCAGGCAGAACTTGGGTACCCAGATTGATCCTGGGTACCAATTATTTCTTCACGTGGAGAAGGAATGCGACGAAATAAAATAATCTCTAATAAAGTTGAAATAAAGATATTGTTTTTATTTTATCCATTTATGTTAAGCTTATTTAGATTTTTATTACATGCTATTCTACCAAATTTCTCTAACATATCTTGAGAAAACAACATGATTTGTTGCAAACTTGGATGGCTGTATCACGTTAAATATTGCTCTAATTGCTTTGATATTGAATATTAGCAAAGAAAACCTTTACCAAAGAACATAAATGAATGTGGTAAATCGAATGGTCATGTTTTCAAAGTGATTCTATGGCTGGTTTTGATTTTGAGTTTTGCGAAAAATGACGATTCGGGGAGGTGAGGGTTTCTGCTGACTGGTGGTGGTGTGGCAGGAATTATGGCCTGAAGGCACGAACTTTCCCGCCAATATTTCTTCAGTATTTTTACTAATGGTTTATTAGTTCATTAACTTATTGGTTATATTGCTTGGTTTATTAAGCTGTATATTAATATGCCAAATTGCTTAGAATTGAAACTTAAATCCTAGATTAATCCAATGGTTATGGGTGTGATTGATCCAGGTGGTCATTGGGTTCAGATTGATCAGGTGGTTTGGGTTTTAGATTGATCAAGGGGTCCTGGTGGTGGTTTGTGGCAAGAGGGGTGGTGGGTCCAATTTTCCAGGTTGTATTTCTTCCTATTTTGATCAAGGTTTTATTAGGTCATTATTTGTTCATTAACTTATGGTTTATATGCTTGTTTATTAAGCTCCTATATTAAGGTGCCAAACTATAGCTTAGAATTGATCCAGGGGCTTCCTTGGGTCCCTAGATTGATCAAGGTGGTCATTGGGTCCCTAAATTGATCCAGGTGGTCATTGGGTCCGTAGATTGATCCAGGTGGTCATTGGGTCCGTAGATTGATCCAGGGGCTTCCTTGGGTCCCTAGATTGATCCAGGTGGTCATTGGGTCCGTAGATTGATCCAGGTGGTCATTGGGTACCTAGATTGATCAAGGTGGTTATTGGGTCCCTAGATTGATCAAGGGGGGTCCTTGGGTCCGCAGATTGTTCCAAGGGGTTCCTGGGCCCGCAGATTGTACCAGGAAAGTTCTTGGGGACCGCAGGTTGTATCAGGGGGTCTTTGGGTTCTCAGATTGTAATAGAGGGGTCTTTGGGTCCCCATATTGTTAAAAGGAGGTCTTTGGGCCCCTGTAATTGTTCTGGGAGGGTCATTAAGTCCCCAGATTGTTATAGGAGAATCTTTGGGTCCGGAGATTGCTCCAGGGAAATCTTTGAGTCCGGAGATTCATTCAGGGGGTACTTGGGTCCCCAGATTGTTCCAGGAGGTCCTTGGATCCCCAGAGTGATCAATGGGGGGGTCCTTTTGTCCCCAAATTGTTCCAGGCAGAACTTGGGTACCCAGATTGATCCTGGGTACCAATTATTTCTTCACGTGGAGAAGGAATGCGACGAAATAAAATAATCTCTAATAAAGTTGAAATAAAGATATATCTGTTTTTATTATTATCCATTTATAGTTAAGCTTATTTAGATTTTTATTACATGCTATTCTACCAAATTTTCTCTAACATATCTTGAGAAAACAACATGATTTGTTGCAAACTTTGGATGGCTGTATCACGTTAAATATTGCTCTAATTGCTTTGATATTGAATATTAGCAAAGAAAACCTTTACCAAAAGAAACATAAATGAATGTGGTAAATCAATGGTCATGTTTTCAAAGTGATTCTATGGCTGGTTTTGATTTTGAGTTTTGCGAAAAATGACGATTTCGGGGAGGTGAGGGTTCACTGCTGACTGGTGGTGGTGTGGCCAGGAATTATGGCCTGAAGGCACGAACTTTCCCGCCAATATTTCTTCTGTATTTTTACTAAATGGTTTATTAGTTCATTAACTTATTGGTTATTATGCTTGGTTTATTAAGCTCCTATATTAAGGTGCCAAACTATAGATTAGAATTGATCCAGGGGCTTCCTTGGGTCCCTAGATTGATCAAGGTGGTCATTGGGTCCCTAAATTGATCCAGGTGGTCATTGGGTCCGTAGATTGATCCAGGGGCTTCCTTGGGTCCCTAGATTGATCCAGGTGGTCATTGGGTCCGTAGATTGATCCAGGTGGTCATTGGGTCCCTAGATTGATCAAGGTGGTTATTGGGTCCCAGATTGATCAAGGGGGGTCCTTGGGTCCGCAGATTGTTCCAAGGGGTTCCTGGGCCCGCAGATTGTACCAGGAAAGTTCTTGGGGACCGCAGGTTGTATCAGGGGGTCTTTGGGTTCTCAGATTGTAATAGAGGGGTCTTTGGGTCCCCATATTGTTAAAAGGAGGTCTTTGGGCCCCTGTAATTGTTCTGGGAGGGTCTTTAAGTCCCCAGATTGTTATAGGAGAATCTTTGGGTCCGGAGATTGCTCCAGGGAAATCTTTGAGTCCGGAGATTCATTCAGGGGGTACTTGGGTCCCCAGATTGTTCCAGGAGGTCCTTGGATCCCCAGAGTGATCAATGGGGGGGTCCTTTTGTCCCCAAATTGTTCCAGGCAGAACTTGGGTACCCAGATTGATCCTGGGTACCAATTATTTCTTCACGTGGAGAAGGAATGCGACGAAATAAAATAATCTCTAATAAAGTTGAAATAAAGATATATCTGTTTTTATTATTATCCATTTATAGTTAAGCTTATTTAGATTTTTATTACATGCTATTCTACCAAATTTTCTCTAACATATCTTGAGAAAACAACATGATTTGTTGCAAACTTTGGATGGCTGTATCACGTTAAATATTGCTCTAATTGCTTTGATATTGAATATTAGCAAAGAAAACCTTTACCAAAAGAAACATAAATGAATGTGGTAAATCCAATGGTCATGTTTTCAAAGTGATTCTATGGCTGGTTTTGATTTTGAGTTTTGCGAAAAATGACGATTTCGGGGAGGTGAGGGTTCTCTGCTGACTGGTGGTGGTGTGGCCAGGAATTATGGCCTGAAGGCACGAACTTTCCCGCCAATATTTCTTCAGTATTTTTACTAAATGGTTTATTAGTTCATTAACTTATTGGTTATATTGCTTGGTTTATTAAGCTCCTATATTAAGGTGCCAAACTATAGCTTAGAATTGATCCAGGGGCTTCCTTGGGTCCCTAGATTGATCAAGGTGGTCATTGGGTCCCTAAATTGATCCAGGTGGTCATTGGGTCCGTAGATTGATCCAGGTGGTCATTGGGTCCGTAGATTGATCCAGGGGCTTCCTTGGGTCCCTAGATTGATCCAGGTGGTCATTGGGTCCGTAGATTGATCCAGGTGGTCATTGGGTCCCTAGATTGATCAAGGTGGTTATTGGGTCCCTAGATTGATCAAGGGGGGTCCTTGGGTCCGCAGATTGTTCCAAGGGGTTCCTGGGCCCGCAGATTGTACCAGGAAAGTTCTTGGGGACCGCAGGTTGTATCAGGGGGTCTTTGGGTTCTCAGATTGTAATAGAGGGGTCTTTGGGTCCCCATATTGTTAAAAGGAGGTCTTTGGGCCCCTGTAATTGTTCTGGGAGGGTCATTAAGTCCCCAGATTGTTATAGGAGAATCTTTGGGTCCGGAGATTGCTCCAGGGAAATCTTTGAGTCCGGAGATTCATTCAGGGGGTACTTGGGTCCCCAGATTGTTCCAGGAGGTCCTTGGATCCCCAGAGTGATCAATGGGGGGGTCCTTTTGTCCCCAAATTGTTCCAGGCAGAACTTGGGTACCCAGATTGATCCTGGGTACCAATTATTTCTTCACGTGGAGAAGGAATGCGACGAAATAAAATAATCTCTAATAAAGTTGAAATAAAGATATATCTGTTTTTATTATTATCCATTTATAGTTAAGCTTATTTAGATTTTTATTACATGCTATTCTACCAAATTTTCTCTAACATATCTTGAGAAAACAACATGATTTGTTGCAAACTTTGGATGGCTGTATCACGTTAAATATTGCTCTAATTGCTTTGATATTGAATATTAGCAAAGAAAACCTTTACCAAAAGAAACATAAATGAATGTGGTAAATCCAATGGTCATGTTTTCAAAGTGATTCTATGGCTGGTTTTGATTTTGAGTTTTGCGAAAAATGACGATTTCGGGGAGGTGAGGGTTCTCTGCTGACTGGTGGTGGTGTGGCCAGGAATTATGGCCTGAAGGCACGAACTTTCCCGCCAATATTTCTTCAGTATTTTTACTAAATGGTTTATTAGTTCATTAACTTATTGGTTATATTGCTTGGTTTATTAAGCTCCTATATTAAGGTGCCAAACTATAGCTTAGAATTGATCCAGGGGCTTCCTTGGGTCCCTAGATTGATCAAGGTGGTCATTGGGTCCCTAAATTGATCCAGGTGGTCATTGGGTCCGTAGATTGATCCAGGTGGTCATTGGGTCCGTAGATTGATCCAGGGGCTTCCTTGGGTCCCTAGATTGATCCAGGTGGTCATTGGGTCCGTAGATTGATCCAGGTGGTCATTGGGTCCCTAGATTGATCAAGGTGGTTATTGGGTCCCTAGATTGATCAAGGGGGGTCCTTGGGTCCGCAGATTGTTCCAAGGGGTTCCTGGGCCCGCAGATTGTACCAGGAAAGTTCTTGGGGACCGCAGGTTGTATCAGGGGGTCTTTGGGTTCTCAGATTGTAATAGAGGGGTCTTTGGGTCCCCATATTGTTAAAAGGAGGTCTTTGGGCCCCTGTAATTGTTCTGGGAGGGTCTTTAAGTCCCCAGATTGTTATAGGAGAATCTTTGGGTCCGGAGATTGCTCCAGGGAAATCTTTGAGTCCGGAGATTCATTCAGGGGGTACTTGGGTCCCCAGATTGTTCCAGGAGGTCCTTGGATCCCCAGAGTGATCAATGGGGGGGTCCTTTTGTCCCCAAATTGTTCCAGGCAGAACTTGGGTACCCAGATTGATCCTGGGTACCAATTATTTCTTCACGTGGAGAAGGAATGCGACGAAATAAAATAATCTCTAATAAAGTTGAAATAAAGATATATCTGTTTTTATTATTATCCATTTATAGTTAAGCTTATTTAGATTTTTATTACATGCTATTCTACCAAATTTTCTCTAACATATCTTGAGAAAACAACATGATTTGTTGCAAACTTTGGATGGCTGTATCACGTTAAATATTGCTCTAATTGCTTTGATATTGAATATTAGCAAAGAAAACCTTTACCAAAAGAAACATAAATGAATGTGGTAAATCCAATGGTCATGTTTTCAAAGTGATTCTATGGCTGGTTTTGATTTTGAGTTTTGCGAAAAATGACGATTTCGGGGAGGTGAGGGTTCTCTGCTGACTGGTGGTGGTGTGGCCAGGAATTATGGCCTGAAGGCACGAACTTTCCCGCCAATATTTCTTCAGTATTTTTACTAAATGGTTTATTAGTTCATTAACTTATTGGTTATATTGCTTGGTTTATTAAGCTCCTATATTAAGGTGCCAAACTATAGCTTAGAATTGATCCAGGGGCTTCCTTGGGTCCCTAGATTGATCAAGGTGGTCATTGGGTCCCTAAATTGATCCAGGTGGTCATTGGGTCCGTAGATTGATCCAGGTGGTCATTGGGTCCGTAGATTGATCCAGGGTCCGTCCCTAGATTGATCCAGGGGCTTCCTTGGGTCCCTAGATTGATCCAGGTGGTCATTGGGTCCGTAGATTGATCCAGGTGGTCATTGGGTCCCTAGATTGATCAAGGTGGTTATTGGGTCCCTAGATTGATCAAGGGGGGTCCTTGGGTCCGCAGATTGTTCCAAGGGGTTCCTGGGCCCGCAGATTGTACCAGGAAAGTTCTTGGGGACCGCAGGTTGTATCAGGGGGTCTTTGGGTTCTCAGATTGTAATAGAGGGGTCTTTGGGTCCCCATATTGTTAAAAGGAGGTCTTTGGGCCCCTGTAATTGTTCTGGGAGGGTCTTTAAGTCCCCAGATTGTTATAGGAGAATCTTTGGGTCCGGAGATTGCTCCAGGGAAATCTTTGAGTCCGGAGATTCATTCAGGGGGTACTTGGGTCCCCAGATTGTTCCAGGAGGTCCTTGGATCCCCAGAGTGATCAATGGGGGGGTCCTTTTGTCCCCAAATTGTTCCAGGCAGAACTTGGGTACCCAGATTGATCCTGGGTACCAATTATTTCTTCACGTGGAGAAGGAATGCGACGAAATAAAATAATCTCTAATAAAGTTGAAATAAAGATATATCTGTTTTTATTATTATCCATTTATAGTTAAGCTTATTTAGATTTTTATTACATGCTATTCTACCAAATTTTCTCTAACATATCTTGAGAAAACAACATGATTTGTTGCAAACTTTGGATGGCTGTATCACGTTAAATATTGCTCTAATTGCTTTGATATTGAATATTAGCAAAGAAAACCTTTACCAAAAGAAACATAAATGAATGTGGTAAATCCAATGGTCATGTTTTCAAAGTGATTCTATGGCTGGTTTTGATTTTGAGTTTTGCGAAAAATGACGATTTCGGGGAGGTGAGGGTTCTCTGCTGACTGGTGGTGGTGTGGCCAGGAATTATGGCCTGAAGGCACGAACTTTCCCGCCAATATTTCTTCAGTATTTTTACTAAATGGTTTATTAGTTCATTAACTTATTGGTTATATTGCTTGGTTTATTAAGCTCCTATATTAAGGTGCCAAACTATAGCTTAGAATTGATCCAGGGGCTTCCTTGGGTCCCTAGATTGATCAAGGTGGTCATTGGGTCCCTAAATTGATCCAGGTGGTCATTGGGTCCGTAGATTGATCCAGGTGGTCATTGGGTCCGTAGATTGATCCAGGGGCTTCCTTGGGTCCCTAGATTGATCCAGGTGGTCATTGGGTCCGTAGATTGATCCAGGTGGTCATTGGGTCCCTAGATTGATCAAGGTGGTTATTGGGTCCCTAGATTGATCAAGGGGGGTCCTTGGGTCCGCAGATTGTTCCAAGGGGTTCCTGGGCCCGCAGATTGTACCAGGAAAGTTCTTGGGGACCGCAGGTTGTATCAGGGGGTCTTTGGGTTCTCAGATTGTAATAGAGGGGTCTTTGGGTCCCCATATTGTTAAAAGGAGGTCTTTGGGCCCCTGTAATTGTTCTGGGAGGGTCTTTAAGTCCCCAGATTGTTATAGGAGAATCTTTGGGTCCGGAGATTGCTCCAGGGAAATCTTTGAGTCCGGAGATTCATTCAGGGGGTACTTGGGTCCCCAGATTGTTCCAGGAGGTCCTTGGATCCCCAGAGTGATCAATGGGGGGGTCCTTTTGTCCCCAAATTGTTCCAGGCAGAACTTGGGTACCCAGATTGATCCTGGGTACCAATTATTTCTTCACGTGGAGAATGAATGCGACGAAATAAAATAATCTCTAATAAAGTTGAAATAAAGATATATCTGTTTTTATTATTATCCATTTATAGTTAAGCTTATTTAGATTTTTATTACATGCTATTCTACCAAATTTTCTCTAACATATCTTGAGAAAACAACATGATTTGTTGCATACTTTGGATGGCTGTATCACGTTAAATATTGCTCTAATTGCTTTGATATTGAATATTAGCAAAGAAAACCTTTACCAAAAGAAACATAAATGAATGTGGTAAATCGAATGGTCATGTTTTCAAAGTGATTCTATGGCTGGTTTTGATTTTGAGTTTTGCGAAAAATGACGATTTCGGGGAGGTGAGGGTTCTCTGCTGACTGGTGGTGGTGTGGCCAGGAATTATGGCCTGAAGGCACGAACTTTCCCGCCAATATTTCTTCAGTATTTTTACTAAATGGTTTATTAGTTCATTAACTTATTGGTTATATTGCTTGGTTTATTAAGCTCCTATATTAAGGTGCCAAACTATAGCTTAGAATTGACCCTTGGGTCCCTAGATTGATCAAGGTGGTTATTGGGTCCCTAGATTGATCCAGGTGGTCATTGGGTCCCTAGATTGATCCAGGTGGCTATTGGGTCCCTAGATTGATCAAGGGGTCCTTGCGTCCCTAGTTTGTTCCAAGAGGGGTACATGGGTCCCTAGATTGTTCCAGGTTGTCATTGGGTCCCTAGATTGATCAAGGTGGTTATTGGGTCCCTACTTTGTTCCAGGGGGTCCTTGGGTCCGCAGATTGTTCCAAGGGGGTCTTTGGGTCTGCAGATTGTTAACGGGGGTCTTTGGGTCTGCAGATTGTTAACGGGGGGTTTGGGTCTGCAGATTGTTCCAGGGGGATCTTTGGGTCTGTAGATTGTTCCAGGGGGATCTTTGGATTTGCAAATTGTTCCAGGATGTCGTTCGGACCGCACATTGTTCCAGGGGGGATCCTTGGATCTTCAGATGATTCAAAATGGGTCCTTGGGTCCGCAGATTGTTCCAGGGGGTTCTTGGGTGCGCGGATTGTTCCAGGGGGGTACTTGAGTGGTCAGATGATTCCAAAAAGGGTCCTTGGGTCCCCAAATTGTTCCAAGGGGTTCCTGGGCCCGCAGATTGTACCAGGAAAGTTCTTGGGGACCGCAGGTTGTTTCAGGGGGTCTTTGGGCCCTCAGATTGTAATAGAGGGGTCTTTGGGTCCCCATATTGTTAAAAGAAGGTCTTTGGGCCCTCTAATTGTTCTGGGAGGGTCTTTAAGTCCCCAGATTGTTATTGGAGAATCTTTGGGTTCGCAGATTGCTCCAGGGAAATCTTTGGGTCCGCAGATTCATTCAGGGGGTACTTGTGTCCCCAGATTGTTCCATGAGGTCCTTGGATCCCCAGAGTGATCCACGGGGGCTCCATGGGTACCCCAATTGTTCCAGGTAGAACTTGGGTACGCAGATTGTTCCTGGGTACCAATTATTTCTTCACGTGGAGAAGGAATGCGACGAAATAAAATAATCTCTAATAAAGTTGAAATAAAGATATATCTGTTTTTATTATTATCCATTTATAGTTAAGCTTATTTAGATTTTTATTACATGCTATTCTACCAAATTTTCTCTAACATATCTTGAGAAAACAACATGATTTGTTGCAAACTTTGGATGGCTGTATCACGTTAAATATTGCTCTAATTGCTTTGATATTGAATATTAGCAAAGAAAACCTTTACCAAAAGAAACATAAATGAATGTGGTAAATCGAATGGTCATGTTTTCAAAGTGATTCTATGGCTGGTTTTGATTTTGAGTTTTGCGAAAAATGACGATTTCGGGGAGGTGAGGGTTCTCTGCTGACTGGTGGTGGTGTGGCCAGGAATTATGGCCTGAAGGCACGAACTTTCCCGCCAATATTTCTTCAGTATTTTTACTAAATGGTTTATTAGTTCATTAACTTATTGGTTATATTGCTTGGTTTATTAAGCTCCTATATTAAGGTGCCAAACTATAGCTTAGAATTGACCCTTGGGTCCCTAGATTGATCAAGGTGGTTATTGGGTCCCTAGATTGATCCAGGTGGTCATTGGGTCCCTAGATTGATCCAGGTGGCTATTGGGTCCCTAGATTGATCAAGGGGTCCTTGCGTCCCTAGTTTGTTCCAAGAGGGGTACATGGGTCCCTAGATTGTTCCAGGTTGTCATTGGGTCCCTAGATTGATCAAGGTGGTTATTGGGTCCCTAGTTTGTTCCAGGGGGTCCTTGGGTCCGCAGATTGTTCCAAGGGGGTCTTTGGGTCTGCAGATTGTTAACGGGGGGTCTTTGGGTCTGCAGATTGTTAACGGGGGGTCTTTGGGTCTGCAGATTGTTCCAGGGGGATCTTTGGATTTGCAAATTGTTCCAGGATGTCGTTCGGACCGCACATTGTTCCAGGGGGGATCCTTGGATCTTCAGATGATTCAAAATGGGTCCTTGGGTCCGCAGATTGTTCCAGGGGGTTCTTGGGTGCGCGGATTGTTCCAGGGGGGTACTGGAGTGGTCAGATGATTCCAAAAAGGGTCCTTGGGTCCCCAAATTGTTCCAAGGGGTTCCTGGGCCCGCAGATTGTACCAGGAAAGTTCTTGGGGACCGCAGGTTGTTTCAGGGGGTCTTTGGGCCCTCAGATTGTAATAGAGGGGTCTTTGGGTCCCCATATTGTTAAAAGAAGGTCTTTGGGCCCTCTAATTGTTCTGGGAGGGTCTTTAAGTCCCCAGATTGTTATTGGAGAATCTTTGGGTTCGCAGATTGCTCCAGGGAAATCTTTGGGTCCGCAGATTCATTCAGGGGGTACTTGTGTCCCCAGATTGTTCCATGAGGTCCTTGGATCCCCAGAGTGATCCACGGGGGCTCCTTGGGTACCCCAATTGTTCCAGGTAGAACTTGGGTACGCAGATTGTTCCTGGGTACCAATTATTTCTTCACGTGGAGAAGGAATGCGACGAAATAAAATAATCTCTAATAAAGTTGAAATAAAGATATATCTGTTTTTATTATTATCCATTTATAGTTAAGCTTATTTAGATTTTTATTACATGCTATTCTACCAAATTTTCTCTAACATATCTTGAGAAAACAACATGATTTGTTGCAAACTTTGGATGGCTGTATCACGTTAAATATTGCTCTAATTGCTTTGATATTGAATATTAGCAAAGAAAACCTTTACCAAAAGAAACATAAATGAATGTGGTAAATCGAATGGTCATGTTTTCAAAGTGATTCTATGGCTGGTTTTGATTTTGAGTTTTGCGAAAAATGACGAATTCGGGGAGGTGAGGGTTCTCTGCTGACTGGTGGTGGTGTGGCCAGGAATTATGGCCTGAAGGCACGAACTTTCCCGCCAATATTTCTTCAGTATTTTTACTAAATGGTTTATTAGTTCATTAACTTATTGGTTATATTGCTTGGTTTATTAAGCTCCTATATTAAGGTGCCAAACTATAGCTTAGAATTGACCCTTGGGTCCCTAGATTGATCAAGGTGGTTATTGGGTCCCTAGATTGATCCAGGTGGTCATTGGGTCCCTAGATTGATCCAGGTGGCTATTGGGTCCCTAGATTGATCAAGGGGTCCTTGCGTCCCTAGTTTGTTCCAAGAGGGGTACATGGGTCCCTAGATTGTTCCAGGTTGTCATTGGGTCCCTAGATTGATCAAGGTGGTTATTGGGTCCCTAGTTTGTTCAGGGGGTCCTTGGTCCGCAGATTGTTCCAAGGGGGTCCTGGGTCTGCAGATTGTTAACGGGGGGTCTTTGGGTCTGCAGATTGTTATCAGGGGGTCTTTGGGTCTGCAGATTGTTTCCAGGGGGATCTTTGGATTTGCAAATTGTTCCAGGATGTCGTTCGGACCGCACATTGTTCCAGGGGGGATCCTTGGATCTTCAGATGATTCAAAATGGGTCCTTGGGTCCGCAGATTGTTCCAGGGGTTCTTGGGTGCGCGGAGGTTGTTCCAGGGGGGTACTGAGTGGTCAGATGATTCCAAAAAGGGTCCTTGGGTCCCCAAATTGTTCCAAGGGTTCCTGGGCCCGCAGATTGTACCAGGAAAGTTCTTGGGGAACGCAGGTTGTTTCAGGGGGTCTTTGGGTCCTCATATTGTAATAGAGGGGTCTTTGGGTCCCCATATTGTTAAAAGAAGGTCTTTGGGCCCTCTACTTGTTCTGGGAGGGGTTTAAGTCCCCAGATTGTTATTGGAGAATCTTTGGGTTCGCAGATTGCTCCAGGGAAATCTTTGGGTCCGGAGATTCATTCAGGGGTACTTGTGTCCCAGATTGTTCCATGAGGTCCTTGGATCCCCAGAGTGATCCACGGGGGCTCCTTGGGTACCCCAATTGTTCCAGGTAGAACTTGGGTACGCAGATTGTTCCTGGGTACCAATTATTTCTCACGTGGAGAAGGAATGCGACGAAATAAAATAATCTCTAATAAAGTTGAAATAAAGATATATCTGTTTTNATTAAGCTCCTATATTAAGGTGCCAAACTATAGCTTAGAATTGATCCAGGGGCTTCCTTGGGTCCCTAGATTGATCAAGGTGGTCATTGGGTCCCTAAATTGATCCAGGTGGTCATTGGGTCCGTAGATTGATCCAGGTGGTCATTGGGTCCGTAGATTGATCCAGGGGCTTCCTTGGGTCCTAGATTGATCCAGGTGGTCATTGGTCCGTAGATTGATCCAGGTGGTCATTTGGTCCCTAGATTGATCAAGGTGGTTATTGGGGTCCCTAGATTGATCAAGGGGGGTCCTTGGGTCCGCAGATTGTTCCAAGGGGTTCCTGGGCCCGCAGATTGTACCAGGAAAGTTCTTGGGGACCGCAGGTTGTATCAGGGGTCTTTGGGTTCTCAGATTGTAATAGAGGGGGTCTTTGGGTCCCCATATTGTTAAAAGGAGGTCTTTGGGCCCCTGTAATTGTTCTGGGAGGGTCATTAAGTCCCCAGATTGTTATAGGAGAATCTTTGGGTCCGGAGATTGCTCCAGGGAAATCTTTGAGTCCGGAGATTCATTCAGGGGGTACTTGGGTCCCCAGATTGTTCCAGGAGGTCCTTGGATCCCCAGAGTGATCAATGGGGGGGTCCTTTTGTCCCCAAATTGTTCCAGGCAGAACTTGGGTACCCAGATTGATCCTGGGTACCAATTATTTCTTCACGTGGAGAAGGAATGCGACGAAATAAAATAATCTCTAATAAAGTTGAAATAAAGATATATCTGTTTTTATTATTATCCATTTATAGTTAAGCTTATTTAGATTTTTATTACATGCTATCTACTACCAAATTTTCTCTAACATATCTTGAGAAAACAACATGATTTGTTGCAAACTTTGGATGGCTGTATCACGTTAAATATTGCTCTAATTGCTTTGATATTGAATATTAGCAAAGAAAACCTTTACCAAAAGAAACATAAATGAATGTGGTAAATCCAATGGTCATGTTTTCACAAAGTGATTCTATGGCTGGTTTTGATTTTGAGTTTTGCGAAAAATGACGATTTCGGGGAGGTGAGGGTTCACTGCTGACTGGTGGTGGTGTGGCCAGGAATTATGGCCTGAAGGCACAACTTTCCCGCCATATTTCTTCTTTCTTTTTTACTAAATGGTTTATTAGTTCATTAACTTATTGGTTATTATGCTTGGTTTATTAAGCTCCTATATTAAGGTGCCAAACTATAGATTAGAATTGATCCAGGGGCTTCCTTGGGTCCCTAGATTGATCAAGGTGGTCATTGGGTCCCTAAATTGATCCAGGTGGTCATGGGTCCGTAGATTGATCCAGGTTCATTGGGTCCGTAGATTGATCCAGGGGCTTCCTTGGGTCCCTAGATTGATCCAGGTGGTCATTGGGTCCGTAGATTGATCCAGGTGGTCATTGGGTCCCTAGATTGATCAAGGTGGTTATTGGGTCCCCAGATTGATCAAGGGGGGTCCTTGGTCCGCAGATTGTTCCAAGGGGTTCCTGGGCACGCAGATTGTACCAGGAAAGTTCTTGGGGACCGCAGGTTGTATCAGGGGGTCTTTGGGTTCTCAGATTGTAATAGAGGGGTCTTTGGGTCCCCATATTAAAAAGGAGGTCTTTGGCCCCTGTAATTGTTCTGGGAGGGTCTTTAAGTCCCCAGATTGTTATAGGAGAATCTTTGGGTCCGGAGATTGCTCCAGGGAAATCTTTGAGTCCGGAGATTCATTCAGGGGGTACTTGGGTCCCCAGATTGTTCCAGGAGGTCCTTGGATCCCCAGAGTGATCAATGGGGGGGTTCTTTTGTCCCCAAATTGTTCCAGGCAGAACTTGGGTACCCAGATTGATCCTGGGTACCAATTATTTCTTCACGTGGAGAAGGAATGCGACGAAATAAAATAATCTCTAATAAAGTTGAAATAAAGATATATCTGTTTTTATTATTATCCATTTATAGTTAAGCTTATTTAGATTTTTATTACATGCTATTCTACCAAATTTTCTCTAACATATCTTGAGAAAACAACATGATTTGTTGCAAACTTTGGATGGCTGTATCACGTTAAATATTGCTCTAATTGCTTTGATATTGAATATTAGCAAAGAAAACCTTTACCAAAAGAAACATAAATGAATGTGGTAAATCGAATGGTCATGTTTTCAAAGTGATTCTATGGCTGGTTTTGATTTTGAGTTTTGCGAAAAATGACGAATTCGGGGAGGTGAGGGTTCTCTGCTGACTGGTGGTGGTGTGGCCAGGAATTATGGCCTGAAGGCACGAACTTTCCCGCCAATATTTCTTCAGTATTTTTACTAAATGGTTTATTAGTTCATTAACTTATTGGTTATATTGCTTGGTTTATTAAGCTCCTATATTAAGGTGCCAAACTATAGCTTAGAATTGATCCAGGGGCTTCCTTGGGTCCCTAGATTGATCAAGGTGGTCATTGGGTCCCTAATTGATCCAGGTGGTCATTGGGTCCGTAGATTGATCCAGGTGGTCATTGGGTCCGTAGATTGATCCAGGGGCTTCCTGGGTCCCTAGATTGATCCAGGGGGTCCTTGGGTCCCTAGATTGATCCAGGTGGTCATTGGGTCCGTAGATGGATCCAGGTGGTCATTGGGTCCCTAGATTGATCAAGGTGGTTATTGGGTCCCTAGATTGATCAAGGGGGGTCCTTGGGTCCGCAGATTGTTCCAAGGGGTTCCTGGGCCCGCAGATTGTACCAGGAAGTTCTTGGGACCGCTTTAGGTCATCAGTCTAGGGGGTTCTGATGTAATAGAGGGTCTTTGGGTCCCCATATTGTTAAAAGGAGGTCTTTGGGCCCCTGTAATTGTTCTGGGAGGGTCTTTAAGTCCCCAGATTGTAGTGCCCAGAGTTTGGTCGGAGAAGTCTTTGGGCCTCGGAGACTTTGCTCCAGAGGAAATCTTGAGTCCGATTCATTCAGGGGTACTTGGGTCCCCAGATTGTTCCAGGAGGTCCTTGGATCCCCAGAGTGATCAATGGGGGGGTCCTTTTGTCCCCAAATTGTTCCAGGCAGAACTTGGGTACCCAGATTGATCCTGGGTACCAATTATTTCTTCACGTGGAGAAGGAATGCGACGAAATAAAATAATCTCTAATAAAGTTGAAATAAAGATATATCTGTTTTTATTATTATCCATTTATAGTTAAGCTTATTTAGATTTTATTACATGCTATTCTACCAAATTTTCTCTAACATATCTTGAGAAAACAACATGATTTGTTGCAAACTTTGGATGGCTGTATCACGTTAAATATTGCTCTAATTGCTTTGATATTGAATATTAGCAAAGAAAACCTTTACCAAAAGAAACATAATGAATGTGGTAAATCCAATGGTCATGTTTTCAAAGTGATTCTATGGCTGGTTTTGATTTTGAGTTTTGCGAAAAATGACGATTTCGGGGAGGTGAGGGTTCTCTGCTGACTGGTGGTGGTGTGGCCAGGAATTATGGCCTGAAGGCACGAACTTTCCCGCCATATTTCTTCAGTATTTTTACTAAATGGTTTATTAGTTCATTAACTTATTGGTTATATGCTTGGTTTATTAAGCTCCTATATTAAGGTGCCAAACTATAGCTTAGAATTGATCCAGGGGCTTCCTTGGTCCCTAGATTGATCAAGGTGGTCATTGGGTCCCTAAATTGATCCAGGTGGTCATTGGGTCCGTAGATTGATCCAGGTGGTCATTGGGTCCGTAGATTGATCCAGGGGCTTCCTTGGGTCCCTAGATTGATCCAGGTGGTCATTGGGTCCGTAGATTGATCCAGGTGGTCATTGGGTCCCTAGATTGATCAAGGTGGTTATTGGGTCCCTAGATTGATCAAGGGGTCCTTGGGTCCGCAGATTGTTCCAAGGGGTTCCTGGGCCCGCAGATTGTACCAGGAAAGTTCTTGGGGACCGCAGGTTGTATCAGGGGGTCTTTGGGTTCTCAGATTGTAATAGAGGGGTCTTTGGGTCCCCATATTGTTAAAAGGAGGTCTTTGGGCCCCTGTAATTGTTCTGGGAGGGTCTTTAAGTCCCCAGATTGTTATAGGAGAATCTTTGGGTCCGGAGATTGCTCCAGGGAATCTTTGAGTCCGGAGATTCATTCAGGGGGTACTTGGGTCCCCAGATTGTTCCAGGAGGTCCTTGGATCCCAGAGTGATCAATGGGGGGGTCCTTTTGTCCCCAAATTGTTCCAGGCAGAACTTGGGTACCCAGATTGATCCTGGGTACCAATTATTTCTTCACGTGGAGAAGGAATGCGACGAAATAAAATAATCTCTAATAAAGTTGAAATAAAGATATATCTGTTTTTATTATTATCCATTTATAGTTAAGCTTATTTAGATTTTTATTACATGCTATTCTACCAAATTTTCTCTAACATATCTTGAGAAAACAACATGATTTGTTGCAAACTTTGGATGGCTGTATCACGTTAAATATTGCTCTAATTGCTTTGATATTGAATATTAGCAAAGAAAACCTTTACCAAAAGAAACATAAATGAATGTGGTAAATCCAATGGTCATGTTTTCAAAGTGATTCTATGGCTGGTTTTGATTTTTGAGTTTTGCGAAAAATGACGATTTCGGGGAGGTGAGGGTTCTCTGCTGACTGGTGGTGGTGTGGCCAGGAATTATGGCCTGAAGGCACGAACTTTCCCGCCAATATTTCTTCAGTATTTTTACTAAATGGTTTATTAGTTCATTAACTTATTGGTTATATTGCTTGGTTTATTAAGCTCCTATATTAAGGTGCCAAACTATAGCTTAGAATTGATCCTTGGGTCCCTAGATTGATCAAGGTGGTTATTGGGTCCCTAGATTGATCCAGGTGGTCATTGGGTCCCTAGATTGATCCAGGTGGCTATTGGGTCCCTAGATTGATCAGGGGTCCTTGCGTCCCTAGTTTGTTCAAGAGGGTACATGGGTCCCTAGATTGTTCCAGGTTGTCATTGGGTCCCTAGATTGATCAAGGGGTTATTGGGTCCCTAGTTGTTCCAGGGGGTCCTTGGGTCCGCAGATTGTTCCAAGGGGGTCTTGGGTCTGCAGATTGTTAACGGGGTCTTTGGGTCTGCAGATTGTTACGGGTCTTTGGGTCTGCAGATTGTTCCAGGGGGATCTTTGGGTCTGTAGATTGTTCCAGAGGGATCTTTGGATTTGCAAATTGTTCCAGGATGTCGTTCGGACCGCACATTGTTCCAGGGGGGATCCTTGGATCTTCAGATGATTCAAAATGGGTCCTTGGGTCCGCAGATTGTTCCAGGGGGTTCTTGGGTGCGCGGATTGTTCCAGGGGGGTACTTGAGTGGTCAGATGATTCCAAAAAGGTCCTTGGGTCCCAAATTGTTCCAAGGGGTTCCTGGGCCGCAGATTGTACCAGGAAAGTTCTTGGGGACCGCAGGTTGTTTCAGGGGGTCTTTGGGCCCTCAGATTGTAATAGAGGGGTTTTGGGTCCCCATATTGTTAAAAGAAGGTCTTTGGGCCCTCTAATTGTTCTGGGAGGGTCTTTAAGTCCCCAGATTGTTATTGGAGAATCTTTGGGTTCGCAGATTGCTCCAGGGAAATCTTTGGGTCCGCAGATTCATTCAGGGGTACTTGTGTCCCCAGATTGTTCCATGAGGTCCTTGGATCCCCAGAGTGATCCGGGGGGGCTCCTTGGGTACCCCAATTGTTCCAGGTAGAACTTGGGTACGCAGATTGTTCCTGGGTACCAATTATTTCTTCACGTGGAGAAGGAATGCGACGAAATAAATAATCTCTAATAAAGTTGAAATAAAGATATATCTGTTTTTATTATTATCCATTTATAGTTAAGCTTATTAGATTTTTATTACATGCTATTCTACCAAATTTTCTCTAACATATCTTGAGAAAACAACATGATTTGTTGCAAACTTTGGATGGCTGTATCACGTTAAATATTGCTCTAATTGCTTTGATATTGAATATTAGCAAAGAAAACCTTTACCAAAGAAACATAAATGAATGTGGTAAATCGAATGGTCATGTTTTCAAAGTGATTCTATGGCTGGTTTTGATTTTGAGTTTTGCGAAAAATGACGATTTCGGGGAGGTGAGGGTTCTCTGCTGACTGGTGGTGGTGTGGCCAGGAATTATGGCCTGAAGGCACGAACTTTCCCGCCAATATTTCTTCAGTATTTTTACTAAATGGTTTATTAGTTCATTAACTTATTGGTTATATTGCTTGGTTTATTAAGCTCCTATATTAAGGTGCCAAACTATAGCTAGAATTGACCCTTGGGTCCCTAGATTGATCAAGGTGGTTATTGGGTCCCTAGATTGATCCAGGTGGTCATTGGGTCCCTAGATTGATCCAGGTGGTATTGGGTCCCTAGATTGATCAAGGGTCCTTGCGTCCCTAGTTTGTTCCAAGAGGGGTACATGGGTCCCTAGATTGTTCCAGGTTGTCATTGGGTCCCTAGATTGATCAAGGTGGTTATTGGGTCCCTAGTTTGTTCCAGGGGTCCTTGGGTCCGCAGATTGTTCCAAGGGGGTCTTTGGGTCTGCAGATTGTTAACGGGGGTCTCTGGGTCTGCAGATTGTTAACGGGGTCTTTGGGTCTGCAGATTGTTCCAGGGGGATCTTTGGATTTGCCAATTGTTCCAGGATGTCGTTCGGACCGCACATTGTTCCAGGGGGGATCCTTGGATCTTCAGATGTTCAAAATGGGTCCTTGGGTCCGCAGATTGTTCCAGGGGGTTCTTGGGTGCGCGGATTGTTCCAGGGGGGTACTTGGTGGTCAGATGATTCCAAAAAGGGTCCTGGGTCCCCAAATTGTTCCAAGGGGTTCCTGGGCCCGCAGATTGTACCAGGAAAGTTCTTGGGGACCGCAGGTTGTTTCAGGGGGTCTTTGGGCCCTCAGATTGTAATAGAGGGGTCTTTGGGTCCCCATATTGTTAAAAGAAGGTCTTTGGGCCCTCTAATTGTTCTGGGAGGGTCTTTAAGTCCCCAGATTGTTATGGAGAATCTTTGGGTTCGCAGATTGCTCCAGGGAAATCTTTGGGTCCGCAGATTCATTCAGGGGGTACTTGTGTCCCCAGATTGTTCCATGAGGTCCTTGGATCCCCAGAGTGATCCGGGGGCTCCTTGGGTACCCAATTGTTCCAGGTAGAACTTGGGTACGCAGATTGTTCCTGGGTACCAATTATTTCTTCACGTGGAGAAGGAATGCGACGAAATAAAATAATCTCTAATAAAGTTGAAATAAAGATATATCTGTTTTTATTATTATCCATTTATAGTTAAGCTTATTTAGATTTTTATTACATGCTATTCTACCAAATTTTCTCTAACATATCTTGAGAAAACAACATGATTTGTTGCAAACTTGGATGGCTGTATCACGTTAAATATTGCTCTAATTGCTTTGATATTGAATATTAGCAAAGAAACCTTTACCAAAAGAAACATAAATGAATGTGGTAAATCGAATGGTCATGTTTTCAAAGTGATTCTATGGCTGGTTTTGATTTTGAGTTTTGCGAAAAATGACGATTTCGGGGAGGTGAGGGTTCTGCTGACTGGTGGTGGTGTGGCCAGGAATTATGGCCTGAAGGCACGAACTTTCCCGCCAATATTTCTTCAGTATTTTTACTAAATGGTTTATTAGTTCATTAACTTATTGGTTATATTGCTTGGTTTTAAGCTCCTATATTAAGGTGCCAAACTATAGCTTAGAATTGATCCTTGGGTCCCTAGATTGATCAAGTGGTTATTGGGTCCCTAGATTGATCCAGGTGGTCATTGGGTCCCTAGATTGATCCAGGTGGCTATTGGGTCCCTAGATTGATCAGGGGTCCTTGCGTCCCTAGTTTGTTCCAAGAGGGGTACATGGGTCCCTAGATTGTTCCAGGTTGTCATTGGTCCCTAGATTGATCAAGGTGGTTATTGGGTCCCTAGTTTGTTCCAGGGGGTCCTTGGGTCCGCAGATTGTTCCAAGGGGGTCTTTGGGTCTGCAGATTGTTAACGGGGGGTCTTTGGGTCTGCAGATTGTTAACGGGGGTCTTTGGGTCTGCAGATTGTTCCAAGGGGGTCTTTGGATTTGCAAATTGTTCCAGGATGTCGTTCGGACCGCACATTGTTCCAGGGGGGATCCTTGGATCTTCAGATGATTCAAAATGGGTCCTTGGGTCCGCAGATTGTTCCAGGGGGTCTTGGGTGCGCGGATTGTTCCAGGGGGGTACTGGAGTGGTCAGATGATTCCAAAAGGGTCCTTGGTCCCCAAATTGTTCCAGGGGTTCCTGGGCCCGCAGATTGTACCAGGAAAGTTCTTGGGGACCGCAGGTTGTTTCAGGGGGTCTTTGGGCCCTCAGATTGTAATAGAGGGGTCTTTGGGTCCCCATATTGTTAAAAGAAGGTCTTTGGGCCCTCTAATTGTTCTGGGAGGGTCTTTAAGTCCCCAGATTGTTATTGGAGAATCTTTGGGTTCGCAGATTGCTCCAGGGAAATCTTTGGTCCGCAGATTCATTCAGGGGGTACTTGTGTCCCCAGATTGTTCCATGAGGTCCTTGGATCCCCAGAGTGATCCGGGGGGGCTCCTTGGGTACCCCAATTGTTCCAGGTAGAACTTGGGTACGCAGATTGTTCCTGGTACCAATTATTTCTTCACGTGGAGAAGGAATGCGACGAAATAAAATAATCTCTAATAAAGTTGAAATAAATATATCTGTTTTTATTATTATCCATTTATAGTTAAGCTTATTTAGATTTTTATTACATGCTATTCTACCAAATTTTCTCTAACATATCTTGAGAAAACACATGATTTGTTGCAAACTTTGGATGGCTGTATCACGTTAAATATTGCTCTAATTGCTTTGATATTGAATATTAGCAAAAAAACCTTTACCAAAAGAAACATAAATGAATGTGGTAAATCGAATGGTCATGTTTTCAAAGTGATTCTATGGCTGGTTTTGATTTTGAGTTTTGCGAAAAATGACGATTTCGGGAGGTGAGGGTTCTCTGCTGACTGGTGGTGGTGTGGCCAGGAATTATGGCCTGAAGGCACGAACTTTCCCGCAATATTTCTTCAGTATTTTTACTAAATGGTTTATTAGTTCATTAACTTATTGGTTATATTGCTTGGTTTATTAAGCTCCTATATTAAGGTGCCAAACTATAGCTTAGAATTGACCCTTGGGTCCCTAGATTGATCAAGGTGGTTATTGGGTCCCTAGATTGATCCAGGTTGTCATTGGGTCCCTAGATTGATCCAGGCTATTGGGTCCCTAGATTGATCAAGGGCCTTGCGTCCCTAGTTTGTTCCAAGAGGGGTACATGGGTCCCCTAGATTGTTCCAGGTTGTCATTGGGTCCCTAGATTGATCAAGGTGGTTATTGGGTCCCTAGTTTGTTCCAGGGGGTCCTTGGGTCCGCAGATTGTTCCAAGGGGGTCTTTGGTCTGCAGATTGTTAACGGGGGGTCTTTGGGTCTGCAGATTGTTAACGGGGGTCTTTGGGTCTGCAGATTGTTCCAGGGGGATCTTTGGATTTGCAAAATTGTTCCAGGATGTCGTTCGGACCTGTATATATATATATATATATATATATATATATATATATATATATATATATATATATATATATATATATATATATATATATATATATATTTTTTTTTTTACTTTTA
>WNGS01159612.1:2850236-2888043 GCA_020271785.1 Procambarus virginalis
ATATATACACTTCACCATATTTTTACTTTAATATTTACACTTCAGCCTAGAATCGTTTACAAACTTACATTGTGGTGTTTTGTGTGCTTGAGCAGCACAAGAATGCATGTGCTATGTTGTGTTAGTCTCGTTTGATGTTTGGTTGTGATAGACTGTAATCATAAACCATGTGCCGACATGCTTTATGATTTTTGCATATACTGTACGTATTGTATTTGAGAACACGATAAATGTAGACAAAATACTGTACCGTAATGAATGTTTTCCGGATAGTCAGAAATGGTGTCATAAGCTATTAGTTTCTACAAGTTCAGTTTAAATAATTTTGTAAATTTAAATTAATCCATATTAAGAGGCTCATCAATTAATATGTGCTACTGTACTTAGTGCTGTATAACTAAAACAAATAATTATATGTGCATAATAAATAATATAAGAGTTTAGATTATATATAATAGGGATTAGAATGTGAATTAGTTTGGCTTAGCAGTGAAAATTGTAAGATATTTCTGTTGCATGGCTAACTTGTGCTATGTTAGTGTTTGGAGTATCTAGCTTTTGGGTTTCAAATTAGTTTAGTTATTTAACTTGCTTGATACAGTTTCCTCTGTATTCTTAACTATTTCACATTTGATATAAAGATTATGAACAAATATTATTCATGAACAATCTGTAGCTATTACTTTTAGCGTTCAAATTCAGAAATGATTATTATTAAGTTTTATTTGCTGTATTAGATATGTAAAGTATAGCCATAAAGGGTCAGTTGTAGGTAGCAGTTAGACAGGAATCGAGTAAGTGTAGTATTGAATGTAAAACTTTATTTGGTTTATAATGAAGGGTTTTAAAGAGGCAAGATGGTAAAGAATGAGAAGTATACACAGTATTAAATCTTGAGACAGAGTGAGCATTCCGAGTGTAATAGTATTGAATCAGGTGTGGTGTGCGACAGCGAACATGGCAAGGGCAGTGGGATCTTACGAGTTCACTAATGGGGACACAGAGCTTTTTGCCGGCCTCTCTGCAGAGAACAATCAGCTCTAGGGGAGGACGCCACGCTGCTCCACCAAGAGACGAGTTTGGTGGAATGATCTCTCATGACCTTGTTCGTGACGTAACTACCACTGAGCATCCACTCGGAACGCCTGAAATCCTTGGCAAAGGTGATGAAGTACAAATCTTTTATTGTCATCATTCAGTAATGTATAGTGATAGTAATTATTATAATTTATTGTATAATAATCTTAAAAGCTATAAAAAGACATATGTGATGGGTATACTGTCTTTGCCACTTGGACTGTGACAAACACACATATATAACGTAAATACAAAAAGCACTAATAATTGTTGTGTGCATTTATAGGCACTCGGGATTCTCTGGAGTTTGAATGGCAAGTGACAAATTGGTCCGAGTGTTCCCAGACTTGTGGCTTCACCAGCACTTCTAGTGGATTTCAGGTAAGGAGCTAAACACACTTGATATCAATTGAAAGGGCAGCACAGGATTACAAACCTGTATGTGTGGTATCCTGCATCCTTTTTCTTTATAATTTTATTGAATTTAGCTAATAAAATTCTTGCAGTATATGTTAAGAAATGGCTACTATATCTTTACTTTAAATACAATATTTATATTTAGGGGGGTCTTGTTATATAGTGGTTTATGTTCTTGACTCACAATTGAGGATCCCAGGTTTGTTTACTGGGTAGGACAAAAATGGTTGGGCACATTTCATTTCACCTGATGCCTCCCTTTTATATAGATGTAAAATAGTAACTGGGTGTTAAACATCTGCTGTGGGTTTTTTCCTTCTTTGGAATGCCAGTTGTTCAACCTTTGTGGGGAGGGGATGGGTTCGATACAGGCTTCCTGTCCCTGACAACTAGAATTATTAACATGTTAACTAAAGCTTCACTTTTCTGTACTATCAAATATTTATGCTTTATGGACCATTTGAAAGAAATATTGTATGTGAATTCTCAGGTTCGGTCAATGCAATGCCTAGTGAAGGTGAATAATGTGAGTCGGCCGGTGGATGGGGCATTGTGCGTGGATGCTGGACTCGAGGCCCCAGTCACCCTACAGAAGTGCGGTCTTACAGAGTGTCCACAGTGGCATTTTGGAGAGTGGTCAGAGTGCGAGTCATCACGCTGTTTCACACTTTATCATGGTCAGTTTCCTTTGATAGTGTATGAACAGATGTGAAAATATGGTTTGTTGGTTATATAGTATATAGGAAATAAGATATCAAATATAGTAAAATAAAATAAAATGTTTATTCAGGTAAACATACATACAAACAAGATGAGTTACAAACATAATGTTGGATTTCTAGCTAGAGCTAGTACATACAGTGTCTGAAGTCACTAATATGCACGCCATTTTGGGCAAATGTAACTGAGGAATGTTATGCACACTAACTTGAACATGAGGAAATTTTATACATTTATCAAAGCTTTATCAAGTAAATTCCGCTTCATATGCACAATGAATAATGAGTAAACATATTGTTTTTGAAATGCAAATAATTTCAAAGTTAAGAAAACTAGAGATAATATTTAAAGACACACTGAATAATGTGTCAATAAAATGTTATACAACCTTTTCATTACTCACACTGTAGCAATTTTGTCCTGGGTAATAAGTATTATTACCTAATTGCTTATGTCTCCAAAAGTATAGAAAAATAGATATTATTCCCCCAGAAATGTTGCTTTTGTGACCAGGAGGGATATTTTTTAATTTACGTATTTTCCAGAACATTCCATATAGATTCAGTGCTGAGCTGGAAAACTTGGTAAAACTGCCTTGGAGACCCATCAGGTATGCCACTATTTTGAAGCCACCAACTGCTGGATGCCACCGCTGAAATGCCTTTTGATGCCATCTCTACTGGAGCAAGAAATCAGTAGACAAACTTCAAAATGGTGGCATTCCTGGTGGGTCTCCAAGGCACTTTTAACAAGTTTCCCATCTCGGCACTGAATCTGTCTGGAATGTTCTGGAAAATAAGTAAATTTAAAAATAGCCCTCCTGGTCACAAAAGCAATGTTTCTGGGGAATAATGTCGATTTTCTATACTTAACTTAATTCTTGCAATCAAATTTACAGTTTGATTGCTGTAAGGACTCCTTGTTATCAAGAAATTGGGAAAATAAGTGATTGAAAAGTGTTTTGCATAACCAATAATTCATACAAAATTACTATATTGAGTTTTTAATAAAAAGGCCCGAAGGCCCCAAAATGCTGTGCGTATTGGTGGCTTTAGGCATAGCTCTATCTAGAAAATACTTGCGCTATCTAGAAAACCAACATTCTGCTTGTAACTCATTTTGTACGTACTTTTCCCTTAAATAAACATTATCTTGAATTTTATCACACACAAAACATTTATTTCTCACAGCTTTTCAACGTCGTGATGTGGTGTGCCGACTCCATAACGGTACAGTTGTCAGTGCTTCACAGTGCGATGACCGAACTCGTCCCCGGCATCGGCAAGAATGCTACAACTATCAGTGCTCTGGTGTGTGGCGAGTCGGCGAGTGGTCAGAGGTAAGGTCTCCATCTCTTAACACTTATTAACATATGTTCCATTGCTCCTGTAGCACAGTGGTTTATGTCCTACTCACAACCGAGGGACCCAGGTTCAATTTCTAGATTGAATAGAAATGAACATGGTTTCCTCTTACCTGATGTCCTCTCAGGAATGTGGGTTTGATTCGATTGTATGGCCACAATATTTATTCTTAAAACACTTTCATCTTTTGCATTTTAATTGCAGAATTTTCTTTTGTTTACAGTGTACTGCACTGTGTGGAGGACAGGGGTATCGAACTCGGCTTTTGCAGTGTGTTTGGAATGGTACCAAGAAAGCAGCTGGCAATGCCTGCCGAGAACTGCCTCGTCCTGAAGTGGTTCGCTGGTGTGACGGTGAACCCTGCCCTGACCTCAGTATGTAATATGGAGTCCAAATCACCAAATCATTGGTCAAGGCCAATAGGTCACCAGGTACAGTGTCACTGCTGGACGGTGCATGGTTCACACTGCTGCATTCACAATCAAAGGCAAAAGAAAGGGGGTTGAACGGTATCTGTTATTTCTGGTGAGAACGACAATGGCCACATATCTCGGAAACACGGCAATGTTCAAAAGTACTGCATCCTTTGCGTGATGAAATCTTTGTTACATGGTGGTATCTTAAAGTAATTGATTTAAATATATTTGGTAGGCATACGTGTTGCCGTACTTTACTGTTTTAATGCGTTTTACTCTTGCTTTGTAATGATTTTCAGTGTTACAATATAAACTGGAGATATATGTTCTTAATTTCAAGATTAAGTTGTTCTTGCCAAAAGAGAACTTTGTCTCTAATAGCTAATGTTAACCCGAGCTTGATAATTAATGAACAATTCACACAATGAATTAACATGTCAACGTATCTCTCTTCATATATAAATATTATATTTGCTGATACTTAAGCAGCATTGCCTTTCCTGATATGTGAGAGCTTTACACAGCAACATTCATATATTAACCAATAACTGCTTTAGCTAAAAATGGATTGATGAAAAAGCACATAGTATAATAATAACCAGCTCCAGCATCCACTAACATAGCATAATAAATTTTGTACTACTTTTACTAAGTGAAACTAATATTAGTGTTTCCGAGTTCACAATTTATGATAAAAAAATGATTTTTTTTATCTAAACATTGGTGACTATTTATTTGTAAAGTTATTTAAGAAATGCTAACTATAAACTTATCAGGAATAAACAGTGGCAGAATGTAGGAGAGCAGCAATGGTAGTACAAGTCATTTCAGACAATAGTGTGCACCTGCAATTTAGTTAAGCATCTGAAGATTGTGAAAATCACCGCGCATATTTTTTAATAATATGAAGAGCACAAATATTTTAGTTCATTCTCACATTGTGCACATGCACACATACTGATTAAGTAAGAAGCTTGAAGACATTCCCCATCCACTTGGGCTGGACGGTAGAGCGATGGTCTCACTTCATGCAGATCGGCGTTCAATCCCCGACCTTCCAAGTGGTTGGGCACCATTCCTTCCCCTCCCCGTCCCATCCCAAATCCTTATCCTGACCCTTTCCCAGTGCTATATAGTCATAATGACTTGGCACTTCTGATAATTCCTTCCTTCCTTGAAGACATTCACATTGTTCCCCTAACACAGAGTCTCAACGTGGGTAATCAACACATGTCTGTACCTTTTGGTGAACACACTTATGCTTTATGTCCTTAACATCTAATCATCCCACCACCCACTTGTGTGGTCTTGCCACACTAAAACACAAACTGTTTTATTTATTTTCTACGTGGTTATTGGCCGTATAAAAATATAAATACTGTGTGAAAATTGCAATCAGATCCTCTGATATAAAGAACATCTCTGCACAGGGAAATCAAGGACATAAAAAAGGGAATTGGATCCATGTACTGAGTATTCTGCTCAGAATAGAAGAAAGAAAGAAAGAAGCTCAGAAAGAAGCATTTCATATGCTTCTTATGTACAGTATATGTAATGCCTTATTTTTGTGTTCCTTAGTTCTGAGACAAGAGTATTAATACAATTAAATAAATCTAAGAACAAATTACTACAGGAAGCATTCAACAGTAAAGCAAGCCCCACAGCTTTAATGAGAGCCAGCAGAAACAAAGACTAGAACTTTAGCTCCTTGAAGGAAGGCAACCTGAAACCGATTAAGACAAGAAATCTAGCACCTTTAACAGAGACTAAGTGGGCTTTACTGGCACATGTGAAGGAAGGAAGCTCGAAGCTGGAGGACTAGAGATGCATAGGCATAAACTGTTTGTAGGAAAAGGAAGAAATGAGGAAAGATATAAGCAAAAGAACAAATAGGAGGATGATGACAGAATGAAAGATAATGCTTTTTTAAGCACTTTGTGTTCCCCATAAGATAAGCTATGTGTGTGTTCCTGAAATGTTGAGTGACTAGAGGATTAATAAACACTGTACCTACAACGTACAATCGAGAATTCTGGGTTTGAATCCCGGACTGGACAGAAATGGTTGGGCACATTTCCTTTCACCTAATACAACTGTTCACCTAGCAGCAAGTAAGTACTCAGGAGTTAGTCAGCTTGTTGTGGGTTTTGCATCCTGGGCGGGGTCAGTAATTTGGCCCTGGATGGGGTACCGCGATTAAAGCCTAACATGTATGAATACACTCTAGTCTCCCCGACATAGTGAATTATTATATAATGTAGAACAAATTGCAGTCATGTCCTATGTAATATTCTTATTATAATAATTATTATTGTGTTGACTGAGGATCACCACCATTTGCTTAACCTAATGATGACAATAGACTCGTCCTAGAAATTACACATGTGAAGGCTGGCAGGGTATCTGGAAGAGTTCACATAAGAGCAAAGGCATGAGGATGGCACACAATGGAGGTCAGATTGAAGATTGGCAGAGAGTATGATTTACGCAGAGAGTATGGCTGAATTGGCCAGTAAGGAACAAGCAGAGTAATGCTGCCCACAAAGCTCTTCAGCTTCAAAAGAACTGGCAAATTGTCTTCTACTGATTAGTAAATATCTTGCACATCCACATCATTAACACAGCTACCTAGCCAAACCTCAGCCTCTCAGTCAAACCCCCTAGGACAGAAGAGGAACAAAGCTCCTTTCTGAGACTCGGCTCTCTTTGTTAAACCCCTTAGGAGAAAGGCGGAACAAACCTCCCAGCCAAGCCATGGCCCTCTCGATCAAACTCCCAGGGGAGAAAGGAAGAACAGTGATGTCGGCCTCCAAACCCTCTTCCATAAGCACCTGCACAAGAGTTGACTCGGTCTTCTAGGACCTGTAACCAGAAGAAAGGAAAAGGAACTCTTCCCTTCCTGAGGATTTGGCTTTTCCTAATGTCGGGGACAGCGAGCCTGTTAAGCTTATAGAGTGGTTCCTTGATTACCAACTAATCTTCCCAAGGAGGCAACCCACAACAGTGCCTCTGCAAAAGCCAAGAACTAAGAGGTTCTTTGCTGTTATTTTTGCACACGAGACAATAACTTAGCCGCTGTATCATAAGCAGCCAGCTTCCAAGATGGGCTCCAACAAGATCACAGCCCACATGACACACTAGGCACATATGAAGGTTAATCTTGCAAAATCACTACCTGGTGGTCTCGATGATGCCAACTTTGGAAGAGCTCGAGTTTTTATAATGAACCATCTAAAGATTACCCTGAACTGGGCAAAGAAGTTCAACAGTGTTTCCTTACCACCAGAAAGGAATAACAAAGCAAGGTGAAAAGATCCTTCCAGTGTATGTATTTACAGAATGTTGATGTCTCCTGACTTTGCATGTATAGGACCAGGAAGGATGTTGCCTGAAAGAGTAGTAGAATAAAATAGATAACATAAATATATAACATATATACATACATACATATATATATATATATATATATATATATATATATATATATATATATATATATATATATATATATATATATATATATATATATATATATATATATATATATGCGGAAAATCCACAGAGAAAAATGAAAGGAGGTGAACGTTTCGACTCGTTAGAGCCTTTGTCAACACCAGACTGACGGTCTGGTGTTGACAAAGGCTCTAACGAGTCGAAACGTTCACCTCCTTTCATTTTTCTCTGTGGATTTTCCGCATAAAATGATCAGTGTTTTGTGATCGTCAATTGCATGCATATATATATATATATATATATATATATATATATATATATATATATATATATATATATATATATATATATATATATATATATATACTGAAAACTCCACACCCCAGAAGTGACTCGAACTCAGACAGTCAAGAGCACTATGCAACTGGCGTACATGGTACCTTAACCACTTGACCAACCATGACCGTACAAAAGACATTGGTAGCCGAGGCTATATCCCCAACGTTCTGACAGCACTTGGTGGTAAGCTTGGGCATAGTTATTTCGTTGAATCACCTGCACAAAGTGAGGTGATTGGGCCCCAAGCCAATATGCAACTGAAAACTCCACACCTCAGAAGTAACTCAAACCCAGACAGCCAGGAGCACTATGCAACTGGCGTACATGGTACCTTAACCACTTGACCAACCATGACCGTACAAAAGACATTGGTAGCCGAGGCTATATCCCTATATATCCTATATCCCTATGCATCTGAATCACCTCCACAAAGTGAGGTGATTCGATGAAATACTATGCCCAAGCTTACCACCAAGTGCCGTCGGGACGTTGGGGATATAGCCTCGGCTACCAATGTCTTTTGTATGGTCACGTTTGGTCAAGTGGTTAAGATACCAGGCACGCCAGTTGCATAGTGCTCTTGACTGTTTGAGTTCGAGTCACTTCTGGGGCGTGGAGTTTTCAGTTGCATATTGGCTTGGGGACCATTGAAGCTTGTTTGCCCACACACACACACACACACACACACACACATATATATATATATATATATATATATATATATATATATATATATATATATATATATATATATATATATATATATATATATATTATATTATTTATTTATTTATTTATTTATTTATCTATTTTATTCTGCTACTCTTTCAGGCATCATCCTTCCTGGTCCTATGCATGCAAAGTCAGGAAAGTCAACATTCTGCAAATACATTCACTGGAAGGATCTTTTCAAGCACCCTTGCTGTGTTATTCCTTACTGGTGGTAAGGAAGCACTGTTGAACTTCTTTGTAAAGTTCAGGGTGACCTTTAGATGGTTCATTATTGAACAATTTCAGCATTGTGAAGAGGGAAGACCTGCTGCATGGGTAACAGCTTCTCCTCCATATTGACCTACCTTAGTTTTGCGCCCTGGAGAGGATACTCGGCCTCGACAACCAAAGCGCAACTCCATAGTCTCCCGAGACTGCAGGATGCCTACTATACATACATATATTCATAAAATATACATAGAGTACTGTACATAAATATATATATACTGTATATATATATTAAACATAAATACGAGAGCAATCTAAGAGTTTTAGGATATGGTTTTTAGAACATTTGTATAAAGGACGAAGGTGTTTAGCAGGTGTGTGAGCAGGGATAGACTCATTGTTGCTATGGAAACGTGACTTGTAATAGGCTCTTGAGATTACTTTTCACATGCATATAAACATGAAAACCTCTGTGTTTACAGTTGTGAGCCACCATGAACAATGTGAAGAACATCAGGTGTGTATCATATTTAGGGAACAGCTTAACAAAAGGCTATTGCAACTATTTATATTGTGTTATGTCGTTGAAGCAATTCGTCAAGAGACTGAATTATCTCATAGCTTAATATAGAAGCACACCCAGTTCAGTTATTTATGAGGTGATGTTAATCAGATTTCATTGACTGTAAAAAAAGAAACATTTTGTATTGAGAATTTATTATAGCAGATTGCTTATTACATTTATTGCAACAATTCAGTTAACTTTGCTGTTGGGAGATCTTGCATGCATCATTTCCGTGACTCTTCACAAGGTCATCTTTCGTAAAAGATGAAGGAAGTTAAAAAAGACTATCACCTGGATTCAGTATAGCCGTGCACCAAATCATAAAACCATCACTCTGCATGCATTTTTGGCACATTGCAGCGATCAACAGTCTGCACACAGCTGATTAGTCCTGGGTTCAATTTCCATGCAGGATGAGATATTTAGTTATGTTTCCTTACACCTTACTTGATGCTGCTGTTACCTAGCAGTAAATTGATACCTGGGAGTTGAGCAACTGTTATCTAACTTACATCCAATGATTATTGCATCCTTGGAAAGGTCAGCCATTGGGTAAGGTGGACTTCAATAAACCTAACAGGTATGCTATCTCTGATAATGGAAACCCATTTGCTAAATTTAACACCGAGATTTTTTCTTATTCGTTAAATAACAATTATGCCATAAAATGTATCTATCAATATCTGCAAGCACTTCAACTTCCCTACTGAATACAACTGATGTATATTCTTCAGATCTGATGCATTATTTCATTAAACTACAGAAATGCTGGCAGAAGTATTTAGAATGTCAAGTTCTGACATTGTTTAATTGATTGATAAGAACACGGTGAAGTTCCCTGCTCATATGCTTACAAAATACTGTATGTTGGATTCTTTATACTGGTCCTAAATATTGCTGTCAAGGACATGTCCTAAAATCATGGATTATTCTATATTAACAGTATGTTTGTGTGTGCACGTGTGTGTATATTATACACACATTTATGTACAATACAATAATTAAGATTTCTATTTTGTACATACAATATATTCATGCACAATCTTAGCAATAGTCAGAAAATAGAATGGTTAGAGAATTGCTGCAACTTGCTTGCATATTGCCAGCCATCTGTCTATAGAGATGCTGATGCATAGAAGAGCACTAGTAAAAAGGGAAATTTCAACTGACTTTTCCAAGGGTTTGAACAACAAGGAGATATTCCTTAGACTAGTAACCATGCCCTCTCCATGGTGGTAGCATGTGCTTGCCTGTTGACTCGACACGACCAGCAAACGTAACCCACTCACTGGTAATCTCATAACTTTGCTTGCTTGATAGTTTCACAGTGCTATGCTCTCTTTTAAAAGTTAACATGTTGCTGGTCATGTTTGTAAGCCCTTGTGCCTTGCTTGACATAGATTTAATAGTAAAATAATATTCTCTCTACCTATTCCTCATTGGATTTTCACATACACATTATGCACATTATGTGCTTTGTACAGTATTAACTTTTAAGATCTGTGTATGGTACTAACTAACTTTAAGTTCTTTGCAGAGTCACCCTGGTTACGAGGATGTATGATAATACTTATATTGAGGGGGGTTTTTACTCCTAAAATTTACAGGTCTGGAAATTAAATTGGTTGTACAGTATTTGTAAGCTACGTATAGTAATTATTGTCCATTACTTAAAATTGTTTACACCATTTTCTTTAGAAACTGTGCTTCCAGGAAATGGTGGTTACATGTAAGCATTTTTCTGAGATATTGGTTACAAAATTCTTTAGCAGTTATAATCTAAACTTCATTCATCAATGCTTCATGAAATACTATATTTAAAAACATTGAGTTGTGAAAGATGGTAGTTGTTTACACAGCAATCATACTAGCATAATATACAGTACAGTATATCAAAGAGAAAATCAATTGGAGCACTGAGGTGACTCAACACCTGCGATCTAAAATTCGCAGTCGCGCACCTTACTTTTGTACCACCACGATTTGGTACAAGTTATACAACCTGGGACTCTAGTGAAGATAAAGCAGTTCATTAACCCGTACACTCTTTCAGAAGCTGGAGCGTACGGTTTATGAACTACTTTAGCGACACCAACGTGCTTGGTGTCTTGGAGGTTATGTGTAAAACTTGGCTTCAGTAGAAGCCTCTAGACTAACTGGATTCAATAGAATCCCAGGTTGTATAACTTATACTAAATCCTGGTTATAAATTGATAAAGGTAAGTGAAACAATTAAGTGTTTGCATAATTATTTTTTGTATGCACAGAATCAGTGTTTAATATTGTTACGTGTTTCTGCATACTCAAAAATATATGTCATTTGCTATAAGACGAATTCTTATTTTTTTTTATCGGCAGCCCAAAAGGGGCAATTTTCAGAAATCCATATCAGGTTGGAATGATATGATCTGAATTTTTGAAGGAGCACTGTAGGTATTTGCCAGTGATGATCTGCAAATTAAGTTGTGTGAAATATTTAAAATGCCTTTTTGCTTCTTGCATCCTACTGTTTCATCGCTAGAAAAGACCCTTCAAATCATAATTCTTGTACAGAAAAATAATTGAATTTGTAGAAAGCCTACTACTGAAGCTCAGAGGAATTAGTGATCCACGCCCGTGCCATTATAGACAACAATACAGCCTATATATGTCGCGGGTGTGGGTCAGTAATTCCTCTGAGCTTTAGTAGTAGAATGGGAAAGTTGAAAATTCCAGCTTGGCAGCAGTAGTTGCTTCTGGAATCTTTCCTTATTAAGACTACTTATAGCTCGGTCGACAGAGCTTCGGCCTCACACATGTGTGGGGTCCGCGGTTTGAGTCTTCTAGAGCCCAGGTGAATGGAAAGTTTATTTCCACGGAAGTGTGGATGACAATTTAATAATAATACAGGGTACTAATAATGATGATGATAATATGATACACTTCATTCATGACCCTGTTACTCTACTGCTTTCTAGAAAATGTAAATGAAGTTCTCCTAAAATCTCTTCATAAAGGAGTGTCTCAGTACTTGGGATGAACATATCCTTCTCTGCATACTTTTGAGACAATTTGCGTTTGCACTTTAATACGATGCCCAAAACTGTACTGCATGCTGCAAGTGGGAGTCTCAAATGGGCAAGATGATGACTTTGAAGTACAGTACATAACATTAGGGGCAGGTCCTATGGTTCAGTGATTGCATCCTTGGCTCACAATTGAGGGGGCTCAGATTCAACCACTGGGCATCACAGTAATGGTTGGGCATGGTTTCCTTTCACCTGTTCTCCTAGCAGTAAAATAGGTACAGTACGTGGGAATTTGGCAATGGAGGGGTTGCATCCTGGGGAAGGTCAATAGTTGGGTTAGGGCAGTGGTTTCCAACCTTTCATGTCTCATTCTCCCTTTTCCAACCATATTCTTACCTATGGAATCCCCCCAAAATTATGCTCTCACCTGGGGACTCCCTCTACAATCACTGTTTTACGTGTGGATCCCCTAGTATCGTGTTCTCACCTGTGCACTCCATATAATTAACAGTAGCCATTGCTGTGATAAGTACACACATTCATATGCCACAAGCTTCACATTGTTATTCTCATCTAAATGCATGTACAGTAGATGATAACAGGAGATATTCAATTCAACACTCATAAGTGGTTCTTGTTTTGTTAGAGTATAGTACAATACATAGTGTTAGTCCATTTGATCTCTGAAATTATTCTATGGGTGTCCATGGACTCCTGGCTGGGAATTATTGGCCTAGGGCAATCTCGATAAGTCTCTATAAATACAGGCTTCCTATCCCCCAAGAATGGGAATTAAATAATGCTTCTAAATATGAATTCTGGTCCCATATTAGCCTCCTTTAACATTTATGTATTGGCTTCTTGGTTTTAGATCCCAACAAATCATAGCTTCTAAATCCTTTTCACAGTTGTTAGCTGATATCTGGCACTTTTGTTTTAATTTCTTAGGCTTAGAACCCTACATATTTCAGTGCCCACATGGAGGGTCCCCCTTCCTAAATTTTGTAAAACCTTGACCCACATGACTAAAGCTTTTACCTCTCCTACAGTTCTGAAACGCCTTTTCCCTGAACACTTTTCTTCACACTCCCGCTCCATTTCCGTCTTCACCAATGGGTCTAAGTCTGCAGACAGTGTAGGCTACTCTGCTGTTTTTCCTGACCACACCTATGTGTGTCACCTGCCTCCGGAGACTAGCATCTTCACGGCAGAACTTTATGCTCTTCTCTATGCTCTTCGTCAACTGCTTTCTTGCTGTCAATCCTCCTTTGTTGTAGTTGACTCTCGCAGTGCCCTCATGGCTCTGGAGTCCTTTAATCCAGTTCATCCGGTGGTAGTCGAGATTCAACATTGGCTGTTTCTTATCTCTAGTAGATTTAAGACAGTGGAGTTTTGCTGGATTCCCAGCCATATTGGTGTATCTTTAAATGAGTGTGCGGATGCTGCCGCTAAGGAAGCTATCCGCACTCGTCCCATCTCCCATAAAGGTTTACCTTATTTCGACTTTTACCCATTTATTCATTCCTCCATCCTTTCCCGTTGGCAGGGTTGTTGGTCTTCTGTTACTGGTAACAAATTGTATTCTCTTAAGAATAGTGTGTCCCCATGACATTCCTCCTACCACCGTAACCGGCGGGGTGAAACGGCTCTGGAGGGGTTGCGTATTGGCCATTGTTATGACCCCAGGTAGCCTGAAGAATGAGTCTACCCTCATGAGTTATTCGACCAACTAGACCCAATTGAGAGGTCAAAGGAAATGTAGATATATGAATATACAGTGGTACCTCGGAATGCGAGTGTCCCTGTATGTGAGTTTTTCGGAAGACGAGCAGGATTTCCTCGGAAATTATGTCTCGGAACGCGAGGGTTACCTCGGGACACGAGTTTGTTGATACGCGTACAGGCCGACCTAGCGCGTGGTGGATCGGCGATCGTCGCCCCTCCGCCCCTCAGTTTACCATTGTCTCGCGCCCAGTGACTATCCCACATCAATTCTTCACCTGGATTTTCAGTGTTTTGTTGGATTTTTGGTCATTTGACTATACAATTGTTATTATATATCTCACCATGGGTCTCAAGAAAGCCATTGATAAGGTTCAACCTAAGAAAATAGCTGTGAGTAGAGGCAGTAGAGGATGTCCCTCCTTGATTAAGAAAATGTGTGAAGTATGGGAAGAACTGCAAAGTTTTGTTGAAAAAACTCACCCAGATAAAGCTGTAGCAGGCCGTTGCATTGACCTTTTAAATGATAATGTGATGTCTTACTACAGACAAGTGTTAAAATGTAGGGAAAAACAAGTGTCTTTAGACAAATTCTTAGTAAGACAAGCAAGTCCTAGTAGTATGCGGGCAAAATGTGCCAGTGTGTGCATACCAGTGAAGTCCTCACTGCCTGATGTGATAATGGAAGGGGACTCCCCTTCCAAACAGTAACTCCTCTCCTCTTCCCCCCCTCCTCACCATCTTCCATACGCCTACAGCTTTCAAGAGCAAGGTAAGTAATAACTTGAACATAGTTTTGTAGGTTTATTTAGATGAATTAGGTATAAAAATTTAGTTTGATATGGGGTTTTTGGGGTAGTCGGGAACGGATTAATTCATTTCCCATTATTTCTTATGGGGAAATTAGCTTCAGAATACGAGTTTTCGGAATACGAGGCGTCTCCAGGAACCAATTAAACTCTTAAACTGAGGTATGCCTGTATACTAAATACATGCCAAATGTTAATGAATAGTTTAAAAGCATGGGCAGAGGATGAACATATAAATAAGTGACATGACATGAGATGTCGAGATTTTGCTGACAAGGTATGAGGCTTACTGTGGATGTCTTGACCTCGCTTGAGCAGCAAAGGTCCTGAGAGGAGGTTGTACTGTGTTTGTGCTCCTGGCAGTAAAGGAGGAACTCCTAGTTGTGTACTCCGTCAAGAGGAGAGAACCAGTCAGGCGTTTATGTATAAAGCCTGAGGACAACTTAAAAGAGCTTAAGTCAGGACTAGGAGAAGCCTTGTGAGGCAGTCCTTTAGCGATGTTGTGGACGACCGGTGAGCACCACGACGAGCTTCAGTGGGTGAGAGCCCTCGACAGATAAATTCTGTGGTAAGCCTATTTAACCAGTTGTTAGTGATTGCCTGTGATTGATCGTGTGGCCGGCGATCATGGCTCGCATTTATAAATTAAATGTTTATAAATGTAGTAGACATGCTTTATTAAGGCAATAAGCTGAAATAAGAGTGTAGTGATAAGGGAGCCAGCTGGAGGAGGCGGTGGCGCGTCCGCCCTTGCCAAGTGTTAGTGGGTGACTGAGGGCTGCTGGCTCATGTCGGTGGCTGCTCCCAGCAAGGTGGAGCATGGACTCATCCGGACGGGGGAGTACCTTCACAACGTGTGAGAGTTTAAAGAGATGTCGGATGGAAGATATTTATGTTCTGTGAATACATTTAATTATGTTTTAGTAGGGAAATATTTTTATTGACATGGCAATGGAAATTGCAAGTTTGTTTGGGGGAGGAGTTGATGGAAGAACTCCGAGGCCAGGGAAGAAGTTAATGGAGTAAACTTCAAGGTTGGATAAGTGAAGGCTGAACTCTGTGGTAGAGCAGGACCCCATAGTGAAGAGCAGCTATGTAAGCTCAAGCTATGTAAAGGAGCAGTGAAGAGGAGTTTCACGTGTCTGTAGGATCAGTGGTGAAGCATCACTGGTGTTTGATGAGAACTTCATTGTGTAGCAGTTTAGGAGGACTGCAGAAGAGCCTTGTTGACTACTTTGGAGAACCTAGAGTTATACATGGTAATGAGCCTCTAGGAGCAGAACGGAGGTTCCACATGATGCATAGGGGAGTGCTTGAATGCTTATTGGCATGTAAGGTGCAGTGGAAGGTGAGAGATTGATTGTTTTTTTGTGTTGGGGAATATTTATGCAGAAGTTTTCTAGTGCTACAGCCATAGGTTGAGTTTATATATAATATTTTAGGGCTGATTGTACAATATTATTACGACGAGATTTGACCCCACTTGGTGAGGAAGTAGTAAGAGTTGAACAGCGACTTGATATGGACGGTTGGTGAAGCCAGGATAGGATATTGGAGTGCTACTGGGTTGTAGTAGCTTAGAGTGTTGTATGCTAATGTTTAAATGTTCTTATTTCGTGTACTGTGTATATTCTTTTCTTTATTAAATGTGTATTGTTAACTGGTTTTTGCTCTTGTCCTGGTGAGGCTTCCCAGAAAGCAGAAAAGAGAGAGAGAAAGGATCACAGCTGTGGATAGAGTGACTGAAAGTACTAACTTACAAAAGGAGGATTGAGGAGATCATTCCAAACAAGAGAGAGTGGGGAGTCACAGCGGCTCTAGTAGGGTGTGTACACAGGACAATGAGGCCAGTGTTGGAGCTGCACCCCTAGATATGTGATGTTGATCCCCTCTCCATGATTAAGAGGCATACAGGGTGGTCTCCTGAGAAAACTTCAAGCACTGCAGAGTTCATTGATGGTCGACCGGCGGTAGCAAGAGTATGGCTGCCGGGGTCGGTTGTCTGTTCCGACAGAGTGGTTGGGAACGTTGTCCACCTGTATGCAAGTAACAGTCTGGTGCAGCAACCAGAGCTCTCTTTGGAAGTTTAAGTTCTATAAGCCTCAACCCCCCTCAGGTCAGGACACCATGCACGTTTAACTCACAGGCACTTAATGGAGTGCCGCCCTGCTTCTTATTGTCCAAACTGCATTGTCCCTCGTACAGTCGTGCATATCCTTGTTGAATGTCCTGACTTGGTGAATCGGATACCTTTGATATCGTTCGCCTTTCCAGCTTGGTGCCTCCTTTTGATAATTACTTACTTATATACTTCAGTCATTTTGAAAGTCAGTTGAGCTCTTCTTAGAACACTTGTTTCATCTGAATTTATTAGCTGCATTGTTTTGGTGTTGAGAGGTCCCCGGACTGAGCACTTGGGAGCTCCATTTGCAATTTAACTACTCTGGTTTATTCTTAACTTCTTAGTTAATGGAATTGTAATTTTTTTAAATGAGTTATATTTTTATTAATATGTTGACAATAGACTGCATTAAATGAGAGAACCTTCAATATGCATAACTAACAACAAATATAACTACAGTATTTAAAAAGAAACTGACGACATCCTCTAGCACTGTTACCCTTGAGGTTACCTTGAGGTGCTTCCGGGGCTTAGCGTCCCCGCGGCCCGGTCGTCGACCAGGCCTCCTGGTTGCTGGACTGATCAACCAGGCTGTTTGACGCGGCTGCTCGCAGCCTGACGTATGAGTCCCAGCCTGGTTGATCAGGTATCCTTTGGAGGTGCTGTTAAATTGATTCACGCATTTTTCATAAAGTATGAATTTTGTTGGGGGGAAATGAACCCTCGTGCAGGCCACAGCTCATGTNTTTAAACTAAAAGTTCCCTGATCACTAACTACTTTGGGATGGGAATTTCCACATCAATTCGATGTTGATTATGGACTCGATGCCCCGTTTACGGAATTTTGAGGTTTCCAGCTCCACACACATTGTATACCCCACAACCTCTACATTGTAAGGTCACGGAAGCACGAGGAGAAAACGCTAAGCCAGCCCCGTAAAAAGAAGGTAAACATGTCTGTCTCGTCTGACCAAAACGCGTTCGAACCCAAGCATATACCCGCCTCAACCCACCGAGTCTGGTTTACAAAGTTGTAACTGGTTGTAAAGTTTACAACCAGTTGTAGGAGTGTGTTGTAAAATGTCACTATTACGGGGCTTTCATTTGTGCTAAGACGTCGTGTTTTTTTTTAACGGATTGGTCGGACTGTGAGACCCATTTTGGCGTCACACACAGGCTGCGAGCAGCCGGGTCCAACAGCCTGGTTGATCAGTCCAGCAACCAGGAGGCCTGGTCGACGACCGGGCCGCGGGGACGCTAACCCCGGAAGCACCTCAAGGTAATCATATGAGCGTGTATCCTGTTTGTTCAGTGTCTCATGTGTCCAGTCTGGAGAGACCTCGTCCTTCTGAAGTGACAATACTTATGCTAACTATTTGGTCAAAAGTACCATTATGTAGTGATGGATCTAATTATCTTTTAGTGTTTTTAATTTTATAGAGTACGGTAAAAATAAAGGGGGGGGCAGTGTTGGAGGGTGTGGAGGGGGGCAGTGTTGGAGGGTGTGGGGGCAGTGTTGGAGGGAGGGGGGGGCAGTGTTGGAGGGTGTGGCGACAGTGTTGGAGGGCGCCGGGCGTCGCCGGCCCAACAGCCTGGTTCCCATGGCGACGTGACGGCTCTGATGCACCATTTCCTGCGGCCTCTTGGCGCCAGGCCTGGCTCCTCTCTCCATCCCTCCCCCACTTCCTTACCCCCCCTTTCCCTCCACCCCATCCCCCCCTGCCCCTCCTTCCTACTCTATGACCTATCCTAAACACCGCTAGCCTCGCCCTTAGTTACTGAACACGAGAATCCTTACTTTGTCGCTATGGCCGCCTCAGAATAAAATATATACCATCAACCAACCTGACCTCACCGACATATGCACTCCCCCATCTCCCCAAAATGGCTACCACTCTCTCCCCCACCTTCCACCGTCTCCCGCCTCACTGGAAGACGTCTCAGAGGAAAACTGAACATGTGACGTACGCTTAGCGCGGCTCGAGCGACGGGACTTCGATGTTGATGTTGGGTGTTGACGGCGGGATGGAACTCCCGCCACTTGTCAGGTGAGAGTTCCTGGCCCTTAAGGGCAGCCGGGCGTGTGCCGATTAGTTTGGATGGGATGGAAGGCTGACAAATGACATTGATGGCGGGCTTATTCCCGCCATCAATATCTTTCCTAAAGCCCCGCCTCTCTTCTTCCTTCGTTCCTATATCCCTCCTTCGCCCAATAAAAAGTCTCACGCCCCCATCTCTCTCTCTCTCTCTCTCTCTCTCTCTTCTCTCTCACACACACACACACACACACACACACCACACCACACACACACACACACACCACACACACAACACACCACACCCACACACACACACATATAAACAGTTTAACACTGGCGGTACGCGAACAAGGGGACACAGGTGGAGACTGAGTACCCAAATGAGCCACAAGGACGTTAGAAAGAACTTTTTCAGTGTCAGAGTAGTTAACAGATGGAATGCATTAGGCAGTGATGCGGTGGAGGCTGACTCCATACACAGTTTCAAATGTAGATATGACAGAGCCCAATAGGCTCAGGAACGTGTACACCAGTTGATTGACGGTTGAGAGGCGGGACCAAAGAGCCAGAGCTCAACCCCCGCAAGCACAACTAGGCGCGTAAACACACACATCGATCAGGCCAGGGTGTCTCCTCCAGTTAGACCTTTACAATGCCATTTGAACATTACTTCCAGTGAGAACATTTGATCTCTGCGGCAGAGCGCGGGCTCCCATAACAGTTATATAGCTCAGACGCAGGCTGTAGCTGTCTTGAGAGCCATTGACTTCAGCTTCCACGCGGGAGCCATCATTACTCACATGTATAAGTGTGTGTGTGTGGGGGGGAGGGGGGCTGGATATTGTAGCCTAGGATTTTCTTAGTCGTCTATGGCATATTCCAGTTGATAGTCGCATTACTTTTTAAGTGGCTCTGTCTAAGGCAGTTGTGTTTAGTCATCCCGTAAACGGCGCTCTGAAAGTGACTTTTAACCATTTTCTTTAATTCATTCTCTCTCTCTCTCTCTCTCTCTCTCTCTCTCTCTCTCTCTCTCTCTCTCTCCTCTCTCTCTCTCTCTCTCTCTCTCTCTCACTCACACCACACACACACACCACACACACACACACACACACACACACACACACACACACACACACACACAAATGGAATGCATTAGGAAGCGATGTGGTGGAGGCTGACTCCATACACAGTTTCAAGTGTAGATATGATAGAGCCCAATAGGCTCAGGAAACTGTGCACCTGTTGATTGACGGTTGAGAGGCGGGACCAAAGAGCCAGAGCTCAACCCCCGCAAGCACAACTAGGTGAGTACAACTAGGTGAGTACACACACACTCTGGGGGCCGGTGGCTGACTGGACAGCACGCTGGACGCGTGATCTTGCTGTCCCGGGTTCGATTCCCGTCGCCGGCGAGAAACAATGGGCAAAGTTTCTTCACCCTGATGATCCTGTTACCTAGCAGTAAATAGGTACCTGGGAGTTAGTCAGCTGTCACGGGCTGCTTCCTGGGATGTGTGTGTGTGTGTGTGTGTGTGTGTGTGTGTGTGTGTGTGTGTGTGTGTGTGTGTGTGTGTGTGTGTGTGTGTGTGTGTGTGTGATGTGGGAAAAACAGTAGTAGTAGAAACAGTTGATTGACAGTTGAGAGGCGGGCCAGAAAGAGCAGAGCTCAACCCCCGCAAGCACAACTAGGTGAATACACTCGCTCACTCATATCTCCTTCCTGCTCACCAAGAGGTTATTAATAGCTGCCACTTTATGATAGGTACAATTTGATAGGTAAGCTTGAGTGTGTCTTGTCGTTAGACGATGTAAGAACTTATATGATGGTCTAGCTGTTAGTCAGGTGTTCACGTTTTCTGTGGTGTCCATTATCACGGGCAGGAAGCGATGTGCTAGGAAGCCATTATCACGATGGATCTAACCCATAATTTACCCGAAGGCCATTATGTCTTTGGTAGCCTCAAACGTAGCCTCAATGTAGCCGTAGTGTCAACGGCTACGTTGAGGCTACGTCTATGATATATTTCAACTGATCATGTTGACCAGACCACACACTAGAAGGTGAAGGGACGACGACGTTCCGGCCGTTTGAAGGTCGTCCTTCATCTGATCATGTTCGAGGCTTTTGTTCGAAACGTGCTTCGTTCACCTTCAGCCTGTAGTGTAAACATTCCGTAAATCACCTTAACCAAAACACCTCACCTAACCTAGCCTAGACCTAACTATATATAAACCTCACAATATATTATATTTTTTTCACCATTTGGTCACCATTTGGTCCGGGAGACATCTCCCGTCACGCAGGGTGCAGTCGCGCCTCCACAGATCTCCAGTATCATCTTTTGATACTGGTAATGGCTCAAAAGGGCCGCCACTTACGGGCTATTCATGCCCGTACCACCTCTTGGGTGGCTTAATCTTCATCAATCATCAATCTATTATATTTATTTACATTTCAGAAAAAAAAATATTATTGTACTTTATGGAAGATAAGATTCATCCTGTAAGTTAGATCTCTGATGAATATGTCAAAAACTGCACTAACTTAGTAAAGCTAAATCAGACGTTGACTTTTTCCTTAGGCTGGAGGATGGATTGACAGTTTGGCCGTACCCCGGTCGGGAGCCGGTCGGCCGAGAGGACAGCACGCTGGTCTTGTGATCCTTTGGTCCCGGGGTCGATCCCGGGCGCCGGCGAGAAACAATGGGCAGAGTTTCTTTCACCCTATTCCCCTGTTACCTAGCAGTAAAATAGGTATCTGGGTGTTAGTCAGCTGTCACGGGCTGCTTCCTGGGGGTGGAGGCCTGGTCGAGGACCGGGCCGCGGGGACACTAAAGCCCCGAAATCATCTCAAGATATAACCCCACTTTCTATGGACCCAATAGAATGAGCCCACTAATCTCCCTCTTTCTCCAAGACATTTTCTCCAATAAATTGACTTCATTAAAGGTAAACTAGCTCATACATTTTGCAGATACATGATGGGCAACTGGAGCAGCTGCAGCGTGTCGTGTGGAGAAGGTCAGAGGCGCCGGACTGTCACTTGCAAGATCTTCTTGGAGTTCTCCCGTACAGTGGCGGTGCTTCCGGATGACCAGTGCCCCGGGACCAAGCCACCAGAGACCAAACCCTGCCTGCTGCCTCTATGTTTGTAAGCCGCGACACGGTCACCTTCTGTGTTTTACACAAGCTTTAAGTACATTGTGTGGTTAAGAGGTTTCTAAATTCCCCTAATATCCTCATCTCACTGGTTGGTTGCTCTTTAGGAAACGTTGGGCTGCCTAGGAAGATGTCTGCAAGTATCCTTGAGTGAATAAAATAAATACAAAGCTTCAAGCTTCATATATAGTTCACCTTAGGGACAAGGAGCTTGTTTAATTAATTACTGAGGTCCCACTAGAGACTTAGACCATCTTTCTGGCTTTTGCCAGGATGCAACCCACAATGGTTGCCTAACACTCTAGTACCTATTTTACTACTAGATTTTACTACATCAATGAGCCCAACTATCTGTGTCTAGTCAGGGGAATTGAACCTGAGTGCCTTGGTTGTGAACCGAGGGTGTAGCCCACTGTGCTATTTGCTATAGGTGTTGACAACTTGCGCTCCCACAGTAAATAATTAAGAAATTATAATAATTAATAATTCGTTTTGTTAGGGATTAGATGCCTATGTATATTTATACTTTGAGGCTCCTGCCCAGATTCACGAAAGCACTTACGCAAACACTTACGAACCTGTACATCTTTCTCAATCTTTGGCGGCTTTGTTTCCAATGATTAAACAGTTAATGAGCTCCGAAGCACCAGGAGGCTGTTTATAACAATAACAACAGTTGAATGGGAAGTTTTCATGCGTGTAAACTGTTTGACGGCTTTGGTTACATTTATTAAAGATTGAGGAAAGATGTACACGTTTGTAAATGCTTGCGTAAGTGCTTTCGTGAATCTGGGTTCCTATTCCCAGGCGGGATAGAAATGGTTGGGCATGTTACCCCTCACCTAGCAGTAAATAAGTATCCGAGAGTTGGGAAAGGTTACATCTTGGGGAAATTTAGTAGTTCAACCTTGGGGTGGACCTCGATACGGGGACAAGAAGCCTGTATATATGTATACTTTAGGCTTATCAGGTAAATTCAGATAAACCTAAAGTATATATTTGCACAGGCTTCCTGTCCCCAACAACAGGAATTATTATATTATTTAGTAATTATATCAAACTTCTTTATAATTATATATATACAATAATAGAATAATTCTTATTAATTATATTATTATAATAACAATTATTATAATTGGTGTAATTAATAATAATTATTACTCTTCTGCTGGGTCATGAAGGAAACCGGGCCTCGGGTGAAAGGGGGCTGTGACGATCTCTGTCTGGAACCCGTAGGTGCGGGGCTCACACCTCCATCTCCTGCAGGGGGCTCCTGCGGCCCCCCAGGCTCTGCTTCAGGAGGCTCGGGTGGTTCTTGGACTTACTGGGGTGGTTCTTGCCCTTACTGGGGTGGTTCTTGCCCTTACTGGGGTGGTTCTTGCCCTTACTGGGGTGGTTCTTGCCCTTACTGGGGTGGTTCTTGCCCTTACTGAAGTGGTTCTTGCCCTTACTGAGGTGGTTCTTGCCCTTACTGGGGTGGTTCTTGCCCTTACTGGGGTGGTTCTTGCCCTTACTCAGGTGGTTCTTGCCCTTACTGGGGTGGTTCTTCTCCGGCCCCGACCACAGCGGTCACTGGGGGGAACTGCTACATGGGTGACAGCTTCTCCCCTGTATCGATCTACCCTGGTTTTGTTCCCTGGAGAGGCCACTCCAGACCGAGAACCAGAGCACAACTCCATAGTCTCCTGAGACTGATGGATGCCTACTACTATACAAAAATACACATACTGTATATAAACATTACAGTGGCATTTCCCCTGGTTATTCTATAACCAATGTTCCAACAATCTGTAAATATTTCATTCAAAATGATCTGCTACCAGAAATTTTAGTCAAATATCCCCCAGTTTGCTAACTGCAGGTAGCAACTAAGTGATTGTAACTTATCCACCGCTGCCCACTGGATACATAAGAACATAAGAACAAGGTAACTGCAGAAGGCCTATTGGCCCATACGAGGCAGCTCCTATTTATAACCACTAAATCCCACTCATATGCATGTCCAGCCCACGTTTGAAACAATCGAGGGGTATTTCCTAAATCTAAACTTATTCAATTTATACCCATTGTTTCATGTTCTGTCTTGTGTTGGTACTTTTAATACCCTGTTAATATCTCCCCTTGTTATGTCCATTCATCCAATTGTAAACCTCTATCATGTCACCCCTAACTCTTTGCCTTTCCAGTGAATGCAATTTAAGCTTTGTTAATCTTTCTTCATATGAAAGATTTCTAATTTGGGAAATTAACTGTGTCATCCTACGCTGGACACTTTCAAGTGACTTTATATCCATTCTATAGTACGGCGACCAAAACTGAACTGCATAATCTAAATGGGGCCTAACCAGAGCAAGATATAGCTGAAGAACAACACCAGGTGTCTTGTTACTAACGCTTCGATTAATAAATCCGAGTATCCAATTTGCCATATTACGAACATTCATGCATTGATCCTTTGGTTTTTAAATTCTTAGTAATCATAACTTCCAGATCCCTTTCGCAATCTCAAAACCATCTAGCTCGTATCTTGTAACTATCATCATTACCTAGCCTCAGAACTTTACATTTATCAGCATTAAACTGCATCTGCCAATCTTTTGACCATTTCAAAACCCTATTTAGATCAACTTGAAGTGATACCGAGTCTTCTTCCGTGTTAATTTCCCTACCGATTTTTGTATCGGCAAATTTGCAAATGTTGCTACTCAAACCTGAATCTAAATCATTTATATATATTATAAACAACAGAGGTCCCAAGACAGAGCCTTGAGGCACTCCACTTACAACATTTTCCCACTCTGACTTAACCCCATTTAACTACCTCTCTGTTTCCTTTGGTATAGCCATGCCCAAATCCAACTTTATATAGCACCTCCTATACCATGAGCCTCTATCTTTTTAATCAGTCTTTCATGTGGAACTGTATCAAAAGCTTTGCTAAAGTAAAAAATTTGAATGGGGGGGCAGTGTGCAGGACAAACATATCAATTGTGACACTAGCTCTCCACATATGTCAGTTGCTTAATTTAGAAACTGTACTAGTGGTCGATCTCGAACCCATTGATGATGTGATGACTTATACTGAATTTTGTAACTAGCTCATCAAGATTGTAACTTGCTTAGCTAAATGAATTGTGGGGTTCAGTCCCTGAGCCCATTATGTGCCTCTGTAACCCTTTCCACTACCACCCACAAGATGGGTATGAGATGCATAATAAATAAACTAAACTAAATTCAACTAGTAGAGCAATAGCCATGGAATTTACAGGCCTGAGTTCAGTCCCACAAAGATCAAAGTGAATTCAGGAATGAATGGAATACATTCCATTCAGGAATGAGATGTTATTAACCTTACATTAGTTGGTCACTCATTGCTGTTATTTTGGGGGGGGGGGAGAATCTCTACTAATTTGATACAGTGTTACTTTCTATTACATTAATAATACAGTGCCAGCCATTTGGACTGGTTGGTACAGTGATGGGGGGTACAGTGATGGGTACAGTCAACATGCAAGAAGACTTGCTTCTTGCATGTGGGCATTTGGTCAGGATAGTTTACGTAGCTGTGCATCGTTCCTTTACTCTGTATCCTTGCCCATCTATCTTGAGCCGAATTTTCAATTTTAGAATTTAAAAATGTTTCGGCATTTACAACTTTGGCAGGTAGGCTGTTCTATGGCTTTATAACTTTATGGGTGAAAATGCATCTCCCATTTTCTGTCCAGTGTTCTTACATTTGGTTTTTTGAGCTTGAAGTTGTTACCCCCTTGCGTGCTTTACATATGGCCTTTTAAAGAATTGGTCTCGATTAATATCCTCCAACTTATTCAGTATTTTAAAGGTCTCTATGAAATCAGCCCTATTTCTGGTTTGCAGTGTTAGTACTCTGGCCCTCAAAAGTTCGTGGTATGAGAGCTTAATTATAATTTTGTTGAAGTAAAATTTTTCATAATACAGTACTGTATTTAGAATGTTGCATCATTATCATAAAGAATGGACTTGAGAAATTATCATAAAGAATGGACTTGAAAAATTATAAAAAATTTGATTTCAGGCACGATTATCGTGGTGGTGAGGTCAGTGATGCTGCGCAGGAGCATCCCATTGTGAGTCTGGAAGATGCCCATGAAGATGAGTCGAATAATGACCGCAAAATTCATGAGACGCCCTTTCTACCAAGGCTAGTGGATGAAGATGCAGCCTCGGGTAGAAGCAAGGAGTTAGGACAGGATTTAGATTTGTCGGTGCCGAAGGCACAAGCATACAATGAACCGCGTCCTGGCCTCCACTCATATGAGACACCTATTGATCTGCGTGCTCCCAGTGATCCCCTACATCTATATGCTAGTGAAATTGGTGTCAATAACCAATATGAATCATATGAGGTGCCCCATAGAAAGCCTCATTTAGAATCTGAACACTCGGAGATGAACTCTATAGAAATTGACATGGGTGGAGGTGAGGGGGAATATCCTGGGTCTTATCAGATTGATGAGGAATCCAACGATGGCCAAGTCTACCAGTGGACCACCCTAGGCTTTGGGTCCTGCAGTGCTTCATGCCTTGGTAAGAACTTGGGATTCATTACATTTTCTCAATCAGAATGTCAATTCTTTATGATTTTTGTTTCTCTAAAATAAAAGATCATAGCAAGGATTTATACTGTATCTCTGAATGTAATGCTAATTCTTATTAAATGATGTAAAAAATGTCACCCATTTAACTTAATTTTAGATTTTTTTTCTAATTTGAAGCTGTATATGGATTATAAAGATGGAAGGGCTTTATTGAGAATTTTACAACTACAGGTGGAGTGCAAGAGTCTATGGTAACATGTATCAGGACCTCGGACAGAAAGCCGGTAATAGCACAGCTGTGTAGCACCCAGGTACGGCCAGACATCATTACACGCACCTGCAATGACCAGCCTTGTCCTCCACGATGGAATATTTCTGAATTTGGAGAATGCAGCAAGCCATGTGGTGGAGGAATACAGGTAATAATTTATTTTCTGTACGACACAGGTGTGTTTCTTGAAAGTTCATTAAATAGAAACGTCGTTGTCTCTTTGATTTCTAGTGTGTGGTTTGGTCAACACTTCATTAAATAGAAATTTAAGTTCTTATATGGTTTTAATTATTACAGCACTTTAACCCTTAAACTATGTACCACAGTAGAGGGTTGTTTTAGGCCAATCTTAAAATTTGCAACTTGCACACATGTATGGGGTTCACACTTGCTTCCTCAGGCCTCCAGTAACCATCCCTCATTTTGAAACAAATCCTGAGTCTCTCACTTTCCTTCTAGGGGCCTTGATAGGAAAATGAGGACCATGTCTTGCACATCACCATCCATTGTCTGGAGGTGCAGGGCAGCCATATTAGGAACCATTGAACTTTTAGCAACAGCAAATGGGTGATTACCATGTATAGATTTACAGGCAACCTGTGCCTGTAAATTTGAACCCGCTCACTCAGTGAGCGGGGAAGGTGATGACAATGAGAAATTATATTCGAGTTATACTATATGTTTAGAGTGTAAAGTGCTGATAGTAAGATTGTAGTAGCACATCCTGGACTACTGTGGTGACAAAATTACCTATTGTATCATGTTCAATATCTTTTTAAATACAATTGTAATTCTTTTTTTTTTGATGTTTTGTAAATGGTACAAAAGAATGATTTCCCTTTGTTGAAAACAGGAGGCTTGTTAGGCTTAATGAGGTTTGTCTAGGCTAGCTACTGACGATTCCCAGGATGCAACAGTTGCCTAACTCCCGGGTACCTATTTACTCCTAGGTGAACAGAAGCATCAGGTGAAAGGAAACATGCCCAAATGTGTCTGTTCTGCCTAGGGAATCGAACCAGGACCTTCTGGTTGCTCTTTATGGTAGATAACAGTAGCTGAGTTACATTCCAAGTCATTACTGTGTTGAATGGGAATTACTAGGTAAACTCTGGTAAGAGTTGACCAGACCACACACTAGAAGGTGAAGGGACGACGACGTTTCGGTCCGTCCTGGACCATTCTCAAGTCGATTGTGATGAGGAAATAGAGACAGGCAATAAGAACTCGGGTAAGAGTTTCTAATTTGAGAGTTCCTTTGTTATTTAGACACGAGAGGTGAAGTGTATCCATGAAGTGACTCGAGGAGGGACCAATACTGTAGAAGTGCCCGACATACTCTGCCCACAACCACCACATCGTACACAGCAACACTGCAACTTCAGGGATTGTCCACCAGAGTGGGTGCCAGGCCGATGGTCGAAGGTAACACTGGCTTACAGAGAGCATTTCTCTTTTTTTTTTTAACTTCATTCCTTTCTTACAGCAATATACAAAAAACTTTTAAGATTTCCCTTTTATTCCTTGTAATTAGTAAAATATTTAGATGCAAGGTCTCAAACAACAGGCAGTGGGGGCTTAGAAAGCTTCCTGCAGAAATCAGATTTACAAGTATAATACTTGTATAGCAAAACATTTATAACTACAGGTAGTTTTTAAATCATTATTTCTATTAAAAGCCTAAGAATAATAAGAAAAAAAATGTGATTGCATAGTATAGCATTTTGATGGCATGGCAGTCTGTTAAATTTGCATTTTGTTGCCATCCTTGTCTATCACGTTAATCCTTATAAATATTTAATGATTTTTAGTGTTCAGCACCATGTGATGGGGGAGTGAAACAGCGTGAAATGAAATGCCACCAGACCCTGGCAAACGGGCGGATTGAAGAGAGGCCCAGCAGAGAGTGTCCCCATCGGCAGCCACGCTCTCTCAGAAAGTGCAACCAGAGGGCATGCCAGAGCGAGAAACAAGAACCCAGGAATTCCATTATTAAAGCCCAGGTTCACCAAAACTACATCCAAAGCAAGTTTATGAAAAGGCTTACTCTCAAGGTAAGAAAAATTGTAATTAATGAGGGGAAAACAATTGTGTTGTTTACTATGTAATATCCTTCAGAGTGAAAAGGTTTAATTTGTTAGTTCAAAAGTTTGACAGAAAAACAATGTTCAGATTACTTCATTGAATCAAATCTTATCCTTGTCTCAAAGATCATAGCTGATGACACAGGTACTTCTTCGCACGATTATGACTGTAGCAAACTACATTATCTCTAATGTGCCAGGAATTTATCCCCATAATCACTCATGACACCTACAATCATATTCACTAACCATTAATGACATTTGTAATTACATTAATACTTGTTTGCAAGAAGTTCCAGTAAACATCAAGCTTTCCCATCAGCCAGTTTACAGTGGCCTCGCCCAGAAAACTGATCAGGTGAAGTGTAGATATTAGCCAATCGGGAACATAGCATTATCAGTCTAACTCCATCAGTGATTCAGTGACAAACACTCTGAATATAGTGCAGATCTTCTCCATCAATTATTATCACCACCAATGTTCATCAGCATACCATGTGACACTGGACGAGTTGAGTTCCAACCCTTCTACGAGAGGCTACAAGCATCACTACAGACCAGACAGCCAGTCCCACTCTTATTTGAGCTACCCCGTTTTCACCCCTCATCCGAGCTCTCCACTTCCACCCTCGTTCGAGCTTTCAACCCCCGGCCTCACTCAAGCTCTCTGCTCTTGGCATCAGGCTTCTCACAAGCTCTCCACTTCTGGCCACCCTCAGCACTGTTATATTTGACTCTGCCAGCAACATGTAACAAGCACACTCTCATCTCAACCTATCCTGAAACATCATGAGACTGCTGTAACTTAACTATATTAAATAAATGTCAAACTACCATGCTCTTTGAATGTTGTGATTCAAGATTGTATACGTTACGTTGGTGATACAGAGAGAGTCGAAAATACCCAGCCACGCAGCCCAGACAGACTGCAACATGGCAGTCTGTTTGGAGTCTGGCCTCAGGCCGAGCTCGGAGAATAGAAGAACTCCCGAAACCCTCTCCAGGTGTGCTTGAGGTATGGCCCCTCTCACTATAACTTCAACGACCATTTCTGCCCACCCTGGTCCTGCTCATCCGACTGCTTCATTGGCAGGACCTACAGCCTGTCTTGCCATTTCTTTGTCGCTGCCAGAGCAGTACAGGTCCTACAGTGACTGACTCCTACCACAGCTGCTTCTTTGTCAGATGCATTTACCACATCAACTGCATCCTGTTGTTCTGCCAACTCAAACATGCCACCTGCACAGTGTGAGACCCACATCCTACCTTGCCAACTCCTTCACCACCAGAGCAATGTAGATCCAACTAGTCCTGAGATCCCTTGTCCTGACTAGTTTGTGGTTAGCCACCATCATGCCTTCCCCTGTCCTCGGCATCTTGTTACACAACATCCTCTTGAATGACGTGCTAGATACCACTCTGAGGGGAATTTCTAAACAAAAGGACAGAAAAGTTCACAAATAGACTAACATACAAATCATTACGTAGATCATCTTTAATTTCTCTTTCTGAGAGGGTCTCCATGATAACTCCAGAAACTAACTAGAAGGCTAGCTTCCTGGAAGCTGTCAAGAAGATCCACCAGAAAGAGGCATTTCAGTACATTCATGCTGTATTTTTTATATATTTTTTTAAGATAAATAATGTTTTGTAGTCTGATTTCCTACATCCTGAGACAGGTTGGTGGAAAGGCTGCAGTGTTCCGAGGAGTAAAAGTAAAAGTGAAATGCCCTGTGCGACGCTTTGATCGTGCGAAGATTACATGGTGGTATGAAGGTAACAAAATTGGAAATAGAGGTTCGGTCAGAACTAACAAAAATGGTGTTCTTAAAATCAAAGAAGTGCAGTACCCACATGCCGGAGTCTATATCTGCAAAGGTATGTGAAAGTAATTTAATGTATTGATTATTTTTCTCAATGGATGATGCTGTACAATGTCTTAAACATGTGTAAAATCTGTCCATGGCAAAATTTCTACACTTCTTTTAACTATCTTCTGCTTTAAACATTTTGTGTAATACATATATTGTACCTATTAGAGATTAAAAAACACATTTACTGTATATTTAGAATGGCTAGGAATTGATCATGACAAAGTTCCGAATGACAAAAAGAATGTATCGTGGATGGAAAGTTACTACTTGCGCTGAATGAACACGTATTTGTACCTGCTTGAACGTATGGGCACGAGATGCTGGTGTAGCATGAGCATTAAAAACTCATTTTCAGCAGAAGAAATTGTTGCATGTTTGACGAGATAGCTTGGTCAAGTTGGTTTACAAGAGAGGAATCTAGGTTGTCCCCGCACGCTTCCTTTCACCTGATGGCTGTGTTCACCTTGAGGTTATCTTGAGATGATTTCGGGGCTTTAGTGCCCCTGTGGCCCAGTCCTCCACCAAGCCTCCACCCCCAGGAAGCAGCCCGTGACAGCTGACTAACACCCAGGTACCTATTTTACTGCTAGGTAACAGGAGCATTGGGTGAAAGAAACTGCCCATTGTTTCTCGCCGGCACCTGGGATCGAACCCAGGACCACAGGATCACAAGTCCAGCGTGCTGTCCGCTCGGCCGACCGGCTCCCCCTACCTAGTAGTAAAATTGGTACTCAGAAGTTATGTATAGTAATTGCTGTGGGCTGCATCCTGGGAAAGGTCAGTTATTAGCAGAGGAGAAGGGGCAACCTTGATGAACTTTAGTACAGGCTTCCCATTCCCAACAACGGGAATTATCATATCATTTGCATTAACTACAACATGTCTACAAAAATGTCTTTGTTTCTCTCTTAAATTGTTTATAGATCTTTCATTTTATGTAGTTGATTTTGGTGGCTCTTCCATAACTTCATTTGTCATTTTCACTTTGCTTAATATATCTATTTGCCAAGACTATTTGCCCTAGACTTGTCAGTGAGATAATCATTTCTTGTATAGCATCTGTAAGCTCTGTTACCACTTTCTAAAATCACTTGAGGTCAGGATTAGTGTTGCAATTTAGAGGTTTCAAGATGTAGGGTACACAGGTGAATGTATGTAGTGCTTGTATATTTAGCATGTTTAAGCATTTTAATAAGAGTACAGGTACTGTATTCCCACATTTGCTGGCAGATAGCATGTATATTTTTGGTCCATCACCAACCGAATGTATATTGTATTGACAAGCACTAAATCACGTTTTTCCCCAGCAAAACCACATAAACATTAATTTTTATAAATATATGATAGAATATGCTAAAAAAAATTGTAAATGCAAATTCCAGCACATATTATGTACTGGAAAATCTAGTATGTATTCTGTGTCTGAGATTGGAGTGATTTTTTTTTCAAAGCAAAGTCTGCATAAAAGTTACTGTATTGGCTTAGCAGTGTAAAATATTATTAAAATGATTATTATTTGTTGTTCTTGAAGGTAAGTGAAAATAGATTGTATAATGCATTCTTGTTGTGTACATCATGTTTTAAACTAGCATCAGGTAGACATGGCATACTGTAAAGACAGGATCTACTGTACACACAAGCTCTCTTTCTTTTGGGTGTGGCTAAGGTCTACGAAATTCAGAAAAATTGACAATAAAGAATACCCATCACACCAATTGGTCAAATCCTGGATGTCTTACAGTTCTTACTATATACAATATCGGTGAATTTTGTGAAAATGGTGAGTTAGCATTTGAAATGTTTCTTATGCAGTCTAATTGTATCCTATGGAAACTTTCCAAAGGTAGCTGATAGATTACCAAACTGACATAACTTTCCCTGTATTCCCCAACTCTTTCCAAATGCCTCCAATGTTAAAATGTATTTCAAGTTTTTTTTAAATTTAATATTCAAATAATGTCAGGCTCTTTAAGATGGCTAACTCTTAGACAGATCATGCCGTAGATATTACCCCAAAGAAGGACTTGGCATGAAAGAAACTTTAAAGTAATTGAAAGAATTCCCTTTAGACGGAAAATGATGTCTTGTTCTGTGTTGGTAAGTTTTTGAGGACCCACTTATCCTATTATCTTTGTGTAGACCTTTTATAGGAAAATATATTTATCGCTAAGAGCTAGTTTTTCAAAACTACTGCATGAATAATTTCCAGGTGATTGGCTTTTCTGGTGGACCCACCAGAAAGAGCATTTCATTTCATGGAACACTGTAAGTGGACTGGACTAATGCATGCACTTCCCAGCTGTGTGTAAGTGGACTGGACTAATGCATGCACTTCCCAGCTGTGTGTAAGTGGACTGGACTAATGCATGCACTTCCCAGCTGTGTGTAAGTGAACTGGACTAATGCATGCACTTCCCAGCTGTGTGTAAGTGAACTGGACTAATGCATGCACTTCCCAGCTGTGTGTAAGTGAACTGGACAAATGCATGCACTTCCCAGCTGTGTGTAAGTGAACTGGACAAATGCATGCACTTCCCAGCTGTGTGTAAGTGAACTGGACAAATGCATGCACTTCCCAGCTGTGTGTAAGTGAACTGGACTAATGCATGCACTTTCCAGCTGTGTGTAAGTGAACTGGACTAATGCATGCACTTCCCAGCTGTGTGTAAGTGGACTGGACAAATGCATGCACTTCCCAGCTGTGTGTAAGTGGACTGGACTAATGCATGCACTTCAGAGCTATACAGTAGATATAAGACCAGGTTACTACACTTAGCGTTAATTTGGCAAGTGTTTCGATATATACAGCAAGAATGGATGATAAAATAGTATATAGAGATTTAAGTCTTTTGAATACAGTAGTTGTATAATACAGTACTGTACTCTTAAATATGGAAGCAGTATTGAACTGTATGTCAACGGACTACTGTACTGTATGGACTTTGGTAATAGCCAAACCGAATATATTTCTGGGAATCTTTTTTTTGTTGTTGTTGTTGATTCCATGTCTTCTCTGCAGCAAATGTGTCTGAGGCCAATATTACCCTTGAGGTGAAGCCCTTACCCTCAAGCTATCCATCGTCAGAGGAACTTCATCATACATCTGGCAGCTCGGTTAATGAAGTCAGTCTCCACAACTTTGATACTACGGGCACTCTCAATGGCTATGGTGACTATCCAATTTCCAATCATACACTGTAGCATAATAATAATAATAACAATAATAATATAATAATAATAATAATAATAATAGTACTGTAATAATAATATTAATAATAATATAAAATTATGCAAAGCATTTTGGGCAAATAGCAACAGTATTCTAACAGTATTAGAGCTTCAACAGCTTCTAACAATATTCTTGTGGTGCATATTAGTGTACTTGTGATAACACAGTGATTAGTGCAATCTGCACACAACCGATTCTACAAAACTTCAATCACAATGCAGGGCGATACATTTGGGTGTCTTTCCTCATGCTAGATAACCCTGTTTACTGAGTAGAAACTAGGTATTGTACTTGGATATTGTGGTGTTGTGTTGCTGTGGATGGCCTTGGTTTTAGGGTTGATGAAAAGCCATGGCTTAGTTACTGACTTTAATACTTATAATGATACATGACTAGCAGCGTCCAGGCGTGGTGGGCATCCTGCACGCTCTGTTGTTTACATATTGCTGGTGTATGAAACACAGCACATACAAACGGATGGCACCGTATGCTATGAATGTGTCAGGTATTAGGCAACTGTTGTGGATTGCATACCGGGAAAAAAATCGTTTGGGGAACCTCGATAAACCTAGCAGCCTTTCTGTCTCCGATAACGAAAACCATAACACTAGTGTACCAGCACTTCCGTTTGTTTATATTTAAATATTTCACAGAATGGTTGCCTAACAAGTCCAGTAAGTTCCAAGGCACTGGAGGCCGTCGTCGAAAGGGAAGGAGAAGGAACAAACCCACAAAGAACAAAGGACGTGGAGGTCGCCGTCGTAAAGGTAACTGGGATAGCGAGTGGCCAAAGAGCAGCAACAAGACAGCGTGGACCATGCATACCACATTTAGACCAATACTACCTTTCCCCACAAGCTCAGGATCAGTAACACTGGGAGAAGGACCCTTTAAGGTAATGAAGTATTATTACCTGTTTAATATTCACGAGTATATAAATGCATTATTTTGTGTTACTTGGAAGGTAGAGTTGCCAGCATGCAGAAGTTAACAAATTGATTTGGTAATTGTGTTGGGTCTTATTAACTGTAATGTGTGAATTTTGCATGTTGCTCTACATTAATTACAGAGGTTCTTGGTTCACTTTCATTGGATAAACATGGGCTTATTGGTTCACTTTCATGCAGGTACTTGGTGTTGAAACAGGAACTTTACCTATTGTAGCTCCTTGCTTCATAAATTTTTTTATTACATCTAATATATTTTGTATACTAACTATAAACACCAGTTGCTTGAGTAAACTCTTCTAACAAAAGTGTCTCCTCTGCTACCCCTTCCTAGGCATCAAGCAAAAACATGCACACTGTTGAGGTGACAAGCAGTGAAGCAACTAACACTTTTGACCCCACATTTTGGCAGCGCAACACTCACACCCATAAACCTAAACAGGATTACGTCTATGGGACGGTCAGACACACTCACGACTGGCCTCTCCACAGTGAGAAGGGTTACCACAGAGAGACGGGATGGGATGAAGAGACACACTTATTTGGAACTACCAATCATCTTCCGGAGAAGGACATTGGTGAAGAAACACAACATACTTTTGGCACAATCACTCACCATAGGTCAGAGGATGCATAATGTAATTTGCTTCTCCCTTCAAAATAGATGTGTTTCATTATTTTACTTGCTGGTTTGATCACAGTTTGCAAATATATTGCAAAATCAGGGGGTTGCATGAAATGCAAATTTAAATTTACGAAAAAGTAATTTGATGTTATGTTCACCTCATAAAAAATACAATTAAAACTTGGAGTTGTATATTGAGAGAAATCCAGTATATCAGCAAGACTCATCACCTTTCATTGTAGGCTACAATTTATTCTTAAGCATTCTTTAATTTCCATCATGATGCATACAAATATGTTGTCATTTAAAGGGGCCTCTCTCTCTGTCTTAAACATTAAAGGTGATCAGCTTACTTGTGTCACCAATAAGCTTAAACTTGGCCAGTAGCACCACAGTTCATTATCTTTAGACAGAAACTTACAAGATTTTTCTCCAGTGATGGAAGCCGCTTCACTAGTGAAGAAAACCAGAGTTATGGTATTATACATTATGGCCCGCAAGCTGAAACAACAGACACAACAGATTCTGGACGAACAAGCTGGTCAGATATGACCACTGTTCCAGAAACCCACGTGCCTGAGAAGAACCCTGCCTTTGAGGTGAGGACGTGGACAAAAAATTATATCATTCTAGGAGCTGTGAAGACTATGGCTTGTGTTAGGAACCATCAGAATCCAACCTGTCCTCTCAAATAGTACATCGCATTCTGACGTAAATTATCGACGGCCAAAATGTAATGTACTATAAATCATTGTGGCTCGCAAAATTGATGGGCTGTCACATTTTCTATTCGTGGGTCCTCAGTCAGGTTAGGTTCAGGCAATTTAGGATATAGAGGTATGATGAGCAAATCACACACCAGAAAATGACGAGACGACGACATTTGGGTCCATCCTGGATCATTATTAAGTTGATTGATAATGGTCCAGGACGGACTGATGTGTGGATTGGTCATCATGTCTTCAGCCACGTTATTGTGACTCGTCATCTTCACTTACGTATAAATTTTGTGATTTGACAATGCGAGAGGATAGGCTGCAGAATCCGCACGTACAGTTATGCCTTTCCCTTCATATTTAGTTGAGGAAGGGGTGAGATTAATAAACAAGTAGGGGTCCTCTAGTAGAATGGTCTCCATTCTCAACTCAAAATCAAGGCTTGCAGATTTGATCCCCAGGTGGGACAGAAATGGCTGGGCATGGTTTCCTTTCACCTGATGCCTCTGCTTACCTGACACTAAATAGATACCTCGATGCATACCAGTCTTGACAACACAAGGCTGATGTTTAACATTGGCTGGGAAAAACATGCAAGGGACTTAGGCTAAAATGATTAATTCTGCAATGGGGATTATTACATAATCATCCATTATAAATTTCTTGTGATGCTGTGTCTTAGGGAACTCTTTTACGTTTAGAGGAGGGGGTGACCTCACATAGAATATTTCCCATGCATTCCAGCCAACTTTCGAAGGAATGCCTGAACCATTGATGCAGAATTCTTCATGCTGGTTTGGCTCTCATACTTGTGAGATAATCACCGCTTGCTAGCTTGGTCTGAGAAACAAGATTGTGTAGAAAGGTTGATGATTACCTCAGCAAGTACATACAGGTGTAAGGTAACGGGAAATATGCATGAGAAATAGAGAATGGCACAACAAATAAAAGATTGCTAGTAAATATGATAGAAAGTCTCAGAGCTTTTTATTGCTTCTAACAATATTTCTAATAGAGTGTGAGTGATAGTATGCAAGAACATAACTCTAGGAATATTATAAATGCAGGTTTTACTGACAGTTAACCTGCTCTTCAATAGTCTTGTAAATGACTGATTTATTTATTGATATTTATCTACAGTAGTGCCTTAACCCCTACACTGCATCCAATTGCCATCTGCAATTTCTCCTGTGCTCTAGTCGCACATGGAATATTTTTTCACATGCGATTTGTTTAGTATTCTGCGCAGTTTAGGGGTTAACAGTGGTTGACATATTGCATATGGTCGCTTTGTAAACAGTTTAATATATATGTTATTAAAGATGTTGGGATAATTGG
>WNGS01159612.1:2888143-2899377 GCA_020271785.1 Procambarus virginalis
TCTGGAATTCTATGATAAAATAACGAGGATAAGACAGGACAGAGATGGTTGGGCAGACTGCATATTTCTGGACTGCCAAAAAGCCTTTGATACAGTACCGGATATGAGACTGCTATTCAAACTCGAGAGGCAGGCGGGGGTAGGGGGAAAGGTCCTAGCATGGATAAGGAACTACCTAACAGGAAGGAGCCAAAGAGTTACGGTAAGGGGCGAGAAGTCGGACTGGCGAACAGTAACAAGTGGAGTACCACAAGGATCGTGCTGGGACCAATTCTATTTCTTGTATATGTTAACGACATGTTTTTACGGGTGTAGAGTCCTACATGTCGAAGTTTGCGGATGACGCAAAGTTGATGAGAAGAGTTGTTGACAGATGAGGATTGCAGGATCCTCCAAGAGGACCTGAACAGGTTGCAGAGATGGTCAGAGAAATGGCTACTGGAATTCAACACGAGCAAATGTAAAGTTATGGAAATGGGAAAAGGAGATAGGAGACCAAAGGGACAGTACACAATGAAGGGGAACAGCCTACCTGTGACGACGCGCGAAAGAGACCTGGGTGTGGACGTAACACCTAATTCATCTCCTGAGGCACCATATAAATAGGATAACGACAGCAGCGTACTCTACACTGGCAAAAGTTAGAACATCATTCAGAAACCTAAGTAAGGAGGCATTTAGGGCTCTTTACACAACCTACGTGAGGCCAGTCTTAGAGTATGCCGCCTCATCATGGAGTCCCCATCTAAAGAAGCATATAATGAAACTGGAAAAAGGTTCAGAGTTTGCAACGAGACTCGTCCCAGAGCTACGTAGGATGGGGTATGAGGAGCGCCTGGGGGAACTATGCCTTACGACACTAGAAAGAAGAAGGGAGAGGGGGGACATGATAGGAACGTATAAAATACTCAGAGGGATTGACAGAGTGGATATAGACGAAATGTTCACACGGAATAGTAACAGAACGAGGGGACATGGATGGAAGTTAGAGAACTCAGATGAGTCACAGATCTGTTAGGAAGTTTTCTTTTAGCGTGAGAGTAGTGGGAAAATGGAATGCACTTAAGGAACAGGTTGTGGAAGCCAATACTATTCATAATTTTAAAACAAGGTATGATAGGGACATGGGATAGGAGTCATTGCTGTAAACAACTGATGCTCGAAAGGCGGGATCCAAGAGTCAATGCTCGATCCTGCAGACACATATAGGTGAGTACATATAGGTGAGTACACACACACACACACACACACCACACACACACACCACACACACACACACACACACACACACACCACACAAACACACACACACACACACAAACACACACACAGGGGTCTGAAAGCTGAATGGACAGCGCGCGAGACTCGTAACCCTGTGGCCCGGGTTCGATTCCCGGCACAGGCAGAGACAAATGGGCAGAGTTCTTTCACCCTGATGCCCCCCCCCTGTAACCTAGCAGTAAATAGGTACCTGGGAGTTAGACAGACAGCTGCTACGGGCTGTCTAACGGGCAGTTGATTGATTGACAGTTGAGAGGCGGGACCAGTGAGCCAGAAGCTCAACCCCCCGCAAGCACAAATGGTGAATACAGTACACACCACAACCCAGGACTGACCACGACACCACCAAACCCGCCACGCGAGCATCGCCATGCGCACCTAGATCATCAGGTTAGGCACAGCTCAAGGTGGACACGCCCCAGGAGGCTGCACTCACACGCACGCACGCACGCCCGCCGAGGCACGATCGCACGTAAAACTAAAGCGTGGGAGACATGATCACGACGGTCTGACACGTGTCACGAATACGAACGGACGGACACGAACAGGGAGGATACGAACAGAACACACGAACAAAGAACAAACTAATCAAATGAGCAACAATGAAATTGAAAATCGAATGATTCTACCACACCAGCCCATTGAAGGGTGAAAGGTGGGGCCCAAGAGCTAACGTCTAGTCCCAACAAGCAAAAATAAATGAGCAAACGCACAAGTGAGTCCATATTCCCTTTAGGCGCGACTAGTGCGTCAACAAAGCGTAGCAAATACGATTATTTTTCAGTTTTGTCTTGAAGGACAAGACAAAAGAGAGGGCGGGACAGCTGGCCCGGGGACGTCGTGACTCTGTGGACATCTAGCGTCCACTTCTGGGCAGGATTTGACCAATCAGGACACCAGCGTCCACTTCTGGGCAGGATTTGACCAATCAGGACATCCGGCGTCCACTTCTGGGCAGGATTTGACCAATCAGGACATCCGGCGTCCACTTCTGGGCAGGATTTGACCAACCAGGACATCTAGCGTCCACTTCTGGGCAGGATTTGACCAATCAGGACATCCAGCGTCCACTTCTGGGCAGGATTTGACCAATCAGGACATCCAGCGTCCACTTCTGGGCAGGATTTGACCAATCAGGACACCAGCGTCCACTTCTGGGCAGGATTTGACCAACCAGGACATCCAGCGTCCACTTCTGGGCAGGATTTGACCAATCAGGACATCCAGCGTCCACTTCTGGGCAGGATTTGACCAATCAAGACACCAGCGTCCACTTCTGGGCAGGATTTGACCAATCAGGACATCCGGCGTCCACTTTTGGGCAGGATTTGACCAATCAGGACACCAGCGTCCACTTCTGGGCAGGATTTGACCAATCAGGACATCCGGCGTCCACTTCTGGGCAGGATTTGACCAATCAGGACATCCAGCGTCCACTTCTGGGCAGGATTTGACCAATCAGGACACCGGCGTTCACTTCTGGGCAGGATTTGACCAATCAGGACATCCAGCGTCCACTTCCGGACTCTTTGAGGACAGGAAAACAAATGAACTTAACACATTTTAACATTGGTAAGGTGAATCAACGTGTCATAAACAGGATGTTTTGCGCAAACACAGAGTGACGGCGAGGCTGGGGGAGTGAGTTAGTGCAAAGGTGAGAGGTGAGTGGTGCTTTGGGGGTGTGAGGGAGAGTGTGAGAGTGAGGGAGAGTGAGGGAGAGTGAGGGGAGAGTGAGGGAGAGTGAGGGAGAGTGTGAGAGTGAGGGAGGAGTGGAGGGAAGAGTGTGAGAGTGAGGGAGAGTGAGGGAGGAGTGTGAGAGTGAGGGTAGAGTGAGTGGAGAGTGAGGGAGGGGGGAAGAGCGAGGTGAACAGCTTTCTTGCTCAGCAAGGTGCAAAGCACTCATTCCCCCCCCCCTCCCCTCAACACACACACACACACACACACACACACACACACACACACACACACACACACACACACACACACACACACACACACACACACACACACACACACACAGTTTCAAGGGTAGATATGATAGAGCCCAATAGGCTCAGGAACTGTACACCTGTTGATTAACGGTTGAGAGGCGGGACCAAAGAGCCAGAGCTCAACCCCCGCAAGCACAACTAGGTGAGTACACACCACACACACACACACACACACACACACACACACAACACACACAACACACACACACCCACACACACACACACAACACACACACACAACAAACACATACTGACCGCAACATCTCGATTGCATCCCCCACCAGCCCAAAAAAACTAAACAAAAACACTTTGCAAACAATGACAGCAACGCTTGCAATAATTACAGACAACTGCAACAAACAATTAAGACCCATCTTGCAACAACAAAACAACAACATAGAACACCACAAACCACAATAGCGTGACGCATCAAATGAACAAACCCACAAGGGCCGTGACGAGGATTCGAAACCCCTTACGTCCACAGAGTATCCCAGACGCTGCCTTAGCTGTCAATACCTGTCAACAGCTGCCAACAGCTGGGTTGTACTTGCCATACAAACAAGCCAGCAAATACATCACTTGAAAGTCCATCAAAAGGATTGGATAATCTTCATGAGAAAAAAAAAACATGAAAGTCGGCCACACTTCGTGAGAGACTCTGGAGCACGTCGTGGTGTAGTGGGTCAAGGCGTGTGCTTGGCAGTACCCCCCTTGCAACCCTGGTTCGAATCCTTCCCTCCCCACCCCGTCTTCATGCAGGTCGGCGTTCATTCCTGACCGTCCAAGTGGTTGGGCACCATTCCTTCCCACCGTCCCATCCCAAATTCCTTTCCTGACCCCTTCCCAGTGCTATATAGTCGTGATTGCTTGGCGCTTTCCCCTTACAATTCCCCTTCCCAGGTTTAGTTTATATTTTACAAAATATTGAGAAGAGAAAATAGGACTATTGGACACAAGCGGAGGCGGATCTAGTTTCCTCTTGAAGATGTCCACGTTGTTCCTGTAATATTTCTGATGCTCGCTGGGAGGACGTTGAACAACCGCGGACCTCTGATGTTTATACAGTGTTCTCTGATTGTGCCTATGGCACCTCTGCTACCTCTGTTGCTCTGGCCCCTCTGCCACCTCCATGGCACCTCTGCCACCTCTGCTGCTCTGGCACCTCTGCCACCTCCATGGCACCTCTGCCACCTCTGTTGCTCTGGCACCTCTGCCACCTCCATGGCACCTCTGCCACCTCTGCTGCTCTGGCACCTCTGCCACCTCCATGGCACCTCTGCCACCTCTGCTGCTCTGGCACCTCTGCCACCTCCATGGCACCTCTGCCACCTCCATGGCACCTCTGCCACCTCTGCTGCTCTGGCACCTCTGCCACCTCCATGGCACCTCTGCCACCTCTGTTGCTCTGGCACCTCTGCCACCTCCATGGCACCTCTGCTACCTCTGTTGCTCTGGCACCTCTGCCACCTCCATGGCACCTCTGCCACCTCCATGGCACCTCTGCCACACTCTGCTGCTCTGGCACCTCTGCCACCTCCATGGCACCTCTGCCACCTCTGCTGCTCTGGCACCTCTGCCACCTCCATGGCACCTCTGCCACCTCCATGGCACCTCTGCCACCTCTGCTGCTCTGCTTTGTACTGCTACACCCCTTGTGTAGCAGTGTACAGTAGAAAGTTGTATCTACATATTCGTACAGTGAAACGTGTATACTGTCCATATGTAGTTGATTGTAACTCATGATATATATATATTATATATATATATATATATATATATATATATATATATATATATATATATATATATATATATATATATATATATTATATATATATATGTGCTTCAGCCTACAGTTTAGACCTATTGTGTATGAGCCTCTGTCCTGCGTGACAGTGAATACCAGCATTATCCTCACTTTAATAAGACTTTATTGAAGTCCTCAGATTAGGCAAAATTGTAATTAGCTTTTTGTCAAGAAGTAATTAGTTTTGTAACTAATAACTTGAAATTAGTTACAAAACTATTATTAGTTATTGTAATTACAAAACTTAGTTATTGTAGTTAGTTTTTTGTTAAGAATGAAGTTAATAATATTAATTTTGAGGGTGAAGTGAGCGGTTGGAGGGGGGGGGGGGTGTGGGGCGTGCGAGCGAGCGTGCGCGCACACGCAAACAAATCATAACAGTTTGTTATTATAACAATCCAGATGAAATTTGGTGTGTGGGGGGGGGAGGGGGTGAAGGTGACAGGTCAAGGCCACACAGGTGCCAGAGGTGCCAAATTGGTTTCCCCCCCCCCTGACGGACACTTTCTCTCACCTTCCCCTCCCCCCCCTACCCCCCCTACCGGTCTAACAGCAGCAAGTAGTAGATATGAAGCGGAAGCAGGAAGAGGGGGGGGGGCAGGGGGGGCAGGGGGGGGGGTAGGGGGGGCAGGAGAGGTGCAGTACCTTGGGTTTGAACACTCGTGTGTGAGAGATTCTGTGGTGATTGAAGGTTCTTTCAATCACTAATGCAGTCAAACTTCCCACTCCCGCCCCATGATATGCCCCACGCCCACGGCCCCCACGCCCACGGCCCTCACGCCCACAGCCCTCACGCCCACAGCCCTCACGCTCACGGCCTTCACACCCACAGCCCTCACAGCCCTCACAGCTCACAGCCCACGCCCACAGCCCTCACAGCCCACAGCCACGGTCCTCACGCCCACAGCCCTCACGCCCACAGCCCTCACGCCCACAGCCCTCACAGCCCACAGCCTTCACAGCCCACGCCCACAGCCCTCACAGCCCACGCCCACAGCCGTCACAGCCCACGCCCACAGCGCCCACGCCCACAGCCCTCACGCCCACAGCCCACGCCCACAGCCCACGCCCACAGCCCTCACGCCCACAGCCCACGCCCGACGATCATACCTTGCAAGACACGGAGGGCAGATCTCGTAGAACTCCCCAGGTTCGATTCCCGGCCGAGGCGGAAACAAATGGGCAGAATTTCTTTCACCCTGATGCATCTGTTCACCTAGCAGAAAATAGGGGAGTTAGACAGCTGCTCCGGGCTGCTTTCTGGGGGATGAGTGTGCGTGCGTTAGAGAAAAATATATGTAACAGACACATAATAGCGGAAAAAATAGGTTGGTTAGAAAGGCGGGGTCCAAGAGCTTCTAGCATCAGTAAGCTATGATGGTTAGCAGGCTGCACGGGAGCCTTAGAGGCCCGGTCTGACAAAGTGCGCAAATTGTGATGTTCATCCCTTGCAATATTGCTGTAGATCTATCATAGATCTATTTATGTAGCGGCTGTCTGTCTGTCTGTCTGTCTGTCTGTCTGGTCTGNCGAAGCTAGGCTTGGGGGCCTAGGCTTCCCTGTTTTGTGGTGTACTTGTAGAATTCTCAGAAATGATTCCAGGCAAAGGTTGGTAATTATGAGACAGCACTAAGACAGTACAACTATATAACTCTTAGAAGGAATATGAGGACACATATTGATACAAAACACCTGCCACCACCACCACCTCTCACATGCCTAAAACATCTGCAAGTAACCTCAGACACCCGTAAAACATCTGCTACCACCACCACCTCTCACATGCCTAAAACATCTGCAAGTAACCTCAGACACCCGTAAAACACCTGCTACCACCACCACCTCTCACATGCCTAAAACATCTGCAAGTAACCTCAGACACCCGTAAAACACCTGCTACCACCACCACCTCTCACATGCCTAAAACATCTGCAAGTAACCTCAGACACCCGTAAAACACCTGCTACCACCACCACCTCTCACATGCCTAAAACATCTGCAAGTAACCTCAGACACCCGTAAAACACCTGCTACCACCACCACCTCTCACATGCCTAAAACATCTGCAAGTAACCTCAGACACCCGTAAAACACCTGCTACCACCACCACCTCTCACATGCCTAAAACATCTGCAAGTAACCTCAGACACCCGTAAAACACCTGCTACCACCCCCCACCCACTTCACCGTTATGTAAATATCTGCAACTTTCATAACAGTTTTTAAATGGTCCCTCCAGAGGGCCCTGCTAGAGAGACAAGGCACAGTTTGTCAACACGGACAAGGGGCTATATATGTAACGACTCAAGGTGGTTAGGTTTTTTTGTAACTCTTATTATGTTTAGATCTAGACTTTGCTTCAGAACAGTTATTTAAAAAGTTAATTATTTAGATATCACACATAATTACGTAGCTACGGCTAGTTACATGTATTTACTGACATGTATTCTTTAGTAACATAACCCTGTTACAGTGGCTGCCTAAGGCCTATATATACATATATATACCATCTATTAACAAAATTGATCGAAATCCGATTCTGATTGATAATATTCATTAAAAAAATATGATATTCCTGAGCCTACCCTATCAACCCGACTCGCGCCAGTTTCCCGCGCAAATGTTTATTTACTGCAACAGCTGACATTTTCCCGCCTTCTCTCCCGCCTCAGCTGACCCGCCCTCCCCATGTTGCCACGTTTACCTCACGCTCCCTCCAACACGGGCGTAACCCTCGCACCAACGAGCAGAGGATCTTTATCCTTGGGATAAGACGGAATAAAGGTAAGTATTAAATGAATATTGGATGTACGAGAGTATTGTTCTTCCATTTATCGGGAATAAAAGCGCGGCCTTGGCTTACTTTACCTTGCTTTTTTTTCTATTTTAAGGCTTTGGTGGAGGGTTGCTGGTTGGAAATTGTTATGGCTCACGCTGGGATGATATTTCTTGATGGTTTAGCATTTATTTGTATTCATGGTTGGGTAATATCAGTTCTGGATAGGAACAACCATGTTTGGCGCGGGAGGAAAAATTTTAAATTTTAAATTTAAAATGCGGGAGGAAATGTTATACTTTACTCGGTGGAAAGTTGAATGTGCTCACGGGATAATAATGATTCTATTGCCTATAATAATTACATCCGAAAGTCATTCTTACTAGTAGGAAAAGATTGTTTGTGTGTGGTAGGGATTAAAGTTCGTGTGAAAATTTATGTTCCGGAGGAATATTACGAATTTGTGGAAAAATAATTCATTCTGGCGGGAAATTTTCATATTTTGTTTTTAAATTCGTGTGAAACCGTTATCTTCTTAGGCGGGGAACCGTACATAACAATTCAATTTCTTTCTTTATTATGCACCCCATACCATCCCGTGGGCGGTGGTGTAAAGGATTACAGAGGCACATAATCGGTTCAGGAACTGAACCCTCTAGTTCGTTTAGCTAAGCAAATAACAATGTTTGACGCTAGTTACAAAATTATCAATGTTGTATACACATGTACACACCCTCATACATACATGTACATATATATACGTATACACATATACATACACATACATATCTAATCACATATATACACAACGGAAGAAAAATTAAAGTTATTGACAGAAAATTTACCTTTCCTGAAACCCGCCGCAACCAGACCAAAAAATAACCCAAGTAGGAGGCCACGAAGATCATTAGCAACACTGTACACACTACACAACACCACATCATTACTACTTAACACTACTATGGTAGTAATGACCGTTGGGCCATACTGTATACTGCCATAGTCACACACAAACATTAACTTTAACCAGGATAACTAACCGCACACAACAATTACCAAGTGATGCCAGCGGTGTAATAGTGACGACCTTTGCAACGCTGCAAATGAGACAAAGGGAAGACGCGGGCGCCAGCCAGAGGCCGCCACGAGGCCTATGACGTCACAAGAATGGGGTAGGCATAGGGAGAGATGGGTAAATAGGGTAGGGGTTGCCAACCTTAGAGGGAAAGGGGAGTTGCGAGGCGGGACCAAGGAGCAAAAGCTCAACCCTCCTCGCAAGCAAAACAGGTGAGTATTTTGAGGTTATCTTGAGATGATTTCGGGGCTTTTTAGTGTCCCCGCGGCCCGGTCCTCGACCAGGCCTCCACCCCAGGAAGCAGCCCGTGACAGCTGACTAACACCCAGGTACCTATTTTACTGCTAGGTAACAGGTAAAGCATAGGGTGAAAGAAACTCTGCCCATTGTTTCTCTCCGGCGCCCGGGATCGAACCCAGGACCACAGGATCACAAGTCCAGCGTGCTGTCCGCTCGGCCGACCGGGTCCCCGGTCCCCGAGTACTTTAAGGGTCCTGTCAAGAATCACCAACAACTTCGAGAGCACCTGTCAAGAACATCAAGCCTCCTTCAAGGTGTAGTTGAGGATTTGGTCAAGAGTAACGACCTAAGTGTAGTTACAGGATGAGAGCTACGCTCGTGGTGTCCCGTCTTCCCAGCACTCTTTGTCGTACAAGGCTCTGACCCCTACAGAGGGTGAGGCCAAGGGTGTGGGTTGGGGTGTGAGGGTGTGGCCAACAGTGTGGCTGCCGGATATGGCCACACCTACACACCTGGAGCCACAAGGCCACACAACTCACAATTCCTAACAAATAATATATGAATTAACAAAAAATCATGAATTAAAAAACACGAACAAGGAAAAACAAGACACTCAAAATTTCGTTAATAGCTAAGCTAGGCTGGGGGGGGGAGGTACAGAGAGAGAGAGAGAGAGAGAGAGAGAGAGAGAGAGAGAGAGAGAGAGAGAGAGAGAGAGAGAGAGAGAGCGACAGGCAGACAGACACAGACAGATCACACTATGAGGAGTAGTTAAACAATGGAATGCACTAGGCAGTGATGTGTGGAGGCTGACTCCATACACAGTTTCAAATGTAGATATGATAGAGCCCAATAGGCTTCAAGAACCTGTACCCAGTTGAGAGCGGGACCAAAAGCCAGAGCTCAACCCCCGCAAGCACAACTAGCTGAGAGTACGACACAGGGAGGGGGCGGGGAAGGTGGGTTTCAGCGGTGCTCAGGACTCTAATAAAAGACATGTTGTTTGAACGTGACTTTTCCTCCGGTGCCCTCTAACCTACACCTTGGAGACGAGAGGAGGAGGAGGAGGACAAGGAGGAGTAGTTGGCAGTAGGAGAAGTAGGGAAGAGAAACCACGACCAGGGACCAGATTCACGAAGCACTTAACGAACCTGTCTCTTTTTCCTCGATCTTTGGCGGCTGTTTACAATTATTAACACAGTTAATGAGCTCCGAAGCACCAGGAGGCTATTTATAACAATAACAACAGTTGATTGGCAAGTTTCATAGATCTGTAAACTGTTTAATACAATGGTAACCAAAGGCGTCACAAGATTGAGGAAAGAATCCTGTACACGTTCGTAAGTACTGCCGTAATCTTCGGCAAATTCGTGAATCGTGGCCGCAGATCGACTACGGCCCTGGACCCAGCTCTACAGGCCTCCATAAGCAGGCGTTAAAAGGTGCCTCTAAAACCCTAATTATAGATACTTACCAACATCCAACATCTACAAATTAGACCTCAATTATCATAAAGAAACACGTAGTTTTACCCGTTGTTAGGGACTTTGTTAATTTATCAAAATCAGTTATTATTAAAATGATAACATGTGTAAGAAACTAATAATAACTGTATTTAATCAATTATAACAAGTCCAAACAAGCGGTAAAAATAATCTGTTTTTTATATAAATGAGTCTAATTGTAGAGTGGATTTGGTAAGTATCTTAATTATGTTTTGAGAGGCACTTTTAAATGTTAGAGGCTTAAGTGTTCGCCTAGTCGATCTGCGGCAGATTCCGAAGCAGTTAGGCAAGTAATAAGAACGTGTACATCCTTTCCTCAATCTTTGACGGCCTTTGGTTACATTTATTAAACAGTTTAACAACATGGGCAACTTGCCAATAAACTGTTGTTATTTTTATAAATAGCATCCTGGTGCTTCGGAGCTCATTAACTGTTTAATAATGCTAAACAAAGCCGCCAAAGATCGAGGAAGGAAAAGATGGACACGGTTCGTAAGGGCTTCGTGAATCTGGTCCCTGGTCGTGGTTTCTCCTTCCATACTTCTCTACTCCA
>WNGS01159612.1:2915776-2982876 GCA_020271785.1 Procambarus virginalis
AGAGGAAGTAGATTCAATCGCGTAGAAAGCAAATTCAAATCTTATCTCTCACATACGGGAGGAGAGTCAAGATAGCAGGATGATTTAATTAATACAAACTAATTTGAACCAAAAAAGTAATATGTAGCAGTCACTGTAGTTATGCTTGAAACGATTATTAATTGATTTGTAACAAATACAGAGGATTATATTACAGAATTTGTGTATTTTTATAGTCTCCCAACTATGAGGACGGACATAGATAAGAACTGGTATTTCATGGTCTCGACGGCAGGCCCCTTACTACACGGAACGAAAAATTTTCATTTAAGTTCTAGATAATACGTATTAAAAAGCTTCGATGCTGCAAGTACCACAAGAGAAATTTAGACCCAAAAGGGAGTCAAATGTAGGTCCAAAGTACCACAACGTCATTAGTTGTTTATTTCAAAAATCAAAACGCGGCACTATAAAAGCATTTTTAATATATGCAAGATACTTTTGACTTATAATTGCTTTATTAAGAAACTTTATGGCAACCGAAATTTAATTCTTTTTGGGGGGGGGGACTGATGGATGAATGTAATACTGTTCACCACAGTGTGGATCAATGGGCTCACTTATCCATGGGGGCGAAAACACACACTCTTTATCAATGTATGTCACGCTGTACAGTGGCTACTGTTGCTTGACCACAGCTACGATGTGTGAGAGGTCTGACACGGTTGTGGGGTAGTTCCAGTGGCTTGTGTAGAGAGCTTAGGTGATTGATCACCTGTTCTGAGTGAAGGTCTCAAAGCTCGGGAAGACTAATGATCTGGGTTATTCTTTTAACGTTTTAGTGTAGTTCATATACTTACTCTACCCACTACCCATCCTGTGGGTGGGGTTGGACCCCACCCTCACTGTGCGGGGTGGTGGACCCCATACCCCATCCTGTGGGTCGGTGGTGGCCCCCATACCATCCTGGGTGGTGGTGGACCCATACCCCATCATGTGGTGGTGGTGGCCCATACCCATTCTGTTGGGTGGTGGTGGCCCCATACCATCCTGTGGGTGGTGGTGGACCCATACCCATCCCAGTGGGTGGTGGTGGCCCATACCCATCCTGGTGGGTGGTGGTGGACCCCCATACCATCCTGTGGGTGGGTGGTGGCCCTTACCCATTCTGTGGGTGGTGGTGGCCCATACACATCCTGTGGGTGGTGGTGGACCCATACCATCCCGTGGGTGGTTGGTGGACCCCAATACCCATCCTGTGGTGTGGTGTGCCCCATACCCATCCTGTGGATGGTGGTGGCACCATACCCATCCTGTGGATGGGGTGGTGCCCCACATACCATCCTGTGGGTGGTGGTGGCCCTATACCCATTCTGTTAGGTGGAGAAAGGTTAGCCGTGGGCATATAATAGGTTCAAGAACTAAACCCCAAATATAACCAAGCAAGTAACAGTCTTGACAAGCTATATAGTTATATTGTTTGATTGACCTATAAAGTTTTTATAGCATATAGCGACTAAAAAATAAATGTTACTTTATTAAACTCTTAATGCGTTAAATCGAACTGAATTGCATTCTCTCCCCTGAAGTAAAGCCCAATTCACTTCTTCGCCAAGCCGCCCAACCACTTGGACCGGTCGCTTCTTGCAGGTCCGCGTTCAATCCCCGTACAAGTGGTTGGGCACCATTCCTTTCCCCCGGCCTATCCCAAATCCTTATTTTCATATCTCTTCCAAGCGTGATATTGTGGTAATGGCCTAGCGCTTTATCCTGATATGACCTTACCCTTAGCTTGTACGAATTCCTCCCTCCCTATCAAGTACACAAACAAACTCCACTTATTAAAAGGTTCACGTAGTTCACTGCTTCCAAGCACTACCCTCGACCCTTGAACTCCTGTCCTCTCATATCCCAAATTACCGTTCTTGTCACAGTCTCTCCCCCCCCCTTGCCCCACCATTTTTCTCCCCCCCCCCCCCACGTGGTGAGCCAAATGCAGAAGGTAATAATTTGTTTACCTTTTTTGATTTCTTAAACAGGTGGGCACGGGGAACAGACGACTTTAAACTCCTGTTAGCTGGAGTAAGAGGGTTTCCTTCCTATAGCCTAGGGCGGTCAGCCTTACCCTGCTGGGTTTTTTTTCTGAAACCATGACCCCCGAAAAAATCGGGTAAGGTACCCAATTACTGCTGGATGAACTTGACTGTTGCATTAGAAAATAAACTTGGGTACAGCCGTGTGGTGGTGGTGATGTGCAGTTTGTAATCTACTATTGGCGTCGCCTTATGAACTCCAGCAAGCCGCTTTTCGACCATCTGAGCTGCGCCAACATTGGGCCAGATTCAGGAAGCAGTTACGCAAGTACTTACGAACGTGTACATCTTTCCTCAATCTTTGACGGCTTTAGTTACATTTATTAAACAGTTACAAGCCATGAAAACATTGCCAATCAACTGTTGTTATTGTTATAAACAGCCTCCCTGGTGCTTCGGAGCTCATTAAAGTGTTTAATTATTGTAAACAAGCCGCCAAAGATTGGGAAAAGATGGACAGGCTCGTAAGTGCTGTCGGTAACTGCTTCGTGATCTGGCCACATTGTCCTTAAACCTGGCCAATAATTAATAACGGTTTGTACACCATTAGAGGTCAAGACCGTCAGCCAGAGTGCGGTGTATAGTAGAGGGGGAAATTGTCTAAATAAAAAAATATATAAAGCAGTAAACTTGATTAATTAATACGTCAATAATTATGAAAAACAGAAGCCATGGGCCAGATTCACGAAAGCAACTTACGCAAACACTTACGAACCTGTACGTCTTTTATCAATCTTTGACGGCTTTATTCCATTATTAAAGTTAATGAACTCCGAAACACCAGGAGGCTGTTTATAACAATAACAACAGTTGAATGGGAAGTTTTCATCCTTGTAAACTGTTTAATATAATGTAACAAAACCAGTCAAAGATGAGAAAGATGTACACTTTAGGCATGGCTATTTGCTGTTATTTTTCTATTTAGACTTAGAATATTGAAGATTAGTAGTATATCCCTTTACAAAGAACGACCTTGAGCCAATAGTTCTGTGCTGGAGTACAAATTAACCTTAAAAGTTGTAACATAATCGACTATCAATATTAAATCATTACCAAATTTGTATGTGCTTTTGAAAATATCGGTTTAGGTAAGAACTACAATATGTTTTATTATTTTATTTATTAATAATACAATGGCAAAAATACACATTTGAAAAAGCAACACCTCTCTCTCACACACACACATTATATTCCCCATTAACTCCGAATTAAAGTTGTTACCCACCAATGACCACAATATCTAAAAAAAAATTAAGTCAATTCAGCGTTGATCTTTGGATATTGTTTCTTGTTGTTTAAGATTCGCTACTTGGAACAAAAAGTTCCAAGTAGCACGGGCTATATGGTGAGCCCGTAGTACACTAAGACTGGATAACTGTGTCTGCCCCTCGTCACTATATTGGGGCTATGTCAACATTTCTGTACAGTGTTAGTGGCGCCACTGGCAACCTGTCCATAGTGTATAGTGTTTATATCACTATGGATATATATAGTATATATAATATATATTATATATATATATTAATATATATACATATATACTAGATGAAATATAATAGATATATTATATAGTATATATATCATATTAAATATTATGACATATATGATATATATATATATATATTATAATAATATATATATATATATATATATATAATATATATATATCCTAAATATATATAGTATTTATAGTATATTATATATATATATAAGATATATATATATATATATATATATATATTAGGCTTCCGTAGTGACTGTGTATTTTTAAGTGTGTACGTGGCAATTAAGTACGTTATAAATGCATATACCTGAGAAGTATATTTTGAATTAACTGGGGAGTATATTTTGAGTATACCTGGGATAGTAATATTTAAAATATATATCCAGGAAGTATAGCTTTGTTAATGTATAACCACGAAAGCATATTTTGAATGTATATACGGGAAGTATATCTTAAATGTAAATGCAGGAAGTATATATTTTGAATGCAAATACAGGACAGTATATTTTGAATTTATACCTGGGGAAATAGATGATTAATATATGTCCAGGAAGCCTATTTTCAAGTTATACCTCAGAACAAAATGGTTGATAATCAAAGTATTTGTCAAGTTGCGGTGGCAACAGGTAAGGTAATTATTAGGAGAAGCGCCATGCCTGTATTGGTTATACAACACTAGGAAAGAGCGAGGATGTGGAAGTGACCCTCGGGGCTCGAACACCGACCTTGCAAGAACGCAAGGCTATCGTTGTACCGACCAGTGATCATAATGAATCACTGTTAGTATATCACTGTTTTCACCGCCCAACTCGTAAAGTTGTATACTAAATATAAGCTTTAAATAGAGAATATATGAATGTAGGCCTAATGGATTATACATTAACATTTGCTTGGCCTCACAAAAAGAAATGTGGTTTTTAATGTCTCGAAAAGATGTCAGCAACGTAATGAATGACTCAAGGTCAATATAAATTGAATATAATTGAATAGTGTGTAACACAACAATGCTAAAATGGAATGACATTCTTAGGTAAGTCTGCGTCAACAATGTGATTACAAAGATTACAGCCATTGACCACAATCATTTGCTATAACGAACTTAATACCAGAAAATCAGAGTCCATACACGAAGGCCATATTGCGGCAGAGACAAACACAAATAATTACTAGTTTTAGAAGAAAGTCGTTAACAAAAAAAGGCGCCAAGCCGGGCATACAGTATGAAGCGCGCAAGCCGATATGTTATTGTTTCTCCTCTTATTTCGCTCCCAATTATAAATATTTTGGGGAAAGGAATGCGACAGAATATGTTAATGGAATAACTAGTCAAGGGAAGATATATATGTTTTACAAGCAACTTAACAGTGATTGGAGAGGTAGCTTGATAGTGAGTGATGTATTGTGGTCTCTCTTCCTACACAAGCTCCTCCACAGATTACTATTCCTGCTGTTACTTGTTGTTGTTCATTTGTTATGATCTATTAGATCCTGAAGAAGCGATTCCCTTATACAATTGTGGAATGAAGGACTGAAGGCTGGTCCTCGGCTGGTCCTCGGCTGGTCTTCGGCTAGTCCTCGTTGGTCTTCGGCTGGTCCTCGGCTGGTCTTCGGCTGGTCCTCGGCTGGTGTTCGGCTGGTCCTCGGCCGGTCCTCGGCTAGTGTTCTGTACACCAGTGTTGCTTGCAGGTTCTGCCTGTGTTCTGTCTACAGAGAATGTCCTTTTACATGTAAGAAGCACAGAGATGTGAATGCCAATATTATGCCCAGTTTCTGAGGGCCAAGAGCTGGAACCTGTTAGTTAGCCAGGACCCGCGATGCCAGCCCACCAGCCATCACTGTTACACTATGAAGCACCCCTTATAACATCATGAAACACCTGCTCATAAAGAAATTTGGAGCTCACCTGGAGAGGGTTCTGGGAGTTCTTCTACTTTCTGAGCCCAGCCTGAGGCCAGGCTCGACTTGTGACAACTTGGTCCAACATGCTGTTGCTTTTAGCAGCCCGCAGGCCCACTTGAATCTATTCACTGTTCATTTCATTCAACAAATAAGTCAGTATACAACATTTGCAACATGTCTAGCAAAATACACATTAGCGTCATAATATTGATGCAGGAGCTGTACAGTTTCCCTTAGAGGAATTCTATTTATGCCTATCGAGGTCCCCCTTAGGCCAACTAATGGCCTTTCCCAAGATGCAACCCCACAACAGGTGCCCAACTCCTCGGTAATTATTTGCTGCTAGGTGAACAGACACATCAGGTGAAAGGAAACATGCCTAAATGTTTCCCCCCCTCTGCATTATGACCCTATTTTAGAGGACCCTATAACTGGTAGTGTTTTATTCAATATCTGTCTTGGCTTTCTGAACCACTAGGTCAGTGTTAAGAGCTTTACTTTCACTAGAGACAACCTGAATCTTTGTCAATATGCCAGTGGATACAACACAACTTTGTCAATATGCCAGTGGATACAAGACAACTTTGTTAACATGCCAGTGGATACAAGACAACTTTGTTAACATGCCAGTGGATACAAGACAACTTTGTCAACATGCCAGTGGATACAAGACAACTTTGTCAATATGCCAGTGGATACAAGACAACTTTGTCAACATGCCAGTGGATACAAGACAACTTTGTCAACATGCCAGTGGATACGAGACAACTTTGTCAATATGCCAGTGGATACAAGACAACTTTGTCAACATGCCAGTGGATACAAGACAACTTTGTCAATATGCCAGTGGATACAAGACAACTTTGTCAATATGCCAGTGGAACAGAGACAACTTTGTCAATATGCCAGTGGATACAAGACAACTTTGTCAACATGCCAGTGGATACGAGACAACTTTGTCAATATGCCAGTGGATACAAGACAACTTTGTCAATATGCCAGTGGATACGAGACAACTTTGTCAATATGCAAGTGGATACGAGACAACTTTGTCAATATGCCAGTGGATACAAGACAACTTTGTCAATATGCCAGTGGATACAAGACAACTTTGTCAACATGCCAGTGGATACGAGACAACTTTGTCAATATGTCAGTGGATACGAGACAACTTTGTCAATATGCCAGTGGATACGAGACAACTTTGTCAATATGCCAGTGGATACAAGACAACTTTGTCAATATGCCAGTGGATACGAGACAACTTTGTCAACAAGCCAGTGGGTACGAGACAACTTTGTCAATATGCCAGTGGAACAGAGACAACTTTGTCATATGACAGTCGAACAGAGACAACTTTGTCAACATGCCAGTGGAACAGACAACTTTGTCAATATGCCAGTGGATACGAGACAACTTTGTCAACATGCCAGTGGATACGAGACCTCCCAAAAAAAGTTAAAACACAATTACACAGTCAATGGTTAAAGCAACTCAGATTTATCGAAATTAAGGAACCTTCTAAAAAATTTGTTTTTACCTTAATCTAGGTTTCTCACACTTCAATTGGTTTAATCTATTTGCAAATCATACTCTACCGTCTTTGACCCCTGAATGTTTTATTTAACAACTCAAATTAAAGATGATAAATGCCTTATCAGCCATACACTTAAGACAGTTATAGTTAATTATAAGGCAACTTACAGCCAAACATTTCAATAAACACCCATAACAACTCTTATGAATTGATCATAAATGTTGAATAGACGTAACACGCTGTCAGATAATCTCCATTTGTATAAATCATCTGGAAAATCCCCCTCAGGAGCACTGCGGAGGGAGGGGCACCTCTGACAAGCCGCCAGCTTCCTGCACCCGTCAATGCCACTAGAGATGTTGCCTCTCAGGTAGACTCAGGCAAAAAAAAATATATATATATATTTACCAAACATTAAATAAACAACGACTACAATTACACACGTCATATCAATGCCAGATAATTCATGTAAAAGTCAGCTTTAAAATAATCACCACCAAAATCACCAGAATGGTAATATATATATATAGTATACTTGTGGGGAATACATACACATAATACAAGATTAAAAATTGTGGGGGGTATACATATTACATATTACAAGCTTAATTATCAAATGTGAACATAATGTGAACCACTCCATCTCCCTCTATAATACACTTAGGCTTACTGTATATACACATCACTAATTTTTTACATAAACATACACACACGAGGTTCATCTTAAGCTGCACAATTATGAGGTCTGCAATTTGGAAGACTTGAGGGAAAACAAAATCCGTTGTAGTGGAAAGGTTGAGAAACAGATCTGAAAATAATATTGCACTATGTAAGTTAAGGCGCTATGGTATGTCAGGGTAAAGAGGCACTAGAGTATGTCAGTAAAGAGGCCTTTTACACTATGCTGGAGTAAAGAGACACGATGGTATGCTACAGACAATAGGCACGACAAGGGTATGTCTGAGAGTAAAGAGGCATTACAATATGTCAGAGTAGAGACACTACACTATGTCTGAGAGTAGAGACACTACACTATGTCTGAGAGTAGAGACACTACACTATGTCTGAGAGTAGAGGCACTATATTATGTCTGAGAGTAGAGGCACTACAATATGTCTGAGAGTAGAGGCACTACAATATGTCAGAGTAGAGGCACTACACTATATCTGAAAGTAGAGGCACTACACTATGTCTGAGAGTAGAGGCACTTCAATATGTCTGAGAGTAGAGGCACTACAATATGTCAAAGTGGAGGCACTACACTATATCTGAGAGCAGAGGCACTACACTACGTCTGAGAGTAGAGACACTATACTATGTCTGAGAGTAAAGATGTAAAAAAAGGTATATTCAATACCATATATCTGTATTCAATGCGGCCGATAATAAAGATACAAGAGGAAATAAAGCTGACAGCACAAGTGCCGATGAACGAGAATGTGAACACGAACAAGAGGTCAAATAAAGAACTGGAGAAGAATGACTGAGGCAATACACTGGTCTTGACAGCTGATAGCTAAGACCACAAAAAAACGACCCAGGCACGACCCATACAACAAGGGACGACCCAGGCACGACCCATACAAGGACAGGAGAGCATAAGGTAAGGAGAGTGGCTGCTACTGCAGTAGGCACAGGAACGCTATCACAGTCAGTTATTACAGGGGCAGTAAGGGGGAACAGTCTGCTGGTCCTTTTACCGCTTACTCTTCCCCTTCCCGGTTAATTTCTTCCAAAATCCGACTTTTTTCTCTTCCTTGGTAGGATCCTTCGTGTCTATCAAGTCCTCCTTGCTCACGGCCTTCTTCGGAGAGTCCCGCGTCGGGGACCCATTGCCGGAATCGTCATCCTTGAGTTCGTCATTCGATTCTTTATTTTTGTTGTTCTTCATTAAATCTCTATATCCTAGGATTCCCTTGCGATCCTTCTTGTCCTTGTCCTTTGGCGATTCATCTTTAAGCATATCCAGAAAATTGTGCTCTGATTTGGAGAGCCTACTTTTGGAGAAAGTCAGATTTCGTATATCGATGTTGTTTTTCTTCTCCGGGGTCATACGGTTCGGGTCCTGCTGAAACTCGCCGGGGTCTTCAACAAAGGCCTGCTGGAGATCGCGCATCATCTTCTTGCGAATGGTTTTCTTCATGGAGAGGTGGCGTTCGATGTGCCTCATGTCCTTCTCGTACTCCCCCTTACGGCTAGTTCTCTCCGATGGTTTGTCGTTTCCCTGCTTCTCTTTCCCTTTGCTGTCCTCTTTGTTGTCTTTCCCCTGACTTTCATTGTCCTGGTTTTCCTTCCCTAGACTCTTCTTCTTCTTCTTCCTCTTGGAGGCGCTGCCGCTGCCAGGATCATCCTCATTTAGGTAGTCGAAGTACTTGGAGATGTTGGCCTCGTCCTCGTCACTCGAGCCCACAGACACAGCCGAGTCGTTGCCCGGGTTCTTCTGTGCCAGGTCTGCATCCTTCTGCTGCACCGCAACCTGTTGTGACAGAGATAATTACTTCTGTGCACACACACACACACACATGATATATGATCACCACGTACAAGATTCTCAGAGGAATTGACAGGGTAGATAAAGACGGGATATTTAACACAAGGGGCACACGCACTAGGGGACACAGGTGGAAACTGAGAGCCCAAATGAGCCACAGAGATATTAGAAAGAATTTTTTTAGTGTCAGAGTGGTTGACAAATGGAATGCATTAGGCAGTGATGTGGTGGAGGCTGACTCCATACACAGTTTCAAGTGTAGATATGATAGAGCCCAATAGGCTCAGGAACCTGTACACCAGTTGATTGACAGTTGAGAGGCGGGACCAAAGAGCCAGAGTCAACCCCCGCAAGCACAACTAGGTGAATACACACACACACACACACACACACACACACACACACACACACACACACACCACACACACACACACCACACACACACACACTGGACTCTTTTTCACGTTTTACTGAAATGCATCAAGGTGAAAAAATCTTAACTTAAAAATTAACTAAACGTAAGAGTTAATTAAACTAACCATTAACAGAATTGTTAATCTAATTCCCTTTTTTTAAATTGGAACCTATATATGGCCATTGACACAATATATATATATATATATATATATATATATATATATATATATATATATATATATATATATATATATATATATATAATGGTTATATGTGTACAAGGCCACTAAATATGATAAGCACTTGAAATATATTTAAAAATATATAATCATAAGATATAACGGGCAGGTAAATATGCTCAGGATTTATTGTTATTTAGCGAAATATACTTAAAACATATAAAATACATCATATTTGTATACAATTACAGACTATGAATATCATATTTAGTTGAAAAGAAGTAAAGGTGCTTTGTATATAAGTTTTATAAATATTTCTAGATAACTTGAGTAGGTAGATATGAGCTTGTAAAGTTGCCAACCAAGCTAGCCATGATGCAAGTTAAGGCAGGGCACCAGGAGCTAGAGCTCACATTCCCGTAGTCACTGATAGGTAAAATAAGGTATGGCAATTTTCAGGAGAAAGTGCAAAGCCACCACGACTATACAGCACATGAATATGGGAAATATGTGGATGAGGCTTTAAGGTACAGGACGGACGGGAAGAAATGGTGGCCAGTCACTTAGGGAAATATTTGACCTACTCGTATCACCACCATAACTACTACCACCACCACCACAACTACTACCACCACCACAACTACTACTACCACCACCACCTCTTGTCACCTGGTTGATTTCTGTAGCATGGCTACGACGCCTTGCTCTGGGAGAACACGTGAACACGTCCAAGACGTGTGGGATGTTACGCTCCATCGTGTCTGGTCACCTGGGGTCCTTGATGCTCACCAGGGGTCACCTGGGTCACCTGGGGTCACCAGGGGGTCACCTGGGGGTCACTGCTTGTCACTAGATGTCAGCAGGCGCTGGCCGAATGCGCCTACGGAGCGCTCAATCTCACTGGAATAAATGCCAACACTTTAGACAATAATACTATTATTAATTCCACACTACAACAAATAATATTTAACTATTAAATTCATATTATTACTATATTGATTTAATTCTTAATAATCCACAATCAAATTTAACAGGCGATAATGATTTAAATATTACAGGAATTTTTATTTTTTATTTTGTTTTTATTCCAACGATGGTTCTAGGACCAGTCTTGGAAACTGGTCTTAGATCCTTAGAAGGGAGAGAAGAGAATGGAAAGGGACAGACAAGAATCTTAGCAGCACAGTGTGAACAAGAACATAATGTTAATATTTTTGTTTGAGGAGCTGTTCACTTGAGATAGTTAAGCAAGTCCCAACTGTGTCTGGGTACAAGTGACAGGATGAACAACCCAGCGGGTTTTCTTCCTATTGGGAGGGTGTACATGCTGCTATGGCGGTGTGTCCACTCACAGGATGAATGACGCTGCCCAATACTGTCACTATGGCGATGTGTCCACTCACAGGATGAGTGGCGCTGCCCAATACTGTCACTATGGCGGTGTGTCCACTCACAGGATGAGTGACGCTGCCCAATACTGTCACTACGGCGGTGTGTCCACTCACATGAGAGTGCGCTGCCCAATACTGTCACTATGGCGGTGTGTCCACTCACAGGATGAGTGGCGCTGCCCATACTGTCACTATGGCGGTGTGTCCACTCACAGGATGAGTGACGCTGCCCAATACTGTCACTATGGCGATGTGTCCACTCACAGGATGAGTGGCGCTGCCCAATACTGTCACTATGGCGATGTGTCCACTCACAGGATGAGTGGCGCTGCCCAATACTGTCACTATGGCGGTGTGTCCACTCACAGGATGAGTGACGCTGCCCAATACTGTCACTATGGCGGTGTGTCCACTCACAGGATGAGTGGCGCTGCCCAATACTGTCACTATGGCGGTGTGTCCACTCACAGGATGAGTGACGCTGCCCAATACTGTCACTATGGCGGTGTGTCCACTCACAGGATGAGTGACGCTGCTCAATAAAAACGCCCCTCGGGGTAAAATTTAAAAATTTAGAACATAATCTTCAACATGAGCACCTGCAGGATAAGAGATTGGGGGAGGGGGGAGAGGGAGGGGAGGATTAGACCCTTAGATGGGTCAGGGGACGTAAGAGACACTTCTTCAGTGCAAATATTAAGCAAATGGAATGCTCTCCTTTCGCTTGAAAGGAGAGCTAGTCGAATCTAACTCTCTACATTGTTTCAGGGGTCATTATGATAAAGTCAGATAAGGCCTTATCACTCAGTGCATAAATACTTCAAGATACAGATGATGGTGACAGACTGTACCCATGGATACTAGAAGGGGGTATACATAGACGAAGGTGAACACCCAGCTTCACATTAATGGTAGTTAAGAAATGGCACCAGCTGAGGAACTATAGGTGCTGGTAACAGGCTCATACATAGCTTCAAACAGGTATAATAGTTCAAGGACGTAGCAGACCCCATGTACACGAGTCCGGGTCCAGACGACCAAGCCAAACATCAGAAGATGGAGAGACGACGACGTTTCTGTCCATCCTGGACCATTATCATGTCGGGAGAAGTTGTTGTCGTTTCTCTATTTTCAGATGTGTGGCTTGGTCATGATATCTTCAGCCACGTTATTGTGACTCCTCGTCTGTACATGGGTTCTAATGGACATCACAAACATTTTTTTATCGAGTTCTATGGAAAACCAAATTAAATCACCAAGAAAGTCTTATAGACTTGTCTATAAGCTTTTTATAAGAAAAGCCTTATAACTTTTAAATTTGTTCATATAAACGTCTTATAGAGTTCTGCAGACAACCAAATTAAGTTCTCGACGGACTGCCAACTAACTTCAAATCACACAACAAAAAAGGATGCAAATGCAACGCAATTTTCCAAGCCTAGCGTACCAGAATAAAAATGTAAATTTCACGTGTAAACCTACCCAGATTTACAGAAGGGGGTTGAGCAGCTTAGAATGTATACACAAACAAGCCTCTGAGAATAACAGGTCAGCTGAACACAAACAGGAGCTATATTCCGCCCAGCACCGGAAGGAAGGACAAAAAAAAAAACACGGTGGCGAGGCTTCGGTAGGCTTCAGCCGCCCCAGAGAAAGAAATCAAATATATAACTTTCTCCCCCAAACCCACACGACGCCTCCCCAGCCTCACCCCAGGCACAGAACACCCCCACATATTATGCTTCCCCAGATCAACATCAACAACACCCCCAAATCCCCAGAAGTATGCCTTCCTTCTCCACCAAACCTCCCCATGACTTCCGTCTTGTGTTAAGAAAGAAATGTATATGTTTATCTCTCAGATTGTTCGGTAATATATTATTGTTTGTGATGTGTGTGGCTATGTATGTATGAACACGTTGTACTGACCAAGGTGAGAATAGCTTGAGCTACCTCATCCCTTTGTGTGTATTTTACCTCAATAAACTCATTTCAATTTCAATGACCTCCGTTTCATTTTCTCTACGGCCTCCGACATGAAAATCAGTTACCCAAAACAATGATGTTCTTCAAATATTCGTCTTGTAATGTTACTATTTTGTCAACAATACCAAACTCTAGCTCATTTATTATTATACCAAGCCTAGTTAGTTTTGAGCTCGACGCCTCATCAGACCCATTAAACCTTTATCTATTAACGTTATTTTCTGTCCTACATTGTGGCTTGTTGAGCTTGAAGCTGTTGCCCCTTGTATGTGCATCAAGAAGTTATCAAAGAAGTTATCTGGATTAATATCCTCCAATTGTTCAACATTTCGCTCTCTCACGTCTGCTGTGCAGCGCGTTAGTCTTGTTATAGAATTAGGCTGTTACGTCGGTACTTACAGCAGGTATTGAATCCCGTTACGATGAACACTTCAATTGTGAACTATGTTCTAAGAGCTGAGACACACTCCCTCAATACATTTGGGATTGCCATGTTATCAATAACTCTAGACCAAGTGGTATGAGTTCTTTGAGTTCTAACTACTTCATACCCTCACAAATATTGCAAGATATTCTTGTGTTCTACCCAGAGTTCGCTAGTGGAGGCTAGTTGACTAGACTCGTGCCTGTGTTCTCTCTTGATTCCATGTATAACTAACTATCCTATCCATGAATGGGATAGATGATCTTGTAGCTTTTGAACTGCACTCTACAATCCTTCATATATATAGGGTAGCAACACAGTGCTTACAAATACATAAAAAAGTACTCTTACGATAGGACAAGCATCACATCTTACAGGTCCACACGTCCTGCTGGACAGTGAGAGTCTACTTAACCTGTTGCAATACCCTCACAGTTCCTCCTGCAGTGACGGTGCACTCAAACGCGCACCGTCACGCAACGCACAGTTAATTCTCCTGATAATGACTATATTTGGCACTGAGGAAAATTGCAATCACCTGTTGTGACACGGGAGCCCGGTGTGTGTGTGCGTGGCACACTAGGACACGTCTAGTGGGGGCTAGGTGGAAGTGGGCCACGGACAGTGCTNTGAGTCAGACCTCATGAACCAGCTCGCGTTGGCTCACCATGAGAGGGATCGTCTGTTGGATCCTAACAGGCCATCTATAAAGCGGTTAGTAAAGCATGGAATACTTACAGTATGAGCTTGTTATGCTTTTGTTGATGTTTTCGATGATATTTTAGCTTGATCTATCTTGAAATAAACTTAACTTTTAATTCAGTTGTGCCCTCGATTAAACTGTTCAGTGAACCTGCCTCCTTTGGTACTAAATTAGGGTCTAAGTTTGTGTGCATTAGGCTCTGAATTACTTATTTAGACCTAAGACAGGTTAGGTTTATGGTTGTTCTTTCACGTTTTTTTTATACACTCTTAGATTTCCAAAACAGTAGTACAAAAGTACAATTTTAATAGTGCTTTTGTTGGGTAAAATCGTTAATATTTTGTACATGTCATCTATAATAGTTACAGGTTCTATAATATTTGGAGGATGGTTGCAGAAATGCTCAAGTTTTTGTTCTTTTTATACGTCTTGAACCAGGTTGACTTCAGAGATTGAGAGTGGGAAGGAGGAAGGGGAGTACCTGGAGTCTGCACTCAAAGCTATGCAGAAGGAGCACCAGGAACTCTCTAAACTGCTATGGTGAGCTTGCGCTTTATTGGTTGTTGTCTAAGCTGCTATAGCTGTACAGGCCGTGAGACCATTCCAGTACATGGTCTCTTATCTGTACAGGCCGAGAGACCAAGACGATACTTTATATCCATTAATAAGGGGGATGTCGTGTGCAGGCGATGAGTCACAATAACGTGGCTGAAGTATGTTGACCAGACCACACACTAGAAGGTGAAGGGACGACGACGTTTCGGTCCGTCGAAACGTCGAAACGCCATTCTCAAGTCGACAATCGACTTGAGAATGGTCCAGGACGGCCGAAATGTCGTCGTCCCTTCACCTTCTAGTGTATGGTTTGGTCAACAAGGGGATGCCGTGTTCTATTCTATGGCTGATAGTTCCTGTCTATAATTTTCAGGCATTAGTAATTGGGGAAGGGATGTAAAGGGTCTAATTATGTTAGGATTGAGGGCAAACACTGGCAAAAGTTTCTATAGCAATCCCAAATTAGACCCAAAGACTCGCATACAGTTATATACCACTTCTCAAGTGGTGAAGTCTCTCCAAAATAGACTGTATTCGACTGTATTCAATTTATTCGACATTTTACTTAAGAGAAACCATCTCTTGTGTTCCTTGGGAATGAGTAGTATCAACATGGTTCTTGCTTATAAACTGAATGATATTTGGCTAACCTGTATAACCTTGCTTATTGAGTTGTATATTTGCATTGATATTTTCTATCTGTAGGGTGAGAGAGAACCCTCCGCCCTCACGTCCTGCAGGAATTGTAGAGCCTTGGTCTCGTCCCCAGCAGAAGCCCTATACCATTATTAGCCCGCGACAACATCAGTACAGGTTTAAAGCCCGATCGTCAGATAATTTTAGGTCTAGCGATGCTGAAGCAAGTGCTGGGGTGACACAAGATGTCAGCTGGTCTGCTGCAGGAAGTAGTGCTGGTGTGTCACAGGATGTCAGCTGGTCTGCTGCAGGAAATGGGGCTGGTGTGTCACAAGGTGTCAGCTGGTCTGCTGTAGAAAATAGTGCTGGTGTGTCACAAGATGTCAGCTGGTCTGCTGCAGGGAATAGTGCTGGTGTGTCACAAGATGTCAGCTGGTCTGCTGCAGGAAATAGTGCTGGTGTGTCACAAGATGTCAGCTGGTCTGCTGCAGGAAATTCCAAGAGTGCAGAGTCTCAAGAAGTTGACTGGTCTCAAATGGAAGACTTAGACTGGAGCTCACTAAGTGCCGAAGGGCCTAAATCAGCTGAGACTAGTGCCACCAAGGTGCCAGCGCCTGGTACAACACAAGCTAAGAACGTCAGCAGTGCCAGGTCAGAAAAGAGGGTGGAAATCAGACCTACTCGAGGGGAGCCCACTCCCTCTACGCCTCGGACCTTCACCAGAAACCCTCCACCCCCAACACCCCAACCGCAGGTATGTACATGTACACTAGCAAGCATGCACAAGACAGACGAGGCGTCACAATAACGTGGCTAAAAAATGTTGATCAAACTACACACTAGAAAGTGAAGATACGACGACGTTTCGGTCTTATTCAATCGACTTATTCAATTCTTTCGGCCATTATCAATCGACTTGAGAATGGTCCAGGACGGACCGAAACGTCGTCGTCTCTTCACTTTCTAGTGTGTGGTCTGGTCAACATGTACAAGACACTGCACTTGAGGCTCCTAGGATGTACACTTCGAGTACGTCCTAGGAAACTAATGATTTAAAGTAATTACAATAACATCCTGCTAGGAACAGTGGGGCAAATGATTAATTAAAGTCTAAAAAATTATAATTTTAAATATGCACCCATGCCCATTATTCTTAAATACAATATGGCTACCATAATTGGTATCAGCAAACTGGATTCTGAATATAGCTGATGAGCTAAAGATACGAAAAAAACGAGATACAGCAAAATACAATACAATGCCTGAATACAAGTCTTCATGGTGATGTAACTTAGATCTCTTGTTTATAGGCTAAGTTTAGCTACAGTGTGGTAGAGGGGAAGGAAATACAGTAACAGTAGGCAGGCAAACTTGTTTTATTTATGGTATGAAAAATGATCCGAGTCCATACGATGGGATCGAACTCGCGTCCCCAGGACTCCCCCCAAGGCACATGCACTACCGACAAACTGGGGAATCTAGAGACGCAGGTTCGATTCCGTCATATGATCTCTAGATGTTCTCATAGATACATCAGGTTGTTGTGATTTCATTGTGCTTTATTGTATAATTTTTTAATGTAGTATTATATTTCAGGTGGAGTCTCGTTCAAATCTGCCACTACATCTCCTTGGTCACTTTATGTGTGTTAATATAATCAGAAAAGACTCTGATGAAGAATCTGGTAATGAATCTCCCGTTCATGAAGAACATGCAAGAGACACAGAAGCATCTTCAGCATCGGTGGAAACTTCAACCGTCCCTACTGAAGTGAGTAGTGTTCCCTGTCTGAAGTCATCTTCAGCCACAGCAAGGTCACATCCCGTCTTTGATTTGTCATCACCAGCAGCGCGTGTCAAGGAACCAACACTATCTAACCCACAAGAAAGTGTCAATGAAAACAGTTCAAAAGGCTTGCCTGCATCTGAGATGCTACCAGCAGACAACAACCCTGAGGGACGTCAAGGTGTCCCCGAGCAGTCTACCTTGTCGGACGATGCCTTTGCTTTTGCACCTGGATGGGCTTCTATGTCTGTCTCACACGCCGAGGAAGACACGTCTCGGCCATCCACATCTCAGTATTCAGGAAGTGAATCGAGCTCTGAAAGAAATACGGAGGGAAACACAGGAAAGCTTCATTTCAAGTTTAAAAAGACTACCGTAGTTCACGTGCAAGATTACCAGGAAGAGCAGACACCAGAGTCTTCCAGACAGCCGTATCAGAGATATGACTATCGAAACCAAAGGCGACAAGGAAATATTCCTCGGACACCATACAGCAGCAGCTCACATTCATCTTACGGCCACCAGCCTCGTTCTTATCATCATCGCAACTATAGGTCCAGAGAACCCAACACAGAATCATCATGGAATTACCACCAAAACTCATCTGATAGTCGAGGTAATGAATATGCAAAAACACAGGCACAAAATGATTTTGCTGTTCCCAACAGATACTCTCAGTGGAAGAACCAAGGTGGACGAAAAATCAGGTTCAGTGACAAAGATGAACTGCTTGGAACACCCCAAAATACCGGAAGCTGAGTGCAGATGTTTAGTAAAGTCAAGAAAGACTACAGTTTGAACAATCCAACCACCTGGACTGGTCGGTACAGCGATAACCTCGCTTTGTGCAGATCGGCGCTCGATTCCCGATGGTCCAAATGGTCGGGCACTATTCTTTCATCCCGTCTTATCCCAGCTCCTTGTTCCCATCTTCCTCCCAAGTGCTATGTAGCCATACTGCTTTCTCATAATTACCCTTACCTACAGTTTAAGTAGAAGTACTGAGTCAACTGTGTTACACTATCTTATATATGCTCATTCAAGAGGTGAATTATATCTCATACAGATGTCATATACAATTTGGAGAGAGGAAAAGATACTATCGTTGGTATTTTCTCTTAAATGAAGAAGAGAATTTCTCAGCATCTAAAGAACAGTTGGAGATTGTGTTATGTAAAGTACCAAGTATTGTATTATGTTTGTAGATCTTAGCCTATGTGGGGCCTAGCCTATGTGGAGCCTAGCCTATGTGGAGCCTAGCCTATGTGGGGACTAGCCTATGTGGGGACTAACCTATGTGGGGCCTAGCCTGTGTGGATCCTAGCTTATGCATATCTGGTGTACGTTTTCAAAATTCTAAACTTAATGGCAGATTTCCCTACAAATTTCATTTCATTTCAGTTTCATTTAACACTTATTTAACAGAACTATTTAAGTTGGAAACTTTTTTTTATATATAGATTCACTTTTGCTTGTTTCCTGATATTAAATGTTCTGTATAGAGTAATTGCATTATTTTATGTATCCTATTAAGAGGCAATAATTCATAGACCTTTAATCTTCCTCTTCCTGGTAAGTACAGTAAGCCAATTTGAAAGACAAGTAGACAATGGGGGGGGGAGGAAAGTAGATTCAATCGAGTAGAAAAGCAAATTCAAATCTTATCTCTCACATACGAGGAGAGAGTCAAGATAGCAGGATGATTTAATTAATACAAACTAATTTGAACAAAAAAAGTAATATGTAGCAGTCACTGTAGTTATGCTTGAAAGTATATTAATTGATTTGTAACAAATACAGAGGATTATATTACAGAATTTGTGTATTTTTATAGTCTCCCAACTAATGAGGACGGAAATAGATAAGAACTGGTATTTCATGGTCTCAGGACGGCAGCCACTTTACTAACGGAAGAAAAATTTTAATTTAAGTTTAGAAATAAGATATTAAAAAGCTTGATGCTGAAGTACCAACAAGAGAAATTTAGACCCAAAAGGGAGTCAAATGTAGGTCCAAAGTACCACAACGTCATTAGTTGTTTATTTCAAAAATCAAACGCGGCACTATAAAAGCTATTTTATATATATATGCAAGATACTTTTGACTTATAATTGCTTTATTAAGAAATTTATGGCAACCGAAATTATAATTTTTGGGGGGGGGGACTGATGAATGTTAATACTGTTCACACAGTTGTGATCAATGGTCTCCTTATCCATGGGGGGAAAACACACTCTTTATCAATGTATGTCACGCTGTACAGTGCTACTGTTGTTGACACAGTACAGATGTGTGAGAGGTTGACACGGTGTGGGCTAGTCAGGTGTGTGTAGAGAGCTTAGGTGATTGATCACCTGTTCTGAGTGAAGGTCTCAAAGCTCGGGAAGACTAATGATCTGGGTTATTCTTTTAACGTTTTAGTGTAGTTCATATATTATGCTCCCCACTACCCATCCTGTGGGTGGTGGTGGCCCCATACCCATCCTGTGGGTGGTGGTGGACCCCATACCCATCCTGTGGGTGGTGGTGGCCCCATACCCATCCTGTGGGTGGTGGTGGACCCATACCCATCTGTGGGTGGTGGTGGCCCCATACCCATCTGTGGGTGGTGGTGGCCCCATACCCATCCTGTGGGTGGTGGTGGACCCCATACCCATCCCGTGGGTGGTGGTGGCCCCATACCCATCCTGTGGGTGGTGGTGGACCCCATACCCATCCTGTGGGTGGTGGTGGCCCCATACCCATTCTGTGGGTGGTGGTGGCCCCATACCCATCCTGTGGGTGGTGGTGGCCCCATACCCATCCCGTGGGTGGTGGTGGACCCCAATACCCATCCTGTGGGTGGTGGTGGCCCCATACCCATCCTGTGGATGGTGGTGGCCCCATACCCATCCTGTGGATGGTGGTGGCCCCATACCCATCCTGTGGGTGGTGGTGGCCCCATACCCATTCTGTAGGTGGAAAAGGTACCGGTGGATCATAATAGGTTCAAGAACTAAACCCCAAATATAACCAAGCAAGTAACAGTCTTGACAAGCTATAGTTATATTGTTTGATTTACATATAAAGTTTTTATAGCATAATAGACGACTAAAAAAATAAATGTTACTTTTAAACTCTTAATGGCGTTAAATCGAACTGAATTGCATTCTCTCCCACTGAAGTAAAGCCCAATTCACTTCTTCGCCAAGCCGCCCAACCACTTGGACGGTCGCTTCTTGCAGGTCCGCGTTCAATCCCCGACAAGTGGTTGGGCACCATTCCTTTCCCCGGCCTATCCCAAATCCTTATTTTCATATCTCTTCCAAGCGTGATATTGTGGTAATGGCCTAGCGCTTTATCCTGATATGACCTTACCTTCTTTACTAAGCCGCCTCCATCAAGACACAACAACTCCACTTATTAAAAGGTTCACGTAGTCACTGCTTCCAAGCACTACCCTCGACCCTTGAACTCTGTCCTCTCATATCCCAAATTACCGTTCTTGTCAACTCTCTCCCCCCCCTGCCCCACCTTTTCTCCCCCCCCCCCCACGTGGTGAGCCAATGCAGAGGTAATAATTTGTTTACTTTTTGATTTCTTAAACAGGTGGGCACGGGAACAGACGACTTTAAACTCCTGTTAGCTGGAGTAAGAGGGTTCCTTCCTATAGCCTAGGGGCGGTAGCCTTACCCTGCTGGGTTTTTTCTGAAACATGACCCGAAAAAAATCGGGTAAGGTACCCAATTACTGCTGGATGAACTTGACTGTTGCATTAGAAAATAAACTTGGGGTACAGCCGTGGTGGTGGTGGTGATGTGCAGTTTGTAATCTACTATTGGCGTCGCCTTATGAACTCCAGCAAGCCGCTTTTCGACATCTGAGCTGCGCCAACATTGGGCCAGATTCAGGAAGCAGTTACGCAAGTACTTACGAACGTGTACATCTTTCCTCAATCTTTGACGGCTTTATTTACATTTATTAAACAGTTTACAAGCATGAAAACTTGCCAATCAACTGTTGTTATTGTTATAAACAGCCTCCTGGTGCTTCGGAGCTCATTAACTGTTTAATAATTATAAACAAAGCCGCCAAAGATTGGGAAAAGATGGACAGGTTCGTAAGTGCTTGCGTAACTGCTTCGTGAATCTGGCCACAATGTCCTTAAACTGGCCAATAATTAATAACGGTTTGTACACCAATTAGAGGTCAAGACCGTCAGCCAGAGTGCGGTGTATAGTAGAGGGGGAAATTGTCTAAATAAAAAAATATATAAAGCAGTAAACTTGATTAATTAATACGTCAATAATTATGAAAAACAGAAGCCCATGGGCCAGATTCACGAAAGCACTTACGCAAACACTTACGAACCTGTACATCTTTTATCAATCTTTGACGGCTTTATTTCCAATTATTAAAGTTAATGAACTCCGAAACACCAGGAGGCTGTTTATAACAATAACAACAGTTGAATGGGAAGTTTTCATGCTTGTAAACTGTTTAATAAATGTAACAAAGCCAGTCAAAGATTGAGGAAAGATGTACACTTTAGGCATGGCTATTTGCTGTTATTTTTCTATTTAGACTTAGAATATTGAAGATTAGTAGTATATCCTTTACAAAGAACGACCTTGAGCCAATAGTTCTGTGCTGGAGTACAAATTAACCTTAAAAGTTGTAATATAATCACTATCAATATTAAATCATTACCAAATTTGTATGTGCTTTTGAAAATATCGGTTTAGGTAAGAACTACAATATGTTTTATTATTTTATTTTTAAATAATACAATGGCAAAAATACACATTTGAAAAAGCAACACCTCTCTCTCACACACACACACATTATATTCCCCATTAACTTCCGAATTAAAGTTTTACCCACCAAGTGACCACAATATCTAAAAAAAAAATTAAGTCAATTCAGCGTTGATCTTTGGATATTGTTTCTTGTTGTTTAAGATTCGCTACTTGGAACAAAAAGTTCCAAGTAGCACGGGCTATGGTGAGCCCGTGGTACACTAAGACTGGATAACTGTGTCTGCTCCTCTCACTATATTGGTGCTTATGTCAACATTTCTGTACAGTGTTAGTGGCGCCACTGGCAACCTGCCATAGTGTATAGTGTTTTATACACTATGGATATATATATATATATATATATATATATATATATATATATATATATATATATATATATATATATGCTTCCTAGGATGTGTATTTTGAATGTGTACGTGGCAATTAAGTACGTTATAAATGCATATACCTGAGAAGTATATTTTGAATTAACTGGGGAGTATATTTTGAGTATACCTGGGATGTATATTTTAAATATATATCCAGGAAGTATATTTGTAATGTATAACCAGAAAGTATATTTTGAATGTATATACGGGAAGTATATCTTAAATGTAAATGCAGGAAGTATATATTTTGAATGCAAATACAGGAAGTATATTTTGAATTTATACCTGGGGAAATAGATGATTAATATATGTCCAGGAAGCCTATTTTCAAGTTATACCTCAGAACAAAATGGTTGATAATCAAAGTATTTGTCAAGTTGCGTGGCAACAGGTAAGGTAATTATTAGGAAGAAAGCGCCATGCCTGTATTGTTATACAACACTAGGAAAGAGCCTGAGGATGTGGAAGTGGACCCTCGGGGCTCGAACACCGACCTTGCAAGAAGCAAGGCTATCGTTGTACCGACCAGTGATCATAATGAATCACTGTTAGTATATCACTGTTTTCACCGCCCAACTCGTAAAGTTGTATACTAAATATAAGCTTTAAATAGAGAATATATGAATGTAGGCCTAATGGAATTATACAATTACATTTGCTTGGCCTCACAAAAAAATGTGGTTNACACACGACTCACAACTGATTGTTCGAACACTTCCGGAACAAGTGCTTCACTGACGACTTTTATTCGAACCACAACGCTGTAAATGCTTCACCCCGTACCACAAATACAACAGCCCGTCCTCCAAACAAAGATCCAAAGTGATTCCATGCACCCGCCAAACCCCCTGTTTTATGAATGAAAAGCGGTTTACACACGACTCACAACTGCTGACGTTCGAACATTTCCGGAACAAGTGCTTCACTGACGAATTTGTTCGAACCACAACGCTGTAAATGCTTCACCCACGTACTACAAATGCAAATAATCGCCAACAGAACCTAAACACCTGACCTAACCTAACCTATGCCTATTTATACACACTATGCTAATATATCATAATATTAATTTATACTTGAGAAAATTCCCGTTTTGAATGAACACATGTTAAAATTTATGAATGCGTCTGTGGGGTTGACCGCTGAATGTAATGGACTTGAGTCGAGGATGGGTTGAATACAAATAATCGCCAACAGAACCTAACCACCTAACCTAACCTATGCCTATATATATGCACAATATGCTAATATATTATAATATTAATTTATATTTTATTAAATTCCCGTTTTGAATGAATATCATGTTAAAATTTATGAATGCGTCTGTGGGGTCGACCGTTGGATGTAATAGACTGGAGTCGAGGACGGGTTGCCATGCTAAATACTTCACCCGCTTTCTACAATCACAAATAATTACTAACAGAACCAAAACACCTGACCTATGTCTTAGACCTAACTTCACACAAAGTTATAACATACATAAACATTAATTTATAATCGAGGAAATATAGTTTTTTTAATACACAATATGCTAAAATCCATGAATGATTCTGAGATCGGCAGCGGGTTGAATGATCATAGCTTGAGCGGCTGCCGTGGCGACCGTGTCAGCAAAGGATATATATATATATATACACAAAGGAGTATATTCTCTTCTCGGTGAGAGTCACTTTTGTCCTGTACTATGTGCAGGTCTAAAGTATTCTTACTTGTGTGTTATTAAGCAATTATGAGGCCAACCGCTTCACCTAACGACCGTGATGGAGTCATTGTCTATAATCAACCAGCAGGTGGAATTACTCCACCTACTGGTTGATTACATCAAGCAGGGAAAGGTATTAGTAGATGGACTCTCTAATAAAACTGTGCTAATGATCAACAAGAAATTACGCATATGGCAGCCCCCTTTGTTAAGAAATTTGACAAATTGGCTCCCCGGTTGTTCTGTGGCATTTCTGCTCAAGCCGTACACCAGAGCAGGTTCTCGCTGGGTCCCAGTGGCCACCAGCCTAGCATACTGGCATGGTCGGGTGTGTCTGCTGCATCACCGAGGGAACACCTTGAACAACAACTGGTGAGGAGTGTTCAGCTGAACTATGGTCGTGATTAGGTGAGTGCCAAACCCTCCTTCTTCCCCCCACCCCGAACACAGACAGAAATTAAAACGTTATGAAAGCCTGGTACGAGGCTATAGCTATATACACTATATATGATCTATATATAAATTTATATATACCCTGCTTATCGATTTATGTGCATCTATAGCGTTTAGTTTTGAGCATGTTTATACAATGTAATTGATTTACTAAGCAGAAGTTTGTCCTGTAAACTATAGATTTGATAGTTATTTGAATGCGAGGCATATGTATATATATTTATATTCTATTTCCACATATTAAGACTTTGTGGATATTGAACTGCCCATTACATAACCGAAAGTCTGTACAGTATTTACATGAGGGCCATAATCTCTAGTGGCCTGGACGAGACAACTGGAGAGAGTTCCCTCATTTTATCCAGTTGTATTTTGAGCTGCAGTAATGTCTTGGCATTTACGGCTTCGGCGGGTAGGCGGTTCCATGGGGTTTATACGGTGACCTTATGGTTGAAGCGGCATTTTCCGTCCTACAGTGTGGCTTGTTGACCTTGAAGCTGTTGCCCCTTGTATGTGTTGTTTAATCTTTTATTAAGGAAGTGGTCTGGGAAATGTCCTAAATTGTTCAGTACAGGTATTTTAAGTTTTGTGGGGATCCTCACATGTTTGGTTTAGTATGAGAATCTATTTAGTTCAGAAATGATATTTGGTTGTTGTGCCTTACTTCCTCCAAAGCACACTTTTATTCAGCACTATTTATTCAGTCTTTCTGAAGATGGTCTCAATGCTTTGATACAGTAGTCAAATTGAAGTTTTCTACCTCTTGTCTGTCAGAGGCGAGAGGCCAGACGATTGGGGCTAGCCTTGCTAATTTTATAGGATGACTGGTCTTTGTCCTGGGTCAGCCATAAGTAGGTCGGGTTGAGCTCTATGCTCTCTGCCACTTTGCAAGAAATGGCAAATCATACTAATTTCCAGTCTCTAAATATCGGACTCCTTCCTCGCTAAAATTATATTAGCATATTAGTTTCTAACATGATTAAATGTACTTTCTATCAGATGGTTTATTTATTGATGAAGGTAGTATTCAGTGAAAATGGTTAGATGGTATAGGAGAAGGAAGATGGTGATGATGGTTGTTGATGGGGTCATAGCAGTTCATGGGCAGTGACGAGGGTTTTAGTGATGAAGACAGCATGTAGTGATTATGATTACGTTGATAAAGACGGTTACAGTGGTGAAGAATGTGTAGTGAAGATGTAGCAGGTGTCATCAGAGCCATGTCAGATACAGTATCCTAGCTATAAAGTGTGTGTAATTACCCAAGTGCTGTTACAAGATGAAAGCTATCTTAAGGTGTCCTGTCTTCTCGGTACTTTCTTATGACTGGAAAGTACTGACCTTTTGCCATGCACCAGTTTTCACTTGATTCACCCACCCACCACTGTATGCATAAGAGAACTTTCTTACATTGTTCGGCACCCTTGATTCCTTGGCTTGAATCCATGACCTCATATTCTTGAAGTTGGTCTTTAAAAATTCCTGTCTTACTGGGCATCATATTAATACAAAATAGAAGCAATCACAATTTGTGGTCCTCTGGTGACAGTTTAATATCCTAGATCTCTCTCCACGTCGGTAGGTTTTATCTTTTTACATAATTTGTAGGTAAGTTGGCCAATTTTCCCATATTCTGCATTCTCTTGCATGGCATTTGTTTACACTGAATTAAAATGTGTGGGGCTCTACTTATTTAGTCCAGGCCATTTTAGTAGTGTGTAGTCATCAAAGTCTCTGACTCTCCCTAGCAAATTTGCGTCTGGAAAATATTTATGCAACTCTGTATTCACTCTGGTAGATCATTTAAATAGATAATAAACATTACTGGTGCAAGAACTGAACCATAAGGTACTCTACTAGAGATATTTCTCCAGATATATTTCCTCTGATTATTGCTAGCATTTGTCTGTCGACTGAAAAATGTTGCCTCCAATTAGAAGTATGTCTGTCATCCCCAACAGTGTGTTCTAACTTCCACAAGTCTCCCTCTTGTATGGGACTCTTGTCAAAGGCCTTTTTAAAGTCCAGGCATAAAGGTAATCAGCCATCCTTCCCATTCTTGCAATATTTGTGTCTGTATCATAGAAACTAAGATTTATTCCAAATAATCATCCATTCGAAATCCAAACTGTTATGCTGTTGCCTTCCAGGTACTGTCCATTTTATTTTGATACTTTCTCTAGTGCTTTTACTGCCATGCTTGTCAATGATACAGGTCTATTGATCATTGGGTCTTCCCTGTTTCCATTCATGAAGATTGAAACTGTTTGCCTTTTTCCATATGTTGCCTAGGTTGCCTAATTGTAAAGGATGAATGTAAGATAATCTGTAGTGGAGCATAATCTCTTGATCATTCTCTTAGTATCCACAGTGAGACTCCATTTGTCAGACTGATAAATATGTCTAGTTTCCTGAGCGTTTTTTTTTACTCCTCTAAGAAACTTTTAAATATTTTCAGTTTAAAAATCGATATTGTGGCAAGTGTATGCTGAAAGTTTCATCATGCAGCGCGCACACTTTTGAACTGTACGTTTAGCCTTGCATATATTTCCTTTTCAGTGCCTCCCTCACTATGGGTATGGTATGGGTGGGTTGGAGGAGGGTGGTCCTTGAAATTAAGCAATGACTTATCACATTAAATATCTTCAGGATGTAGAGTGAAAACTGTTATACAGTAGTTACATTTTATTCATAAACAAAATAATTTTTGTGCTCATTTTGCCAGTTGCTAACTCCACAACAGTCACACATCCGACTGTCAAACAATGAAAGGAAACTGTGGACCACTGTCAATGCTGTACCAAATTAGCCCATAACATTAGTAATATTTAGAGGTAATACAAACTTGGTAAATCTTTTAGTATTCCTGACAAAATATAGGAAAGAGCAATAAGCACCACATAATCAGCTCAAGAGCTTGCAAACTGAATTTTTTGGCTCGAGTGTTAAAGACTGGGCAGGTATTTAACCATTGCTGGCACTAGGTTTTCTCTGGCAGGAATAAAGTATCCAACCTGAAGTTTTAATGAGCCTATAATTTTGTGAATTTTACCTTAGAACCCTTATCAATTCTGCAAATAACTCTTCAAACATCGCTATCATTATAAAAACCACTATGGTATAAAATAGCATTAAATTCCTCTTCCAATCTCTAATATTGAAACTGCTTTAATCTCAAAAGTTGGTCGTATTTTTTTCAATAGCCATTGTGCTCCACTGAAGTACAATGACCTGGCTCCTACTGCAGTACAATGACCTGGCTCCTACTGCAGTACAATGACCTGGCTCCTACTGCTGTACATACACAGCAGTATTGCATATTGTAGTCATATTGCACAAACCATTGACATTTTTCTCTAGACTGCCAAAAGATAATTTTTCATTACCCAGATTATAAAACAAAAACATTATCTGGTTTCTAAATAGAAAATCAGATGCATTACATATGCATCATGTTTTTCATATTTATCAGGGGCAGAGGTGATGTGAGAATGAATTGTCTGGGATGTTTATAGACCCACCACCATACTTCATTACTTGCAAACCATTCAGACTACACTATTCTACTCTGTACAAGCCATCAGATTTTTAAATAGGGGACATGTTTTTCCCATTGTAGTTTCATTTTCATTTTGTTATATTTTTACCTTCTTAATTTCAATAAGTTAAAAGATCTGATGCCATGTGTCTTTTCATCTTCCTAAACAGTGGCATTTTGTACCGATGAGGACCAGTCATTCGTCGCCTGCTACCTATAAACTATTGGGAAAATATATCGGACACGAGCCAGCTGTGCCAAAAGTGGGGACACTGCTAGAACAGCGGAATGACACACTGTATAACATCTTGGAACTAGTGGAGCTGTCAAAGAATGCTCAATGTTGAGGGTTCAACCTGGGAGTCATTTGTTGAATAAGCCATATTTAATATTTTCAGATAGTAACTGACTTTGCCTCTGTTAAAGTCTTGTAAACAGTTTTTAACCAAAAAGAACTTTATTCTTATTAACAAAAGCTAGATATTATGGAGGAAACATCTGATGAAATGACTAAAAAGCTCTTTTTTTTTTATACAGAATATTCAACATGCCCAAGAGATCATTCAGGATTCCAATAAGAAGGCAGAAAAACGTGTGAGGGATGTCAATGTAGATGGATTTACAGAGGAATGTAGTGAGGGACAGACAATGCGAAGGAACGGTGGAATAGCTAAACTCCCTATTATGAAAATCGGTACATTGTACAAGGTGAGCTGAAAATGTGTTTTATATAGACAAAATGCAGTGTTGTGTAACTATTAATCTTGAAGGGGAGAAAATTTGCTATTCTATTGCACACTTCATTCCAGTATATGGAAGTGATATACAGGATTCGCATGTTAACAAATGGATGTTAGGAATGTTCATATAGATTATGATACAGATTATGCAATTTGGCAAGTGCAGAGAAATATTACAGTAATTTATAGTGCCCAGAACATCAGGTTATAATTTTTGGGAACTATCACAAGCTTTGTAGATAGTATTAACCATGTTTGTCACCTTATAATGTGATTTAGTTAATAGAGGAATGTTCATACCGTACATTTTTTAGGTACAGCATACTTTTATTTAGAAGATCACAATTAATCTTTCCTGAGCTGTGCATAGCTAACCTAAAGACCATTGAACTACAATAAAGAAATCGGTTTGTAACAGATAACTGCCTAAAATTACGATTTCTAACGTTGCTGAGGTTTTTGGTTTCGGGACATTCTAAGCCTCAGTGTAGCCCTACCAGTGATATTCAATTCACAACAGCCATCCCAACAATGAGTGATTTCTAGCTTATTAGGCCATTTTCCTTTTATTTATCTTGACTCGTAAAATCCAAAAACTAATACTTTTAAATAAATGAACATCAGTTGGAGGCCAGGGGTAAAACAAGGGATTTATAACCCAGGCTACAGTATGAAAGAGTAGCTGCAATGCAGCATGTTATTTGCGAGGTGGTGATTCGTGCAATTTAACAATGCCTCTTTAATTTCATAATTTGAAACTACACGTGACAAACTTTTTTGGTCTTCATATTGGTTAGCAAATCTCTCTACTCTTGTATTGGTATCCTGAATGTCAAGGAATTCTTATTGTGCCACTGACAGTGCTCATTAGTCTTCCTGTTTTGGCATCTTTTGATAATTACCTAAACATTGTCCTACAATCTTCCTACCAACATCTCGGCACCCAGCTTGTCCTCTCTAAGTTACCATATCACAAAAAATTATGTACTAAATTGCCTGTACATAATCTAACCAAAGACCCACATATAGAAAATGTGACGGCTTGTCATTTTTATAGCACATCATATTTTGGTTGTTGGAGATGTATACTTCAAAAATGTAATGTACTATTTGGGAGGACAGGTTGCTGCGCCACCACCACCAGGGTGGCAGCAGTGGTGATGGTACAGACAAGTTTCTCACTTTAATACTAAATCACTCCTGTGCAAAGAAATTCAAGAAAACGTCTTTTAAAATGTTGGATGTTGCCTTTTAATAAGACATCGGTATACAGAGGAAAAAGATGAACATAAATATTCATAGTAATGCAAGAATTTAGCCAAAACTGAAATGAACAAACACTTAAAATTTTGACACATTTATTTCAATTCCAAGCACTCCAACACTCGAAGCCATCAAGCAGTATAAAAATTTGATATCAAATTTGCCATAAAATACTTCACAGCCTCAACCATACAGGTATGGTTGAGATTTTGATGGACCACATGACATTTACATTCCTGTACATTTGCATTTTTCTAAATCATAATTATTTGATTCTCATTTCTAGTCGGTAAGATCTCCAAATATGGCAAAAATTCTTTAGCTAGTAAAAATGTTACATTTTTCACCTGACAAGCCTACACAAATTAATTTGCCTGAATTTACACGAGGATCACCACCATAGTTTAGTGGCCTCGACAGGGATAGGCTCGTCTAGGGTCCCACCCCGTTGTTCCACGCTTGCATTTATAACATAAGTTGTTATAAATAAAGTACTGAATCTGAATCTGTTGGGCAATTCAAGCAAGAGATTGATAATTTAATAAGATGCATTAATTTTTATACTTCACAAAATTCATACAGGTTTTGATATGATTTATATAATACATTAGTGTATTTAGGTTACTGCAAATATACAGTATGTCTCTCCAACAGATGTTGGTTCAAAGCCAGTTCAGATGGTGGGAAAAATTACAATCCAGTCATACTCTGACCACAGTGATAGGTGTCTGGATTAGCAAGGAAATTTCTGGAAGACCTGGACTTCCAGTGCCAATAAAAATGAAACAATTTAGTTTCGTTATAAAGTTTTCTCCCCTTTTTAATTTTGCTTTCTATGCATGAAAATATTCAATGTTTTGTGCTAGTAAAATCACATTGTTGGGAGGAGAGAGAGAAAAAAAATCAACAAATCCATTTATTATGGAAAGTAAGTCCCTGAACAATCTGTTGAGACACTACTGTAGTAATTTGGAGAGATTATAATTATTGCACTATATATGGGAAAGGATTTGAGAGGGCTGCCAAAACTAAATGAAGTACAACTTCCTCTGCTTGCACATACATAAAGAATAGAGGCTATGCCGACGGCAAATCGCAATAACATGGCCGAAAATGAGATACCCAACCCACACATTGGAAAATAGTGATGACATTTTAGGCTGTCCGGGACCATTATAAAGTTGCATCAATAAGGCTATATTGACCACCTGAGCAAACTGTTTAGTTGCCTTCAGATGCATAAAAGCATACAATCGTTAATACAAAAAATGTATTTGACTATGCTACATGTATTTAAAATATTTAGTTATTTAATAAATGACAGATTTCATAAATAATTAGGAACACTGAAGAATAAATCAAATAAATTTTAATATACTGTATATATACTGTACATATATAGGCAGCCCTCATAGGGAAGTTGCATTTATGGAATTTTCTCAATCAAAACCCATAAAAATTAAACCTGGAAGTCACTTCCTTGGACAAAGGATACTTTCAAGACCACCCATTGGCCAATAGTTTTTCAATTTGGCTTGAATATTCAACTTGCATAAATTCCCCAATATCCTCCCATGGTGCTATTTTCTGTTCAAATTTTAGTTAAATTACAAACATGTATACAAGCACTCCTGTCATTAACCAGATACCAATATACAAAAATATAAATTAAAACATGTATAAAACAAGAATTGGATGAGGAATTTACAAGATTCAAGTGGTGTGGGATCGTGCACAAATCGCAGTAGTGTGGTACGTCAGCACAGGCCACTAGAAGCATGCACATGAACGCGCACACACGCATGTACGCGCGCACGCACTCGCAGGAAATCACAATAATATGATTATATCTGAAAAGGCCATTGGAGCAGGACTGGGACTGAACCAACATCTTTTGGGGGTAACTCAAGACGCACGCCTTAACCCATGGACCACAACATGCTAGCATGTTGTGGTCTGTGGTTGAAGGTGCACATCTGGGGATTACCCCCAGGCTGCTGGTTAGATCCCCTGTTGTGCTCCAGTGACTTTCATGGCAGAGTTTTGTCGATGAGCCAATCCTTATCCAATCCACAACACACAAATTCCCCCCCCCCCCTCACACTCATCAAAAATGAGACTGAAAACAAGTGTAAAGTTCGTGCAGCGTTAAGTTATCCTAATCAATACAATGCAATTTTGTGGACAAACTACACCGTACCTAAATTGACCAAAACGGGAATTCCCCTAGATAATTACTTGCCAAAAGAAAGCATTAGCTGGAAAATTCTCCAGCTAGTGCAAGGTGACAAATGACCACACAAACCAAAATTTTTGCAGATTTGCAAAGCTATTTGATGTCAAATATAATGTATTCATCTATGTAAAAAAATATTCTCTACAATCACATATACCATTCAGTATATATTTTTGTTTTTTTGAAAACCCCTTATTACTGGGAGCTAAACAAATGTCATCGATTACCAGCAGCAAAAACGGTTACAACCAACAGTTAATCGAGTAGAATACAGACAGATTTAAGATATCTTGTCTAGAGGTATATAAGAACATTATTGTGAGCAGTTAAGCTTCCAAAGGAAGAATTAAGAACAATAGTAGCCTTCTGCAACATTTTTCTTTGTAAATACCTTTACTGAACTTTTATTGTAATTTTTAAAAAATATGCCATTATAATTAAATTGTTTGAGAACAATGGCACCACATGCATGATGCAACAATATCTCGTATTATCAATTGTTTATTAAAATTGCTTTATTTCTCTTCAGGAGCCATTTTAGTAGTATATATATTACAGTAACTGCAAGAGTACAAGGCAACCCGTAACTGTAAGACACGTTCAGAGTATTACACATACGGTACTTTGGCCAAAAAGAATGCTTGGCCCGAACTTTGAAAGTGGCCTGTCACCATAATGATTTCCTGGAGTCTGGGGACAGGAAGCCTATCAAGGCTTGTCAAGATCCCTCTCGTCTAACTATTGACCATCTCCAGGATGCAACCTCGCCACAATTGACCAACTCTCGGGGACTTACTTACTGCTAGGTAAACAGACATGTCGGATGGAGAGAGAAAATGGTACCCAGACATTGGTCCTGGGTTTTATCCCCAAAGCAGGACATATTGATTGTGATCTGACTGTGGTGACCATTGCACTAAAAGGACCATATTACTGTTCATTTAAAATTCATTATTTAGCACAAACGTTCATGGCTAAATAAATTACCCTCGACTGCAGCTTTTGCCATTCCCGAACAGGATGTAAAATTCTTTGGAGTCATGGTAAGATGCCATGTTTTATTCAACATAGCATCTGTGTAAAAAGGTTCAGTGCACGTAATAATACTTGCTCTCGAAGCCTTGCTAATACATTGCCCAAGCACCATGTTGCTAGGCAACGTAGTTGCCATATGAGATATAATTGTGTAAACACATTTGTATATCATGCATCTGAATTTTTTTAAATATTTATAGTGGCTTGTTAACATTATGGAACCAGTATGTACGTAAAGAATCAACACTTAAATGACTCGGTTAATTAAGTACTATACCATGGTGTGTATAGAAAAAAGTTCTCAAAGAAATGTAAAAAAAAATTGATTTTGGCGATTTGAGCACAGAAGGTACTCAAAGATGGCAATTGGAGCTATTTAAGGGTTAACGAGATTTCCTTGTTTCTAGTTGCCAATAATGTAAGATTAGGATATTAGAATGATGGCACCTACACATGGCACTACAGAAATAACAGAAATGGTTGGGCACATTTCCTTTGACCTAATGCCTCTGTTCACCTAGCAGTGCATAGGTACTCAGGAGGTAGTCAGCTTGCTGTGGGGTGCATCCTGGTGGGGTCAGTAATTCGGCCTCAATTAAAGCTAAATGTGTGTGAATACACTCTGGCTTCCTGTCCCCCCACAGTGAATTATATCAAATCACGAACAGATGAGCAAAACTCTACAACCAGTCCTGTTACAGTACGATATTTTAATTTCAGATAATGTTTCTCATACGATATTTCTTTGCATGAAATTTTTTTATTACTTTTAAATGTGTTATTTTAGCAGTTTCACTTAATTTTGCTAGTTTAATTGTAGAGATCCCTGTCATCGGCATAAAAATAGACGTTGGAAGAAATTAAGAATCGTCAAAATAAAAATAATTCATAATCTTGCATAATTGTCTTGAGAGTGGCTTTTTGCCCGAAATGCTATGCGTGCTAGTGGCTTTACAAGAATGTAAATTCAACTTAATTTCTATGTTCTCTGTTAACCCCCAATGTACCTTCTTGTATATAAATAAATAAAAGTGGGCAATAACACCATCCTCCCCTCTCCCACAACCACCAAAGTACAGAATAACGCTACCCAACGACGGGAACAGCAAGTCTGTACTCGGGCTTATTGAGGTTACGACCACCCCCCCCCCAGGTCTATAACTGTCCCCCCAGGACGCAATCCACAATTGCCTAGGCTCCCGAGGGTACTCATTTTACTGCAAGGTGAATGTAAGTATCGGATAAAAGTCATCATGCCCAACCATTTTTGTCCTGCCTGGGATTGAACTTGGGTCCCCCAGTTGCAAGCACATGGGACATCAATCTGATTGTGTTTGCACCACCAAATATCTGCTCCTTTTGCTACATTACATCTCTTTGATTTATAGATGCTGGCATAAAGTGCCTGAAGAATTAATTTTCATTCCTTATAGGGCATCCCTTATATATTTGTGTGCATACACAAACACTGAAGCATGCTTACATATGTGCAGAACTCTTATAGTGCTCTAGACGGTATATGCCAAGACAAATATTGCATTATTACGAATATTTAACCATTTCTTTTTAATTATTATAAAGTACAGTACAGTATATGCAGTATATATATGTATAATGGTTCTAAATTTTAAAATTGCCAGACCTTAAAAACATGCATCTTGATGCCTCATTTTGGCCAATTTCAATAAAAAATTTACTTTACATAAATGAAGAAATTAATGGGCACTATTGTCATGAGGATAACCTTTTTTTTCACTTTGCTTTGTAATCACAGTATTCAAAGTAGAGACGTGAGGTGATGCTAGTTATCACCACCACCTTTTCATTATTGCAAGTGGTTGTGGTAGCACATTAAGCGTGAGCACGGGCCAAGTCTTGTTTTTCTACAAAATTGACCAATCTGTAAAAAATGTGACGAGTAAAAATTAGAGCCGTAATACCGAGTATCTCTGAGCCGGTTTTGATAAGGTGGGTTGCTTGGATTCGCGCATTACTGGTTAAGCAAAAAGGTTGGATTTTGTTTAAGGTGTCAAATCGCGAGAACGGATTAGATGACTAACAAGTGGTGGTAATGAAACTTCTTTATGTGAATTATCATCTTGCATTTTCTTGCAAGACTCACCCCAAATGTAGCCAAAAAGATGGGCTGCTTGTACTCTTGCAAATACAGTATCACAGCTTTAGTGTCAAGTTATATATTCTGGCCTAAAAAATAGCTTCCTTTTAATCGAGTAAATATTGAAGTCAATATGACTTTTTTTATTAATAGCAAATTTATGTCAATTTTAAAGAAAAATAATGCTGTATAAGAAATACTTCTTTGAACAATTTGCAATAACAAAACATGTTAATTTCCCAAAGTTGTATTCCCCCCCCCCCCCACCCCACTTTCCAATAAAAAAAATGTATCAAACTGAAATGTAAGACAAGACTTTGCAAATGTTTTAATAGTAAATTAGATTGAAATAAATACAGTATTGCTGAAAAAACATGAATGTGAAACAAAACAAACCTTGCAAGTCTTCAGCACCCCATGGAAATATTATAATTACATGCCAGACCACTTGCACACACAGTAGTAGTACCTGTAACCAGTCTCGTGAAAATTGGCTGGCAACTGTAAGTGCCAAACTGGCTATGCAAATCCCCAAGGTGCTTGCGGTGAAAGGACACGCAAGCAACTGCCCCACGTGGCTAACGTGCGGCTACCATACTGCCCCAGGACTAACATGCAATATACACTTGACCAATAATAATAATAATCTCATGTTAAGACAAATACCAGGAATCCTAAAGTATTCTCCCTCCCCCCTACCCTTTTTTCCCATCCCCAAAGAGCCTTGGTATTCAATGGAATGACTGCAATGCTAAATAGAAAATATAAATAGTATATAAATAAAACTGCAAAAATCAATATTTATGGAATTTGACACGGGACTCGCCTTCAACCTTGTTTCGTAAAGCCATCACAAATATGTAGCATAGCGCATGTTATTAAACACTTCTAGTTCGCCTATTTTTGTTTTTGTTTTCAGCTGATATTACAAAGGTACTTCCTAAACCTTCTTAAAAGAACTAGGAAGCTCCTACATTACTACATATCTTTAGGCTAAAAAATAAATGCCTCCAAAAACAAGCAATACAAATTTTTTAATGATATGAAAACTTGTACAGTATAAATATATCACAAATTTGAGATTGTATCTAGCCTAAATCCAATATTCCAATGAAAAATAACCTTTCTATGAAGAGGAATAATACTAATTAAAAAATACTACCTCTGGGCTATTGGAAATGGACCAATAAAAAACCATCTTTGAAAGTACACACACACTGTTGTGGAGGCAGATCTTGGCAGCGCTTTCCACTTTCGCTACAAAAAAGTCTTGGTTCCACGTACACCTAGTTAAAATTCCTAACTTTACGTGAAAATGCGGCACCTTTCTACAGAACATGTCGAGGACTGTTCAAAAATAGAATTGGCGATATAAGCTTCGGCTTTCGGTCTTCTACGAGAAGACTAGCCATTCTGACAACTAACGCATAGGAATTCCAGAATATCAAAGGAATAGTGTCTCAAACACCACAATACAAGGTATTGTATTCATGTATAAAGTGAACCTGAACACGCACTTTATATTGACCATGTTTTAACTTAAAAAGATTGAAGCTATGCTGTAGCTTAGCCAACACAAAATATTAACATGATCCATGAGGGATTTTTAAGATAGAAGTGGATGAAATTACTTGGCCTTGAGCTTTCAACAGACCACAAATCTACACATCTCTTACATGTATCATTCTTCATCACTTTCATCAGTGACCTCCTCGTCTGTCGTATACTCGGAGTCCTCGCCATCGTCCTTGCCCACGTCATTCTCGTCGTCATCTTCCTCATCACTTGAACATTCTTGCCACTGTGGGTGTTCTGTGGGAATCTCTCGTGCCTCTTTCACATCTAGTTTGATGTCCTGACTTTGGTCCAGTCCTAAATATGAATCTGAACGCAAGCACACCTGATAAGTGTATATACCTGGCTTTTGTGGCGCTGTGAACTTGAGCTGAACCTCTTCGTGATCCACAAGGTTCGTTATCTGAAAACAAAAAAAAAAAAAGTCATGAGAGCTCATAAGAACCTCCTTTCAGGCATTTCAAATTTAAACTAAGTTGCAATGCACATTTATGCAAGTCAAAGCAGCAAATACTTGAAGCTCAGGTCTGCAACGTGCCAACAAACATGTGACAATACATGGAGCTTGCTGTACCTAGTAGGAAGACCACCACCAGAATTAGAGGGGCATTGTTAGTGTTAAAAAGCGAGACTAAGAGGTATATCATGACCTCTATTTGTAAATGTAATGTAAAATTCTAGTACCACACTTTGTTGTCTAATAGGAATGTCGGCTTGTGAGTAACAATAGCATTACTGAATGGGTAGTCACTAGGAAACCCTGGCTGATGACTGTTGAAATAGTTAAATCCAAACAAAGAATTATTGTATTTACATTTATGGCCTCCAACCAATCCTAGGATTTGTTTTTAACATGCACTGCTAACTTACAATTAATTTGCAAGACTAACACTTTAATACTCATAACCCCCTTAACCATTTACTGTGCCTTCACACACAGATAACATCAATGCAATAAAAGGAGAACGGTTGATAGGTACCGTTAACCAGACATTTCCCCCACCTCTATATAGAAATCATTTCGCGTGCGACAGAAACCCATCACTACTGTAAAAGTCATCCCTTAAGAGGAGCCGTTCAACCATTCCTTATGTAGATAATCTGCCGCGACATCTAGGAAAAATGTATAGGTGATAAATGATAGTGTAATGTAATAGTTAACAATAGTGTCAATTATGAAGACACTATGCTTACTGTTAATTGGTCATGCTTGATAACTTAGTGTCAGGATTTGTTTAGTCTTCAAAATGACTCTTTGTGATATACAGCCTTGCCAGTCATCTCTCAATCTTGTCTTTTGCACACCATTGACATTTGTATGACAGATCTTCAGCAATTCCTCCCACTGTTTTTATCACATTTTATTGTGCTTCATTTTATTCAGTAAGAACAATGAAATATTCTTTCTTTACAATTTCATCCTGTACTTAGAGCTTTGTACATTAAAGAAGTTACTAATTGCATGTATGTCTTATACAAATCAATCATTTAATCTACAAAAGTAACTTAAATATTTTTAAGTGCATCATTTATTCACAGGACACCTTTCCTATATTGTTCATTATGCACCCATTAACCATATTTTAAGTTTTACATTTTGTATTCCTGTTCATTCTAGCCACAGGTGTAACAACTTAATCTTTATATGCTTTGGTTCCAACCATACTGATCTTGATCATAATTGACCTTATTCAAACTTTTAATTTCACAAGCACGTAATGGGGCAGTGAATTGCAGAATTGTCGCTTAAGACTATTTATTAGTGAACAGGCAATAATCCTTCCATTAATTATTTTAATTCTTTGTTGCAGGTTCTCCAGCGTCCTTATACCAGTCTGTATCACCGTGGCCTCGCCTCCAGCCATGCAGGAACTTCTGGATAAGTTTACAGATGTGACAGTCCTTGGCTTCGTAACCTTGGGGCAAATCAGGACTGCCCAGGCTCGCCGAGATTGGTGGAAGCCCATGTAGAGTTTGATGAACTGGGAATCATTCAGGCATTCAAGTTTGAGCCTCACCCTTCCACATGATACACATGGCAGCCCAAGTAGTGGGGCCCATGTGAGAAAACCCTACGTCTGCACCTTACTGGACCTACACTCAAGACTTCTACCATGGGTTGAGCAGTTCCACCATCTCGACCTGGTCAAGGCATTCATCAGGATCTGGTGGACTCGGCAGATGCCACCAACACTGCCACATCACTACTACTAAGCCAGGTGTTTGGACTGATGCTGTCTGTGGAGTCCTTCAGTCACTGTACCTGGGTCCCTTTACCCTTGAACACTGTGGCAAGCAGATTAGGAAAGGTAATATCAACTGTTTTGAGTTCTGGCTGATTTACCTGTATTTGGATTCAGCCCAAATTAGTACTGCATCCTGATTGGCCTTGGTTGAATGGGTAGAAGCCATTTGATGTGGTTATAGCTAGTGGAAGCTACAGTTACTTTTAACTGTAGCTTCCACTGGCCATAAAGCATCAAATGACTTCTATTCATTCAACCAAGGCCAATCAGTATGCAGTACTCATCTGGGCTGAATCCAAATACAGGTAAATCAACATGAACCCATCACTGCACTACCAACTGTCTGATAAACTTAAAGAGAATAAAGTGTATTAAGTCATAATGTGGCATCAATGACCTCTTGTATATATTAAAATTTTATTCCACTCCTTGGATCTGGAAGTTCTGAACCTTTTTCAGGCCCTTGAAAACCAAGGCAGGTTTATATGGCATGTAGGAGAAATAAATGAGCAACAGAAGCTGAAAGTACTGAAAGTTTTTAAAGAATTGATGTTTGTGAGACGAGGGTAAAAGGCGATGATAAGAAGTGCTTGCCTAGTTTTATAAGGAGTGAGATCCAGCTTTTGGGGTCTTGCCTCATAGCTAATGCATCTAATGAATTTATACTCTTCGAAGTTTTAGTATTCTTACTTGCATTAGGTGGAGTACTGAAAAATCAGGCGGTATAAATGTTGTTAGCTTCAATAGCTAGGGGATGAGGTGGGGTTCTTGAGCTGAAACTTGCTCTCTAGCCACAACTAGGTAAGCACTCCTAAATCTCCTTTAATCTTTGTCTTGCAGACATCAAACTTGAAGGAGATTTAGGAGTGCTTACCTAGTTGTGGCTAGAGAGCAAGTTTCAGCTCAAGAACCCCACCTCATCCCCTAGCTATTGAACCTAACAACATTTATACCGCCTGATTTTCCAGTACTCCACCATGTTCAAGTATGTTTATTGAGATAAGCAAGAAATACATCTCAAAGGATAGAGTAGCTTAGGCTATTTCTACCCCCCCTCCCGGTACTCCACCTAATGCAAGTAAGAATACTAAAACTTCGAAGAGTATAAATTCATTAGATGCATTAGCTATGAGGCAAGACCCCAAAAGTTGGATCTCACAACCTATAACACAACTAGGCAAGCACTCCTTATCACCACCTTTTACCCTCATCTCACAAACATCAATTCTTTAAAAACTTTCAGTACTTTCAGCTTCTGTTCCTCATTTATTCCTCCTACATGCCAATAAAACCATCCGAACCTGCCTAAGTTTCCTGGGGCCTGGCCAGCTGCGGGTCCAAGATCAATGATGAAGATAGGTTCCCCCCAGTCCAAGCATGCAAATAAAAATTGTCAATGGCTCCCACCTGATAAGGTGCCGTGATAAGCATGTGCTTCTTGCGGTCAAAACATACGTCCACCAGTACTCTTGCTTGTCGTCTGGGAAGTAGGGACAATGCACTGCGTGAGACATCCTAGATTTGCCTTCAAGTGCCTTCTCCCTCTTTGTCAGACCTTTCTGAAACTTCTCCCATTCTGCATCATCGTCAACACTGTTTGCATGCTGCAAAAATAAAAATTGAATTAACAAATATGATATGATTTTGGTTTTACAATAAAAAAATGTCATTTACGTGTCCAGTTACAAAGCATACGCATCTTTCCTCAATAATGGCAGCTTTTGTCTGCATTTAATAAGCAACTTACAAGCTTTGAAACATCATAATCCATGGTTATCATTGTTAAAAGACAACACCATAGTGCTTTAGAGCTCATCAACTGTTCAATAAATGCACACTAAGCTGCCATAGTCAAGATAAGTGTCCCGGTCTTAAAAGAACATTTTATATATTGCCGGAAGGATTTTAATACCTGTATTGACCTTAGGACAAACTTTTAAAATTTAATGTCTAACAAAAGCAATACCCAAAACACTATTCTACTGTGGTAGAGCCTATATAAGGTTGAGTGGCTGCATACATTTGTTTTATAAAGAACCTTTTCAATTTGAACACCTTCCATTTTAAAAATTGTTTAAAGCTTGAACCTCACTTCCACATAAGGCCTGACCAAACAGTATTTGCTATAGGAGCACTATCTAAAATTCCAGTCCAATGATTTGGGACTTTACAAAATTTATGATACATCAACTTAAACAAACTCGCCTTATCTTCTCTGTGAGATTCAGTATCCGCTTCTTCGGCAACTGATTCATCCGAATGTGAGGCAGATTCATCCTCATCTGTATCCTGATCGGCTTTCTCGTCAACCACCTCCACACGCTCTGGTTGTGATCCAGCTGTTGGTATAATACGAAGCTATTTTAGTTCACAGGGCCTAAGCTTGAGTTTTGTTCTTTGTAGGATATATAATGATACCAGAAGAGAGTAACAAATCGTAGCCAGTTTGCTTTCATATGTGACAAAATAATGGCAAATCTTCAACACAAATGCCCATTACATGCTTGTGTAGCACAAATGAAAAAGTCCTGGTGAGTGGGAACCAATTCATCGAGTTTGTGGGAGGAAAATATGTCACTGGCTCTGACTAATGCCTGGCAATTAAAAGCATTGAGGTAAACAAAATTCCCTTCAAGGAAAGTTCTGATTAGCTCAAAAAAGTTACTTTGCTAAACTTGCTAATTACAAAATTTATTTAGTGACAAGGGAAAAATATCTAAATGAGAAAAACTTAGTGTTTGCTATTATGCTTAAATCAAGCAGTACAGAAGCAAAACAGAAATAGAGAGGGAAGTTGGGGGATGGTAAAGCAGGAAAAAGCAAAGGATAAGAATACAGTCGAGGAAACTGCTAAAGGCCTATCGGCCCACGTTTTATCACATTACCCGATAACTTGTTCAGCAAATCTTTTTCCCTATTTCCGAACCCTTATATACCCAGGCCTTTACTGAACGTAAACAAATTTGAACACGATATCTCGTGTTCTTTTTGATGGGGAGATGGGATACTTGTTAGATCCAGCAAGAATCAAAGGAAGACAATGAAAACTTATTAAGACAGAAATACCAATCAATGAAAAAGACAACACAGAGAGTTGGAAAATATGACGGCTTTAGTGGTAGTGCAGCACTTGAATGAAACTTAATATGGCATTCACAGATAGGAACAAAATTAATTTTGCTCTTAAATAGAGCTTTTTATCATTACTATACACATCAAACTGCATAAGCAAAACTCAAAACAAAAGCAAAAAAAAAAAGTAACCCTCCTTCCTCAGTACTGTAAATGATTTAACACACACAAGACCCAAATGGAAACAGAAAAAATAAGGGGGAAACAGACCAATTTTAACTTTCTTACTCCTCTCTTTCTTTTCCTCAAGATGTTCATCTTCTTTTTTATTTGTCGATTGCTGATGCTGCTTTTTCTTTTGTGGCTGTGATTTGGACTTGGACTTCCCTCCCTTCTTAGGTTGCGGCTTCTTCCAACCAGTTTTTTTGGCCTGAACAACAGAGTCATTGTAAAATTAATATGAACATTATGAATAATAATAATAATAATAATTAACAGGAGAAAGCACTAAGCCAATATGACTATACAGCACATAGAAGAGCTGTATGGGGGGACAGGAGAGGAACTGGGATATGGGGATGGGATAGGAGCCGAGATACAAGGATGCCGACCTGCAAGAAGCAAGATCGTTGCTGCGCCATCCGGGCCAAGTGGTTGGGAACATTGTGAAATTAAATCTCGACACAAAACACAGTGCCTACCTTATGTTTGCTTCATAGTGGCAAGATTTACTCCTTACATACTTACGGCGCTGTGTCTCTCTCCTGTACTCTCATCTTCTATTGAGTAATTTTTACCAGTATCCTCATCAGTTTTCTAACATAACTAAATCAATCGACAACAACGTTTTCAATCTTACATTTTAACAACTTCTTGAACTCCACATCTTTAAACAACATTTTTGCTCTATGTTAAATCTATTATCATACATGCTATTCCAAATGTTCATATTTGCTGCACTCGTTTTTAATTTTCTCTCACACACACACACACACACAGGAACAATGAGAAATAGGAGAACATAACCTATAAATTATGTGAGAAACCTTTAAAGAATTCTGATAAAGAAAGACATCTAGAGGTGGTTCTAGATAGAAAACTATCACCCGAGGACCACATAAAGAATAGCGTGCAAGGAGCCTATGCTACACTTTCAAATTTCAGAATTGCTTTTAAATACATGGATGGCAAAATACTAAAGAAAATGTTCACGACTTTTGTTAGACCATACCTGTGGAAGACCATACCCATACCTCCATTTTACATCACCATTATGCCACTTCCTACTTTCATAAAGGAGTAGGCATTCATCAAACTTGACCTACCAAAGAAAACATCATGCTTACACAAAATAATAAACAAACCATTGTCTTAATGTCCCAAAGAACAAAGCATCTACCACTTACAGCAGCAGCTGCAGCAAGAGCTTCTTCATCTTTCTCTTGCCCTTCAGGCTTGTGCTCGGTGTCGTGTAGGCTCTGCTCAAAGACCTCCCCAAGTGCCCGTCGCCGCAGGTTCACCGTGACAGTCACTATAGCTCCCGCCGTAAAAACACCACTGTCATCATCGTCGACCACTGTCAAAACAATATTGCACTGAGCAGTTTATTACATCAGCCACTCAGTTGTATTCAAATGAAGAATTATACAGTACAGTACTGTATTACATTACAATAATTACTTTTAGTAGTGCTAAACAAAGCAAATTATAGGATAAAATATTATTGTGTACAGTAACAACAACATCCAATTTGCAGCCATAAAAAATAGTCCTGTAATCATTACATTATCTTAATGCCACAATGATCTTATAATAATGCTATACCCAAGAAGTTATAATAAGACGGTATAACCCCAAAATGAGTGCACTTGGAAGAACATTTTTATTTAAGTGGTTAGTTTGAAGTGTAAATTCTTTAGTCCTAGAGTTAATAGACCTGTGGATTGTACGGATACTGTGTGATGTCAGTGGTGAACAATTCTTGAAAAAATACAGTAGTTACATTACTAGTGGCTTAAAATTTAGTTATAAATATTCAGTGAAGATTAAAGACAAAAGTAGTAATTCCATTATGTAATCTTACCTTCATAATTGACATTCATTTCAACTTTTGGCATCTTCCTACAAACTAGCATAACATCGCTGAACTCTTCCTCCGAGAGAGAGCGTAAAACGTGATGCCTTTCAGTTGAAGAAAGAGTTAAAAGTTGATCAATGGTCTTCACAGGTCGGCGTTTGCTCACAAAATGCCTGTCAACAAAACCAGTATAAATTTAACCTTTATTGAAGATGTTCCTAAGTATTACATAATATAACACAATTTTGGTTCATGGGCAATAAGTGATAAGTTTCCAATTGTCTACTCCTTCAAAGTACTGTACTGTATAGTCAATTCTTATTATTCCTGCAAACTTTGATCCGACCTTTACCTTAAGACGGCTTCGGAAAATGTCTTGAAGGCACAAAAAAAAGCTGCCGACTCCTTATCTAGAGCTGTGACAAGTTTTGTAAGTTTTGGCAGCAGCCTTCAGACACCTTCACGACACCTACCCTAAGCTGTCTTAGACAAAGGTCAGAGCAACGTTTAAAGGGAATATAGGCACTTTTCTGTCCTTTTGGAGGCATAAACATTAGGCACTTTTCTGTCCTTTTGGAGGCATAAACAATCAGAAAATACACCAGGAACCTCAAAAAATATATATTTTAGTGTTATCTTCATATATCACAATACAGTACTTCTTAAATCTGTTTCCAAATCTAATTTTCAAATCTGCCAAACACAAACAAATAAAACCCAGTTTTACCCTTTACCCTAATTATTAGTATTTGTTTGTTGCTGCTTTGGTTGATCTGTGCCTACAATTCAAAATTGTAATTCCCTTTATAAACTGTATGGCCCCAATTCAATGCCTTAAATGCTACATCTTTCACACAGCTGCATATAACTAGCAGTAAATAGGTACCCGGGAGTTAGGCAACTGTTGCGGGGTGTCATCCTGTTGGGGGTCAATAGTCCCCCCCATCCTTGGCGGGGAAAGGGAGGGGGGGAGGGGGGTCCCTCAATACAAGCCTATGGTATTTACACACACAGGCTTCTTGTCCCCAACAATGGATGTTGTTGTTATTAAATCATTCCAATATTAAATCCGGTACAATAAATAAAACAAATTTAAGAAAAAGTACTATTGTACAGCATTATACCATAGTCAAATAACACAACTCGGGCACATGAAACGAAATGAAAGTCATGATATTTCAGTTGTCTTGACATATCTTGGACCCTTATCAAGCCGTGACATTAGACGTGGGTTATTTGTTTTCCGCCACATTATTATAACTAATTCTCAGCCCCATAATCAATGCTGCTCTCGTACCATTTTTTTTATAACAATTATAATTCATATTATCATTACAATATATTTAACACACATATACAAATAAATATGTGTAAATAAATTGTTTACCTGTGTGTGTTCCAACTTGCAGGAAAGCGTTTTGTGTGGGACTATCAAATGTTTTATTTGGGTTTAGATAGAAGCAGTCTACTAAAGGATCTCTGTGGCACTATCATAAAACTGACTAAATTCTTCTGCATGACCTCCCAGTTCCTGAACTATATTATTTCTTTCAAAACATTTCACATCACCACCTCTGAGTATACTTGTGTATGAATTTATGTTCCAAGACGTAATATAGACGGAAACATACCCGTCTCCAAACACACGCCGCAGTCAGGTCACAGCCAAAAAAAGTCCCAGGTTAAATTCCAATGGCTGGGCAGAAGGCATTGGGCAATGTTTCCTTCACCGGTATCTCCATTCATCTAACAGTAAACATGAACCCAGGAATTAAACAACTACTGTATTGTGGGTTTGCATTTTGGGAAAGGCAGTACTGTAGTTGGCCAAGGAAGATGTCCAAGCATAACAGGCATCCAGTCGAGCGGGTCGGCCGAGCGGACAGCAAGCTGGACTTGTGATCCTGTGGTCCTGGGTTCAATTCCAGGCACCGGCGAGAAACAATGGGCAGAGTTTCTTTCACCCTATGCCCTGTTACCTAGCAGTAAAATAGGTACCTGGGTGTTAGTCAGCTGTCATGGGCTGCTTCCTGGGGCAGAGGCCTGGTCAAGGACCGGCCGCGGGACACTAAAGCCCCGAAATCATCTCAAGATAACCTCAAGAAGTCCGGACATACGTATGGAAAACACCCCACATTTTAACCACTTCTCGGCATAAGATTTCCCACCTTAGCACTCATGTGCCCCCAGCACACTATCTTTCCCATCCATCTTCAGTCTCTCAAAACAATCATTCAATTTATATTATCAACCAACTGGATAACTTGAGTACAGGAAATATTTTTATGAGCAATGCTTGTCAATACTGTAGATTTAATGTGTTGTTATTGAAAGAATTACTCAATGTTCAATATTCCTAGATGTTTGCAATAGTGGCCTTCAAGCATCTCACATATACTTATAATGCATTACAATCTCTCTGCTAAAATATTGACATAATGCCTTACCTAAGGGAGTCTTCAGTGACGTGGGGCAGCTGAAGAAGAGGGTTCTTGGAGTCCCAGAGCGCCTGCACGATGTGCGGGGAAAGTTTCATACACGCCTCAATGGTGTCCAGAGATGGAAGGCGCGAGATGCGGCCAGCATGGGAAACATTATCAGTTGCGACACGCAGGTCACCATCTCCTGAATTAATATGGGACAACCCCTGCAGCAAAAAAAAAAAAAAAAATAGCAAGACTCCTTGTATCTTCGATAATAATAAAATCCACCTCATAAGTGTATGCCCCACTAGTCATGTTCCTCTGCAGAAACAAATTGTTTTTAAAAGTACACTTTTCTGTTTATTTGTCTTTGTACACCGAAATGCTGTCATATCTAGCGGGTTTACACAATAAAAACATTCACTTTACCCACTTTGTAACAACTTTAACTTGCCAAGTCCATTGTATAACAAAAATATTATCATTATTACTATTATTATCATCATTGAGGAATACCAAGTACTGAACCTTAGGTATAGAACTTATTAATGTAATCAAAATTGGAAGATTCATCACATGATCAACTGCCAGCATCGCAAAATCAACATTAATGTTAAGTCTTTGCAATCACCTGTAAAAACAATCAACAGCTAATTTGGCAAATTAAAACTTGAAGCTCCCAAAGAATGTGGTTAATATGCACAGATGACCAACTTTCCTCACAAATATAAACCAGATACTGACTTGACAATATACAAACGATCCTGATCCAGCGTCAAATCTGGTAGCTTCATACGAGAAAGGTGTGCGTGCAGAAGAGAGCGTGCCTTCATAGAGTATGCAAAGCACAGAGGACGTTCCTTGTTCTTCTCCCAAGATTTGGCAGCTGTTAATTAACTGAGGCAGTTCTATGTTGTCTGTTGGACGCTCCTGCAAGTTGAAATAAATTAAAAAGGGCAAAAAAAAAAAAAAATATCCGGTATTAAAAAGTATTGGTATTTCTATATTGGCATTTAAGTACAAATTAAGTGCTAATGATGACATTTAAATCACATGAAGCTCAATAATAGAAAGTTAAACCAACTGTGCTACTTAGATAACTTCTTAAATCATTATTTAAACAAGTAATTTAAAAAAGAAAACAACGGCCTTTATGATGATTGTATTTTATCATTCTAATCAGTTCTGTAATAACACAAACGTTTTCAAATTCAAACTAATAATGCTCAACAAAAGCCGACCGCCAAAAGTAACCCACGGCCAAGACGCCCAGCAGTGGAGCACACTACCAGCTGGTCAATAACTTACGACAATCTCGGGATTATGTCCTTTCTCAAATTCAAGCGACGCAGCAAGGACCATCAGTGCCCGCTTGAACACCATGTGTGGAGTCTTATGGAAGAAGTAGTAATATAGTTGCGTTGTGTCAAGCAGAACCTGAAAATTACTTCTGCATGTTTTCAACAAATTAAGAACAAATCAAACTGCTGCACCGAATTAAACACTTGTTCCATATCGACAAATACCACATCAAGAACATAATCGCAATGGCAAAGCAATACCTGATCATTAGAAAACTTGGAAGACCTGTACCACCATATGGCAACAACTGTAGGTAGAGCGATCATGAACACAAGCCCATACAGCCCAAGCACCCATAAAGAATTTTCCTTCTCAACAATCCAAGATGGAAGAGCAATTCCAAAATGCATGGCTCCAGGGCCATCTGGGTGACCGTAGCGCTCATAGTTTCGTCTGGCATCATCATCTGTCAGCGCCAAGTAAGCTGCAAAGAAAATGGGAAGTGAAGAAACAGAATACTGGTGGATTAACATTAACATGCACGAAGAAGGGAGATGCAAAAAAGCAGCGTGATTAGATATGGAAGACTGGCAGAGCCCAAAGTACATGATTCAAAGCATAACAAAAGATTTATTCGGGGCTAATGTAAGCTGAAGTTTTACAAAATACATATTGTAAAGTAGTATAATTTTATACTAGAGAATGGAAGATTCTCCTGTATAATAACACTAGATTATGCAGCTAAAGAAAAACTATACTGTATGTACAACAATTCAACTTGAATTTTGTTAATCCTATGTTCCTTTTGCAGAGGACTACGGTATCAATACGTCACAACTGACTCTACTTCAAAGAACAATGTTTACCTTTATTCAGCCTCATAAATTTGCGTTCATCGCCCGTGGGCTTATCTGGATGGTATATGAGCGACTGCTTTCTATACGCTTTTTTTATCTCGGCAATAGATGTTCCCTAAGAAAGATGATTAGTGAGAGTATATAATATGTACTGTATTTATATTTTGTATATATATTTAGAAATGGTTTTTATGTGATATAATGTTTAAATTACTTGCATATTACAGTACTGTACAAGAAATCATTTTAAACATCAATATGTCTACTTTATGTATATACATTAATAAAGTACTCAAATACAGCATGCAACCTATATGTACTACAGTATATGCAATTTAATACAATGAACTCCCAGTACTCCAAATCTTAAAATGATCCAAGCAAACTCCAATCCCGTTATGACCATCTGTACTTCATTTATGTGAATTAGATGTATCTATATACCTTTGCGACTTCTAATAATTGTCCTTTTCATGTCATTTTCGTTCCAAAATACAGTATACAGCCACAATAATTGGTTAAAACAAATAACCAACCCCACACACATGAAAATGAACAACGTCTCAACTTGCTAATGGTTGGGAGGGACTGAAATGTCATTCCCATTTCATTCACATATACAGTACCTATAGATCTAGAATTTATTAATCAAATATATATGTGTGTTAGCCAAAAGCGGCAACAAATAAAAATCTATGGTTAATCCAAATCCCTCTAGATGTTCCATTACGAGGTCTAATCTCATTAAGTTTGGATAACATAGGAGTTCACTTTTATCAGTACATGTTGCTTAATAAATTAACTAACCACGCAACCCCAAGGATATCGTAAGGGTCAAAATTTGCATATTCATAATCAAATGTTGTAACTTGTACACGAGGAAGGCCATCAGTGCCCATCCCGCCAAGATTAAGAAACGCCTGAAAAATAAAAACAAAAGATATATTAAAAGCATGCAACGAATTATAGTAAGTAATTAGATTCTATAGGCTATTATAAAATAACAATGAGAATGCCACAACCAATACATAACCATAAGTGAATTATCGGAGCAGCATTGGTAATGGTGTACCTAATAAACATGCGTGATGCGCAGCCTTATAAAAAGTATTACAATTTTGAACAATGTATGTTTTCAATGTAATATAGCCAATGAATACATATATATTAAATAAACTATTATTAACAATTATTATTATTAATTGTCATCCACACATCCATGGAAAAAAACATTCATTCACCTGGGAGGTTCGAGTCTCGAGAGGCCAGGTGAATGAATTATTATTATTATTATTATATATTAAAAAGCACCTCATTCACTAAATAAAAAGTAAGGCTCTTTCTGTGCTTACATATACAATGCAAATATTGTACAATCCTCTACTGTAATGAAGTTATAAACACAATATAGTCATCCTGTGTTTGCTTAAGGCTAACCAATGACAACCCCCCTCCCCAATGTTGTACAATTTAGGCTACTTACTGAGTAGTTTTGCGGAGCCCTTTCCATTTTTCTGGCTTCTTAAGCCTAGAGAGTTTTCTTTGGAATACCTCACATCGATCTTTTTCTTGCTCTTCTGTAGCAGAAAAAAAGGAAATGAAAATACGGTACTATATGTAAAAACCCACTGCATAAAAATTAAAACTTTAAGCAATAATAATCCACCTCACACACATCAAAAGAAACTGAAGTGACACTGTTGGGTCCATCCTGGACCTTATCAAACCGTGTCAAGGAAGGAGAGAGAATATAAAGCAAGAGGGAAAACTGATGTGAAAGGAGAGGTGGTGAGAAATAACTCATTTGCCTAATCTTAATCCCCTTAATGTCATAGGAATCAATAGTTTCTTCTTGACTAACTGCTCCTGTTCTCACAAAGGATGCCAAATCATGCTCATCTCAGAACACTAGAGATGAATAAATCTTAAAAGAAATCAAATTTTTACAAACCAATAGATTGACTGTTTCTATTTCAAGGAAAATACACGTACTTATTGCTGGACTTTTCAAAATGGATATCACAGGCATTGAGAAAATATTGAAGGCATACAATGAGATCTAATCCACATCCATAAATACCTCATACACACGAATTGGGTTCAATCCCATCATACAGCTTGAATATTTACTCATATATACATCACATTCTTATTTTTTATTTTATTTTTTATTTATTTATATATATATAAGAGTTCTTACATCTTGTACAGCCACTAGCACGCATAGCATTTCGGACAGGTCCTTAATCCTAATTTTCCTGGAATACACACCCGCCAATCATTTAACGAGGGGTACCATTCATTGCTGGGTGAAACAGCGGCTACAGTTAAGGATTGGCGGCCCGGTCAATCCTTCCAGCCAGGATACGAAACCAGGCCGAAGCGCTCACAAAGCGGCGGGCGAGCGTCTTACCACTGCGCCACAGGGACTACTTATCACCCTCTCGTAATCTTATCATTCATAGGCATTTCTTACCATACAGTATTTAAAAAAAAAATAAGATGGAAGAGGGAAATGTTTCCTACGTCATTTTCATAAAAGTGCTGGAACCTAACATAAATAATAGGTTCCATCAGGCTAGGTGAGATAAGCAGTTTTCTTGGTTCAAATGTACAGCATATGAACCACATGGCAATTGCTACCTGTGGTGTTTTGGGTGTGTGATGAATGACTGGTGGAGGTATACCTGGAGCATACCTGGAGGTATACCTGGAGGTATACCTGGAGCATACCTGCAGAGGGTTTCGGGAGTTCTTTTACACCCCACGAGCCCAGCCTGTTTATTTTATATTAATAAATACTGAACAGTGGGCCTGGCTAGCTGGGCCAAGTGTCCTCGGCCAGGGCATTTACGCCTCAACTTACGAAACCTGAACGTTTTTCCTCGAGCTGGCAGCTGTGCTTACATTTATTAAACAGTTTACGAACTCCAAAAGTGCTACGAAGGTTGTCTATAACAACCATAACCCTGGGTTGTGAAGCGTCCAAGCTCGTAAGTTGTTTAATAAATACAGACTTAAACGGCCATGATCGAGAGAGACGGACAGGTCGTTAAGAGGACACGTACAGACATGACGAACGCTGGCCGTCCATTTACATAGGCAGCGTCGCACATGCATTGCACTGAACTACAATGACAAATATGAATGAGCAGCATCATCATCTGTTCCGAACATGACTACCCAATATGACAATGATAGTTACACTTTCAATAGCATTTTTATTAAACTACTATTAAGCACAGAAGAGGAACAGGAATATCTAATTAAGCACAAAGAGGAACAAGGAATACATGGTAAAGGCACTAGCAGAATCTCGTATATGGATGCAAATAGGAATGATTGTAGTAGAAATACGCGATATTAGAATAAGGAGTAGATAAGAAAACGAGATAAAGAAGGATTTAGGGATACAGCAGTAATGAGCGAGGGTTAAGGAATGAAAGAGAGAAGAGGGGGAGGTAGACACGGAAGTAGAGACGAAGGTAGAAGTAGAAGACGGAAGTAGAGGTAGACGTAGGAGGGGGGGGAGTGATCCACCAGTACTGTCAGCAGCTGGTGTCTACACCTGGCTACCGGGAGTCCCTGTTACACACCCCTTACAACCTCCCAACACCCTGTCACACCCCCACTACACCTTCCCCACGCCCACTAAATACCCCACACACTAACCCTACACACACACCAAAAATCCCCTCCAAAACCCCCCAACAACCACCACAAACCCCTCCACCCAAGACCCCGTCCCCCCACCAAAAGCCCCACCTCAAAACCGTGAACCAAGCCGCCTTACCTTCACCCTCGACAGCCGGCCAGAAGTAAAACGTACACGGCAGCAGGGCCAGGCCCAAGAAACTGGTGAGGAAGTAGAAGAAAGTAGAGCCAGACTCGTCATACTCAAATTTCATTCCAGCCATCGCGAATTCCACCTCACTCGAGGTCTTGAGAGACCAAATGAGCGTCTGAGGGCCTCCGGCCGCTGTGTCTCGCCTTATACTGGCTCACTAACACCGCTAAGCTAGGGTATATTTACTGTCTCACAGACTGGAAATGGTATATATTTTATGGATATTATTTAAGGTTAAGTGATGGTAATTCCCCAAAAATGTGTGTGTGTGTGTGTGTTGGAAGGGATTGATGTACGATAATAAAAAAATTAATTTTGGCATACGATATTTATCTATCCGAGGGGGAAATAACGTACTATAATATTTTTTGGGGCATTAAACGGGAAAGTTTACATAAACTCTTTGTTTAGGTCTTCTAATTAATTTAAGGTATCTTTATTTTAATATACAGTATCTGGGGGATATGTACATATATATATATATATATGACACGTAGCAAGAATCATTATCTAACTTATACACATGTTAGGGGTCTGGTAGCTGAGTGGACAGCGCACGGGACTCGTAATATATCCTCGAAGATATAATAATAATATACTATATTGGAGATATACTCCAGTATGCTTTATCTACTATTCTACTAGTTATTGATTTAACTTTCTAATGGATTAATTAGACAAGTTTAAAAGTATTAAACATTCTTATATATTAACATATATATGAATGTCACATGTTGAATTCAACATACCTGAGTTTACCTGAAAGTACTAACATTAGTGGCCTCAAAGAGGACAGGAAGACGGCGGCTTGACGAAGAACCCCCCATTTACTTTGATGATCTTTTCCAGCTGTATTGGAATTAGTACCTAAAGCTTACTCAAAATTAATTAAGTAAAAAAAGCTTTAACGGTAATACATTTATATTTATCTAAATTTATACAATTTAATCTACATACATGCAAGTAATAATAATAGCCTAACATTGACGGTTTTAATTATTATATATTGTATGATAACAATGAACTGCAATGCATTTTATATAATACAACTCGCCAAAGGATTGGCACCCAGTCAATCCTCCCCGGCCAGGATACGAACCCAGACCAAATCGCTCGCAAATCGCCAGGCGAGCGTCTTACCACTAAGCCACGGGGACTACCACAAGTAATTCCTAAACAATTTAATAATCTAGCCTAACAGTATCTCTGCTTTCTCTGCTAACTGCAAATTCTTTTAGTTTATCTTATAGGTGAACTTAGCTACCATTGACAAGACGCCGGCTTCTTCTCGTCGTCGAGGTCGCTATATAATGAAATAGTGGTGCTCAAGTAAATAATAATAATAATACAAAGTGTAGAAATGAACATGAAGCCACGAAGATAATTAAATGAAAACGCGAGGACGGAGCTTGAATATTTCCTCCATACAAAATATAAGCTTACCAAGGTACTCATGTCTCTGGTAACCCCTATACAATTTTATAGGAGCCATAATTTACCCCTATACAAACTCAGACATTGACTATTAACACAAAAAACATTTCACGAGAAATAAATATATCTTTGGATATTCCCCGAGTACGACTAAATCTACGCAAATATAAGTAAATACAGGGACCTGAAATAAGAAACCCATTTTCTTCTATCTACCTTGGCAACAGGAAAAAAATAGATTCATATAAGTGAGAGTACCAGAACCCTGACCAGACACACACCTGCTAAAGTTCAAGCAAACTGAACACGCGCTAATCGTAAGCCGCTAATCACGTACCATTGAGGACATTGACCGGACACTCCATGCACCAGTTCGTGAATTCTATCCACGCACCAGGTACAGTTTTAGAACTCTGTCCACGTACCAGTGAGAGTTCCAGAACCCTGACATTACACTCCACGTACTCGTGTGAGTTCCAGAACCCTGACATCACTCCACGTATTACTGAGAGTTCCAGAACCCTGACATCACACTCCACGTACTCGTGTGAGTTCCAGAACCCTGACATCACTCCACGTATTAGTGAGATTTCCAGAACCCTGACATCACACTCCACGTACTCGTGTGAGTTCCAGACCCTGACATCACACTCCAAGCACTTTATTTACTTATAGCTTCCTTGTGGTGACAGCCGTACCCTTAAGTATACTAAATAACGAAAGGGTAGAAAGTAATATATATCTATGTTCCCTTCCCTTAATTGTATATAATAAAGGAATACAAAATCATCTTATTTCCCTTGGCTAATAACTGAAGAAGTAACAGTAAAGTAATTCAGAGGTAAAGAATGTCGTTACACCATAACCCTTGACAACTAACCGCCCAATCTAACAATATAGGCAGAATATGGAGCCTCAAAGCAAACACAACAGGAATCAAAATGGGCAATAAATAGAGAAAACCCAGCTTTAGGAATAGTAAGAAGATTCAGTAACTACAACACAAAAAACAGAACTAGTGTAGTCGTATCTCTTAAAACCTTCCGTTTTCCACTTAGAAACAGCTCAGCAGAAAACTACCAACTAATCTTAACATACCTGCAAGCTCATGGTGAGAGAGAGGACATCATTAACCATCTCACAGTGCAAGATCTTGCATTGTATCTGTACCTCTCTATCAGTTTTACGAGAGAGAGAGAGAGAGAGAGAGAGAGAGAGAGAGAGAGAGAGAGAGAGAGAGAGAGAGAGAGAGAGAGAGAGAGAGAGAGAGAGAGAGAGAGAGAGAGAGAGAGAGAGAGAGAGAGATAGATGGGTGAGGAAGGAGGCGTGGTGCCATTATGGTGAGGGGTTGTGAGTTAGTGGGGTGAGGCATAATGGAAGTTAGGAAAGAGGGTATAGTCTTTGTTGAGGAGGACAGGAGAAAGGGGTGGGGCGTGTTGTTAGTTGGGGTTTGGAGGGGGGAGAAGAAGAATTAAATTGACTGCTTCAATGAAAGTAAGGGAAGGGCGAGTCTGAAGGGATATATCAGCTGTTGGGTTTGAGGGGTTAATGAGGAAGAAAGTGTATGTGTATACACATACATGTGTATGCGTATACAAAAAGAAATTTCCTGTCAAACAACCCAGGGGAGATTGTTTTCCAATTGGGGGTTATTGAAAAGGCTACAATGATAATATACATCCCTCACAGTATGAGTGACGATGCCCAATAAACGTGCCCTCCGTCACAAAATCCCCCCCCCCCAAAAAAAAAAACCCTCGAGAGAGAGATTGAAAGTACAACAACTTGCCACGCGGCAGCACGACGTCCCCTTCCTCCTGCCGGCGACACAGACGAAGGGAAAGACACGCTCCGGCCGGAGGAACGCGTGAAACTACAGCAGGAACTACGCCAAATTAACCCCTTTTCCCCACACACACCATGGCTGAATTGGGGACCAAACTCGATGTCATCCTCGAGGCCATCCGCCAGTCCGAGGACTACCTGCTACAGAAGAACAGGAGGATAAACGAAGGTAACGGTGCTCGAGTTTGAGCATATGGCTTCGGAACTCCAATTCTGAATGCATATATATTTATTTCTCTGGCGTGTGTGTGTGTGTGGTAATTTTTGGGCTATAGACAGGTTTACATACATAATCTTGGTGAAAAATAATATAGAGAAAATACCCCCCAAAAATACTATACTTTTGATCAGCTCAAAGGCATCACGTAGACATTATATGAGGATTTTTTTTTTATAAATAATAAAGTATCTTATTTATATGAATTTCACCAGCCTTTTTTGGGTTACAATTTCATGCCAAGCTGTAAATTATGTATAAGATTATATTAAGAAGACACTGAATAATATTAATTACAATATGCAGGCAGAGGAACGAGCGCAGAAACTCACTTAATCTGTGAATTTTATATGGATTTGTGAGCTTTTAAAGCAAGAAACGTTTCTTATTGCATAATACATAGCACAGTATGGTTTATGTCGTGTTCAAATTGTGTATAGTTTTGCAACATAGGCCTACCTGAAGTGAATTATCTATAGCAGGCAAAGCCTACTGTGCAAAAATTCTACTAAAATGTAATTATCAAGCTGTACATAATTACTGCACTGTATACAGTATTCTTGCGTATGATTGTAGTATATTAGCTTAGTGTATGATTGCAATACAGGATTCTAATGTATCATTGTATTCAGTCAATTCTAGGCTGTGATTGTATTAGTATTCTATTATATGATTGTATTTCAGTATGCTAGACTGATTTTATTAGAACATTGTATTCTGTGATTGTATTTCAGTATTCTAGGCTATGAATGTATGAGCATTATTCTATTATAATTCATTGTGTCAGGGGATCAGACAGCTAGTTTATTCCTACTGTATATGTTAGGCTTATCTCGAGAAACCCCCCCCCCCAGATGTTTATTTACTTTTGCTGGGTTGTTTGTAATTCACATACAAAGTTTTAAGAAAAGGTTTAATAAAATAAACCTTAAATATTTAAATGAAAAAGCGAACGTCTTCTGTTTATTGTGTAGTCTATCGCGTAGTTTGTTTATCGTGTAGTTTTTTTTTTTTGCAGGGATATTCCTGCGCGGGCCCTAAGCCTCTGGCTGGCCTACTAAGTGTTGCTTGTTTCTAGTTTACTTGGGTGGAGTATGAGTATTTATTACTCGTATGGTCGCTTTAGTAAGATGTTGCCATATGTGTTTAACAACTTCTTCTGCTCTGGTGAAGTGAAGTTGAAACCTTAATGGGTTCGTAACTGTGCACTGCGTCAGATAATGTACCAGAGGTCTGTCGGGTATTTCTCCTCAGTGTTGACATTTCCTCTCATCTTCCGGAACCTGTAAGCCAATTTCCCATGCACATGGGTATCCAAGCCTGATGCGATGTAAGTGTACTTCTGTTGCCCTGCTGCTCCCCTTCATTAACATAAGTGGTTCGTAGTTGGTTGAATCCCTGTACCAACCTGCAGATCGAGATGTTGCAACAGCTGAGGTGTGGTCACTGTACAACTTTTGCATTGCTCTGGTTCTAAGTACTCGCTTAATCTGGGACAGACTCTGTGGTATGCAAATGTCTACAGTTCTTCTCTTAATCGTGTAGTTGGTAATGGTGAGCTTAAACGCCATGTTTTGCTTTAATGTTTAGGTTTAGTGTTGCGGCCACGGTCTTGTGTATTGTTTCAGATGATAATGTTGTATTACCCACCTTGTGAGATCATCTGTTCCCACCCCATCACCCCGTGTCACCCGACTGTGTATCTTCCTATCACCCTGTGTCACCAGACTCCGTATCTTCCTATCACCCTGTGTCACCCCCTCACACTCCATATCATCCCATCCTTGTGTCACCTCTTTCCTTCCTTGTCACTCTCTCCTGTCATTGTATAATTTTGTAGCAACACGTCCGGTTGTCCACGGGAGACATCTCCTGTCCACGAGGCTAACCATAGCCCGTGCTTCTTGCCCAGCTCCTGTGCCAGGTAAGTTACGGGCTCACCATAGCCCGTGCTACTTGGAACTTGTTCCGAGTAGCTGAATCTATAACAACAACAACAACAACAACGTCCGGTTGTCGTGTAGCTTCCTTGTCCCTTCCCCTATTTCCACACCTTCTCAGCTATCCACCAGCCAACTGTCACCATAGTACCGTGCTAATACGTCCTCAATTGTCATCTACAGTCCAGGAGCAGACAGCAGATCAGCGGTCGCAAGTCTTCAAGATAGAGAAGGAAATCAGCCAACTGGAGGAGCAGCAACAAGTGTGTAGATTCCAACTGCTGACGCTGGAGACGCAGCTCAACTCTGACCTCCTCCTCAAGGCCAAACTGGAGGACCAGGCAAAGCTGATCGAAGAGAAAGCAGAGTTGGAATACCAGAATTTGGTGAGCTTTGGGGTCCAGGCTTCTATATCCTCTCTTAAAAAAAGTTACAGGTCAGCATAGGTGTAATGTGATTACTCCTGAATAAGCTACATGCATTATATTATTTATTGCTATGGGGTATTATTTTGTTCATTTACAAGTAGTTCATTGGCCGAGATAAGTGTTATTACTGTATCTGTTCATCAAATTCTCTTGATTGATGAACGGTAATGTATGCATTGATGCACATTACAGAAATTGACTCGTAAACAAATTGCAGTGATCTTTTATTCAACAATGTAATATTGAAGAGCGAGAGACCGGAATAACGTTACTATTTCACTCCTAGGCCTGGAGCATATTTCAGTCGTTCAAAGTAACTAACTTTCCAGGCTGTCTTCTTTTTTCTTAGGACGGGAGCATAGTCCAGGCATAAGGAACTTTCAAAGAAGTCCTTTTTTAATAGGATGGGAGGATATTCCAGTCATACTAAGCAATTAACTTTCTAGGAAGTCCTTTTTTCATAGAACGTGAATATATGCCATGTATATTCTAACTGTTCGGTAAGTCCCTTGTTTCGCTTGGACAGGAATTTTGTATGACTGGAATCGCATATTCCAGTCATCCCAAGTGTCCTTTATATTGGTAAGGCAGGAACATGTTCCAGTCATACACACTAAGTGTCTCTCTAGAAAGTCCTTCGTCTTGGCGGGTGTGCAGGCGTTCGCAGTTGTTGTTATAGATCCAGCTACTGGGAACAAAAAATTCCAAGTAGCACGGGCTATGGTGAGCCCGTAGTGGATTTACCTGGCACAGGAGCGGGGCGTTCGCAGAATTATTCTATGCATTTATACCAACATGTTTGTGAGGCGTATGTGACTAAAGCTAAATACACTGCATACTCTGTGTTCAGGTGTTTGTTATCACTGCCGACAGTGCTTTTATTTTCCTACCCACAACACCACTCACTTCTATTCACATTTCATCATTGACATTACTGCAGGAGTCAGAGGAGGCAAGCCGGGAGGAGAAGACAGACTTGCTGGCGAAGGCAGCAATGAAGTTCAATGCCCGGGTGAGGCTGGATAACAAGGATATCCCCGCTAGAAGGGAAGCCATCAAACTGGAGCAGCAGCAACTCGAGCTGGAGAAGACACAACTTTTGTGTGGTCAGTGATTCTTACTCGAGTTTTAAGAGTTTGACCGTACTGGAATTAGGTCTAAGCTATTGGGTGTTAGTGGCTGTGCGAAAATATATACATATACATACATACATACATACATACATACATACATACATACATACATACATACATACATACATACATACATACAATCTACCGGGGGGGGGGTCTCGGGGTCCCGATAGCACAGTCGGGTTCATTCTCGACGCACAATAAAAAATCCGGGTTTGAATTTCGGGCGGGACAGAAATGGTTGGGCACATTTCCTTTCACCTAATGCATTTGTTCACCTAACAATAAGTAGGTACTCAGGAGTTAGTCAGCTTGTTGTGGCCCCGAGACAAGGAATTATTATTATTATATATTTTATATAAATAATAACAATAAATAATGGTAATGGTAGAATTGGAGGGAGTGTGAACAGATAGAACTCATATTGCATGTGTTCTCTGTCTTCCTTCTCCGTCGAAGCATTTTTAACCATTTTTCAGAAGTTAGTTAAGTTCATTTATTATGCACCCCATACCCATCCCGTGGGCGGTAGTGGAAAGGGTTACAGAGGCACATAATGGGCTCAGGGACTGAACCCCACAATTCATTTAGCAGAACGCCGACATTTTCGTATTTCCAGAAATAAAAGTGCTGGAAGACAACAGACGAGAGGAAGAATCCCTTCAACAGAAGACACAGCAGCTAGAAAGAATTGTATATGAGCTAGAGAAGAGTGTGAGTACCATGAAGTCAGACCTCATGAACCAGCTCGCGTTGGCTCACCATGAGAGGGATCGTCTGTTGGATCCTAACAGGCCATCTATAAAGCGGTTAGTAAAGCATGGAATACTTACAGTATGAGCTTGTTATGCTTTTGTTGATGTTTTCGATGATATTTTAGCTTGATCTATCTTGAAATAAACTCCACTTTTAATTCAGTTGTGCCCTCGATTGAACTGTTCAGTGAACCTGCCTCCTTTGGTACTAAATTAGGGTCTAAGTTTGTGTGCATTAGGCTCTGAATTACTTATTTAGACCTAAGACAGGTTAGGTTTATGGTTGTTCTTTCACGTTTTTTTTATACACTCTTAGATTTCCAAAACAGTAGTACAAAAGTACAATTTTAATAGTGCTTTTGTTGGGTAAAATCGTTAATATTTTGTACATGTCATCTATAATAGTTACAGGTTCTATAATATTTGGAGGATGGGTTGCAGAAATGCTCAAGTTTTTGTTCTTTTTATACGTCTTGAACCAGGTTGACTTCAGAGATTGAGAGTGGGAAGGAGGAAGGGGAGTACCTGGAGTCTGCACTCAAAGCTATGCAGAAGGAGCACCAGGAACTCTCTAAACTGCTATGGTGAGCTTGCGCTTTATTGGTTGTTGTCTAAGCTGCTATAGCTGTACAGGCCGTGAGACCATTCCAGTACATGGTCTCTTATCTGTACAGGCCGAGAGACCAAGACGATACTTTATATCCATTAATAAGGGGGATGTCGTGTGCAGGCGATGAGTCACAATAACGTGGCTGAAGTATGTTGACCAGACCACACACTAGAAGGTGAAGGGACGACGACGTTTCGGTCCGTCGAAACGTCGAAACGCCATTCTCAAGTCGACAATCGAATTGAGAATGGTCCAGGACGGGCCGAAATGTCGTCGTCCCTTCACCTTCTAGTGTGTAGTCTGGTCAACAAGGGGATGCCGTGTTCTATTCTATGGCTGATAGTTCCTGTCTATAATTTTCAGGCATTAGTAATTGGGGAAGGGATGTAAAGGGTCTAATTATGTTAGGATTGAGGGCAAACACTGGCAAAAGTTTCTATAGCAATCCCAAATTAGACCCAAAGACTCGCATACAGTTATATACCACTTCTCAAGTGGTGAAGTCTCTCCAAAATAGACTGTATTCGACTGTATTCAATTTATTCGACATTTTGCTTAAGAGAAACCATCTCTTGTGTTCCTTGGGAATGAGTAGTATCAACATGGTTCTTGCTTATAAACTGAATGATATTTGGCTAACCTGTATAACCTTGCTTATTGAGTTGTATATTTGCATTGATATTTTCTATCTGTAGGGTGAGAGAGAACCCTCCGCCCTCACGTCCTGCAGGAATTGTAGAGCCTTGGTCTCGTCCCCAGCAGAAGCCCTATACCACTATTAGCCCGCGACAACATCAGTACAGGTTTAAAGCCCGATCGTCAGATAATTTTAGGTCCAGCGATGCTGAAGCAAGTGCTGGGGTGACACAAGATGTCAGCTGGTCTGCTGCAGGAAGTAGTGCTGGTGTGTCACAAGATGTCAGCTGGTTTGCTGCAGGAAATGGGACTGGTGTGTCACAAGGTGTCAGCTGGTCTGCTGCAGAAAATAGTGCTGGTGTGTCACAAGATGTCAGCTGGTCTGCTGCAGGGAATAGTGCTGGTGTGTCACAAGATGTCAGCTGGTCTGCTGCAGGAAATAGTGCTGGTGTGTCACAAGATGTCAGCTGGTCTGCTGCAGGAAATTCCAAGAGTGCAGAGTCTCAAGAAGTTGACTGGTCTCAAATGGAAGACTTAGACTGGAGCTCACTAAGTGCCGAAGGGCCTAAATCAGCTGAGACTAGTGCCACCAAGGTGCCAGCGCCTGGTACAACACAAGCTAAGAACGTCAGCAGTGCCAGGTCAGAAAAGAGGGTGGAAATCAGACCTACTCGAGGGGAGCCCACTCCCTCTACGCCTCGGACCTTCACCAGAAACCCTCCACCCCCAACACCCCAACCGCAGGTATGTACATGTACACTAGCAAGCATGCACAAGACAGACGAGGCGTCACAATAACGTGGCTAAAAAATGTTGATCAAACTACACACTAGAAAGTGAAGATACGACGACGTTTCGGTCTTATTCAATCGACTTATTCAATTCTTTCGGCCATTATCAATCGACTTGAGAATGGTCCAGGACGGACCGAAACGTCGTCGTCTCTTCACTTTCTAGTGTGTGGTCTGGTCAACATGTACAAGACACTGCACTTGAGGCTCCTAGGATGTACACTTCGAGTACGTCCTAGGAAACTAATGATTTAAAGTAATTACAATAACATCCTGCTAGGAACAGTGGGGCAAATGATTAATTAAAGTCTAAAAAATTATAATTTTAAATATGCACCCATGCCCATTATTCTTAAATACAATATGGCTACCATAATTGGTATCAGCAAACTGGATTCTGAATATAGCTGATGAGCTAAAGATACGAAAAAAACGAGATACAGCAAAATACAATACAATGCCTGAATACAAGTCTTCATGGTGATGTAACTTAGATCTCTTGTTTATAGGCTAAGTTTAGCTACAGTGTGGTAGAGGGGAAGGAAATACAGTAACAGTAGGCAGGCAAACTTGTTTTATTTATGGTATGAAAAATGATCCGAGTCCATACGATGGGATCGAACTCGCGTCCCCAGGACTCCCCCCAAGGCACATGCACTACCGACAAACTGGGGAATCTAGAGACGCAGGTTCGATTCCGTCATATGATCTCTAGATGTTCTCATAGATACATCAGGTTGTTGTGATTTCATTGTGCTTTATTGTATAATTTTTTAATGTATTATATTTCAGGTGGAGTCTCGTTCAAATCTGCCACTACATCTCCTTGGTCACTTTATGTGTGTTAATATAATCAGAAAAGACTCTGATGAAGAATCTGGTAATGAATCTCCCGTTCATGAAGAACATGCAAGAGACACAGAAGCATCTTCAGCATCGGTGGAAACTTCAACCGTCCCTACTGAAGTGAGTAGTGTTCCCTGTCTGAAGTCATCTTCAGCCACAGCAAGGTCACATCCCGTCTTTGATTTGTCATCACCAGCAGCGCGTGTCAAGGAACCAACACTATCTAACCCACAAGAAAGTGTCAATGAAAACAGTTCAAAAGGCTTGCCTGCATCTGAGATGCTACCAGCAGACAACAACCCTGAGGGACGTCAAGGTGTCCCCGAGCAGTCTACCTTGTCGGACGATGCCTTTGCTTTTGCACCTGGATGGGCTTCTATGTCTGTCTCACACGCCGAGGAAGACACGTCTCGGCCATCCACATCTCAGTATTCAGGAAGTGAATCGAGCTCTGAAAGAAATACGGAGGGAAACACAGGAAAGCTTCATTTCAAGTTTAAAAAGACTACCGTAGTTCACGTGCAAGATTACCAGGAAGAGCAGACACCAGAGTCTTCCAGACAGCCGTATCAGAGATATGACTATCGAAACCAAAGGCGACAAGGAAATATTCCTCGGACACCATACAGCAGCAGCTCACATTCATCTTACGGCCACCAGCCTCGTTCGTATCATCATCGCAACTATAGGTCCAGAGAACCCAACACAGAATCATCATGGAATTACCACCAAAACTCATCTGATAGTCGAGTTAATGAATATGCAAAAACACAGGCACAAAATGATTTTGCTGTTCCCAACAGATACTCTCAATGGAAGAACCAAGGTGGACGAAAAATCAGGTTCAGTGACAAAGATGAATTGCTTGGAACACCCCAAAATACCGGAAGCTGACTGCAGATGCTTAGTAAAGTCAAGAAAGACTACAGTTTGAACAATCCAACCACCTGGACTGGTCGGTACAGCGATAACCTCGCTTTTTGCAGATCGGCGCTCGATTCCCGATGGTCCAAATGGTCGGGCACTATTCTTTCATCCCGTCTTATCCCAGCTCCTTGTTCCCATCTTCCTCCCAAGTGCTATGTAGCCATACTGCTTTCTCATAATTACCCTTACCTACAGTTTAAGTAGAAGTACTGAGTCAACTGTGTTAGACTATCTTATATATGCTCATTCAAGAGGTGAATTATATCTCATACAGATGTCATATACAATTTGGAGAGAGGAAAAGATACTATCGTTGGTATTTTCTCTTAAATGAAGAAGGGAATTTCTCAGCATCTAAAGAACAGTTGGAGGTTGTGTTATGTAAAGTACCAAGTATGGTATTATGTTTGTAGATCTTAGCCTATGTGGATCTTAGCCTATGTGGGGCCTAGCCTATGTGGGGCCTAGCCTATGTGGAGCCTAGCCTATGTGGGGACTAGCCTATGTGGGGCCTAGCCTATGTGGAGCCTAGGCTATGTGGGGACTAGCCTATGTGGGGCCTAGCCTATGTGGAGCCTAGCCTATGTGGGCCTAGCCTATGTGGAGCCTAGCCTATGTGGGGCCTAGCCTATGTGGAGCCTAGCCTATGTGGGGACTAGCCTATGTGGGGACTAGCCTATGTGGGGCCTAGCCTGTGTGGATCCTAGCTTATGCATATCTGGTGTACGTTTTCAAAATTCTAAACTTAATGGCAGATTTCCCTACAATTTTCATTTCATTTCAGTTTCATTTAACACTTATTTAACAGAACTATTTAAGTTGGAAACTTTTTTTATATATATAGATTCACTTTTGCTTGTTTCCTGATATTAAATGTTCTGTATAGAGTAATTGCATTGTTTCTGTATTATTTTATGTATCCTATTAAGATGCATTAGTTCATAGACCTTTAATCTTCCTCTTCCTGGTAAGTACAGTAAGCCAATTGGAAACGAGTAGACAATGGGGGAGGAAAGTAGATTCAATCGAGTAGAAAAGCAAATTCAAATCTTATCTCTCACATACGAGGAGAGAGTCAAGATAGCAGGATGATTTAATTAATACAAACTAATTTGAACAAAAAAAGTAATATGTAGCAGTCACTGTAGTTATGCTTGAAAGTATATTAATTGATTTGTAACAAATACAGAGGATTATATTACAGAATTTGTGTATTTTTTATAGTCTCCCAACTAATGAGGACGGAAATAGATAAGAACTGGTATTTCATGGTCTCAGGACGGCAGCCACTTTACTAACGGAAGAAAAATTTTAATTTAAGTTTAGAAATAAGATATTAAAAGCTTGATGCTGAAGTACCAACAAGAGAAATTTAGACCCAAAGGGAGTCAAATGTAGGTCCAAAGTACCACAACGTCATTAGTTGTTTATTTCAAAAATCAAACGCGGCACTATAAAAGCTATATTATATATATATGCAAGATAATTTTGACTGTATAATTGCTTTATTAAGAAATTTATGGCAACCGAAATTATAATTTTTTTTTGGGGGGGGGGGGCTGATGAATGTAATACTGTTCACACAGTTGTGATCAATGGTCTCCTTATCCATGGGGGGAAAACACACTCTTTATCAATGTATGTCACGCTGTACAGTGGCTACTGTTGTGGTACAGTGGCTACTGTTGTTGACACAGTACAGATGTGTGAGAGGTTGACACGGTGTGTGGGCTAGTCAGGTGTGTGTAGAGAGCTTAGGTGATGATCACCTGTTCTGAGTGAAGGTCTCAAAGCTCGGGAAGACTAATGATCTGGGTTATTCTTTTAACGTTTTAGTGTAGTTCATATATTATGCTCCCCACTACCCATCCTGTGGGTGGTGGTGGCCCCATACCCATCCTGTGGGTGGTGGTGGCCCCATACCCATCCTGTGGGTGGTGGTGGCCCCATACCCATCCTGTGGGTGGTGGTGGCCCCATACCCATTCTGTGGGTGGTGGTGGCCCCATACCCATCCTGTGGGTGGTGGTGGCCCCTACCCATTCTGTGGGTGGTGGTGGCCCCCATACCCATTCTGTAGGTGGAAAGGTACCGTGGATCATAATGGGTTCGAGAACTAAACCCCAAATAACCAAGCAAGTAAAGTCTTGACAAGCTATATAGTTATATTGTTTGATTTACATATAAAGTTTTTATAGCATAATAGACGACTAAAAAAATAAATGTTACTTTTAACTCTTCAATGGCGTTAAATCGGACTGAATTGCATTCTCTCCCACTGAAGTAAAGCCCAATTCACTTCTTCGCCAAG
>WNGS01159612.1:2983876-3005057 GCA_020271785.1 Procambarus virginalis
GATGGCTGTTGTGAATTGAATATCACTGGTAGGGCTACACTGAGGCTTAGATGTCCCGAAACCAAAAACCTCAGCAACGTTAGAAATCGTAATTTTAGGCAGTTATCTGTTACAACCGATTTCTTTATTGTAGTTCATGGTCTTTAGGTTAGCTATGCACAGCTCAGGAAAGGATTAATTGTGATCTTCTAAATAAAAGTATGCTGTACCTAAAAAATGTACGGTATGAACATTCCTCTATTAACTAAATCACATTATAAGGGACAAACATGGTTAATACTATCTACAAGCTTGTGATAGTTCCCAAAAATTATAACCTGATGTTCTGGGCACTATAAATTACTGTAATATTTCTCTGCACTTGCCAAATTGCATAATCTATATGAACATTCCTAACATCCATTTGTTAACATGCGAATCCTGTATATCACTTCCATATACTGGAATGAAGTGTGCATAGAATAGCAAATTTCTCCCCGTTCAAGATTAATAGTTACACAACACTGCATTTTGTCTATATAAAACACACATTTTCAGCTCACTTGTACAATGTACCGATTTTCATAATAGGGAGTTTAGCTATTCCACCGTTCCTTCGCATTGTCTGTCCCTCACTACATTCCTCTGTAATCCATCTACATTGACATCCCTCACACGTTTTTCTGCCTTCTTATTGGAATCCTGAATGATCTCTTGGGCATGTTGAATATTCTGTATAAAAAAAAAAGAGCTTTTTAGTCATCCTGGCTATTCTTTTTTGTATAATTCATCAGATGTTTCCTCCATAATATCTAGCTTTTGTTAATAAGAATAAAGTTCTTTTTGGTTAAAAACTGTTTACAAGACTTTAAATGTCACAGAGGCAAAGTCAGTTACTATCTGAAAATATTAAATATGGCTTATTCAACAAATGTACTATCTGAAAATATAAATATGGCTTATTCAACAAATGACTTACCAGGTGAACCCTCAACATTGAGCATCTTTGACAGCTCCACTAGTTCCAAGATGTTATACAGTGTGTCATTCCGCTGTTCTAGCAGTGTCCCCCACTTTTGGCACAGCTGGCTCGTGTCCCGATATATTTCCCAATAGTTTATAGGTAGCAGGCGACGAATGACTGGTCCTCATCGGTACAAAATGCCACTGTTTAGGAAGATGAAAGACACATGGCATCAGATCTTTTAACTTATTGAAATTAAGAAGGTAAAAATATAAGAAAATGAAAATGAAACTACAATGGGAAAACATGTCCCTATTTAAAAATCTGATGGCTTGTACAGAGTAGGATAGTGTAGTCTGAATGGTTTTCAAGTAATGAAGTATGGTGGGGGTCTATAACATCCCACAATCATTCTCACATCACCTCTGCCCCTGATAAATATGATAAACATGATGCATATGTAATGCATCTGATTTTCTATTTAGAAACCAGATAATGTTTTGTTTTATAATCTGGGTAATGAAAAATTATCTTTTGGCAGTCTAGAGAAAAATGTCAATGGTTTGTGCAATATGACTACAATATGCAATACTGCTGTGTAGTACAGCAGTAGGAGCAGTCAGGAGCCAGGTCATTGTACTGCAGTAGGAGCCAGGTCATTCTGTTTACTGCAGTGGACAGCACAGATGGCTATTGAAAAAAATACGACCAACTTTTGAGATTAAAGCAGTTTCAATATTAGAGATTGGAAGAGGAATTTAATGCTATTTTATACCATAGTGGTTTTTATAATGATAGCGATGTTTGAAGAGTTATTTGCAGAATTGATAAGGGTTCTAAGGTAAAATTCACAAATTATAGGCTCATTAAAACTTCAGGTTGGATACTTTATTCCTGCCAGAGAAAACCTAGTGCCAGCAATGGTTAATACCTGCCCATCTTTAACACTCGAGCCAAAAAATTCAGTTTGCAAGCTCTTGAGCTGATTATGTGGTGCTTATTGCTCTTTCCTATATTTTGTCAGGAATACTAAAAGATTTACCAAGTTTGTATTACCTCTAAATATTACTAATGTTATGGGCTAATTTGGTACAGCATTGACAGTGGTCCACAGTTTGCTTTCATTGTTTGACAGTCGGATGGTGACTGTTGTGGAGTTAGCAACTGGCAAAATGAGCACAAAAATTATTTTGTTTATGAATAAAATGTAACTACTGTATAACAGTTTTCACTCTACATCCTGAAGATATTTAATGTGATAAGTCATTGCTTAATTTCAAGGACCACCCTCCTCCAACCCACCTATACCCATAGTGAGGGAGGCACTGAAAAGGAATATATGCAAGGCTAAACGTACAGTTCAAAAGTGTGCGCGCTGCATGATGAACTTTCAGCATACACTTGCCACAATATCGATTTTTAAACTGAAAATATTTAAAAGTTTCTTAGAGGAGTAAAAAAAAACGCTCAGGAAACTAGACATATTTATCAGTCTGACCAATGGAGTCCACTGTGGATACTAAGAGATGATCAAGAGATTATGCTCCACTACAGATTATCTTACATTCATCCTTTACAATTAGGCAACCTAGGCAACATATGGAAAAAGGCAAACAGTTTCAATCTTCATGAATGGAAACAGGGAAGACCCAATGATCTATAGACCTGTATCATTGACAAGCATGGCAGTAAAAGCACTAGAGAAAGTATCAAAATAAAATGGACAGTACCTGGAAGGCAACAGTATAATAACAGTTTGGATTTCGATGGATGATTATTGGAATAATCTTAGTTTCTATGATACAGACACAAATATTGCAAGAATGGGAAGGATGGCTGATTACCTTTATGCCTGGACTTTAAAAAAAGGCTTTGACAAGAGTCCCATACAAGAGGGAGACTTGTGGAAGTTAGAACACACTGTTGGGGATGACAGACATACTTCTAATTGGAGGCAACATTTTTCAGTCGACAGACAAATGCTAGCAATAATCTAGGAAATATATCTGGAGAAATATCTCTAGTAGAGTACCTTATGGTTCAGTTCTTGCACCAGTAATGTTTATTATCTATTTAAATGATCTACCAGAGTGAATACAGAGTTGCATAAATATTTCCAGACGCAAATTTGCTAGGGATCAGAGACTTTGATGACTACACACTACTAAAATGGCCTGGACTAAATAAGTAGAGCCCCACACATTTTAATTCAGTGTAAACAAATGCCATGCAAGAGAATGCAGATATGGGAAAATTGGCCAACTTCACCTACAAATTATGTAAAAAGATAAAACCTACCGACGTGGAGAGAGATCTAGGATATTAAACTGTCACCAGAGGACCACAAATTGTGATTGCTTCTATTTTGTATTAATATGATGCCCAGTAAGACAGGAATTTTTAAAGACCAACTTCAGAATATGAGGTCATGGATTCAAGCCAAGGAATCAAGGTGTCGAACAATGTAAGAAAGTTCTCTAGGCATACAGTGGGGTGGGTTGGACCAAGTGAAAACTGGTGCATGGCAAAAGGTCAGTACTTTCCATCTTAAGAAAGTACCGAGAAGACAGGACACTTTCATCTTAGCTTTCATCTGTAACAGCACTTGGGTATATACACACTTATAGCTGGGATACTGTATCTGACATGGCTCTGATGACACCTGCTACATCTTCACTACACATTCTTCACCACTGTAACCGTCTTTATCAACGTAATCATAATCACTACATGCTGTCTTCATCACTAAAACCCTCGTCAGTGCCCAGGAACTGCTATGACCCCATCAACAACCATCATCACCATCTTCCTTCTCCTATACCATCTAACCATTTTCACTGAATACTACCTTCATCAATAAATAAACCATCTGATAGAAAGTACATTTAATCATGTTAGAAACTAATATGCTAATATAAATTTTAGCGAGGAAGGAGTCCGATATTTAGAGACTGGTATTAGTATGATTTGCCATTTCTTGCAAAGTGGCAGAGAGCATAGAGCTCAACCCCGACCCACTTATGGCTGACCCAGGACAAAGACCAGTCATCCTATAAAATTAGCAAGGCTAGCCCCATCGTCTGGCCTCTCGCCTCTGACAGACAAGAGGTAGAAAACCTTCATTTGACTACTGTATCAAAGCATTGAGACCATCTTCAGAAAGACTGAATAAATAGTGCTGAATAAAAGTGTGCTTTGGAGAAAGTAAGGCACAACAACCAAATCATTTCTGAACTAAATAGATTCTCATACTAAACCAAACATGTGAGGATCCCCACAAAACTTAAAATACCTGTACTGAACAATTTAGGACATTTTCCCAGACCACTTCCTTAATAAAAGATTAAACAACACATACAAGGGGCAACAGCTTCAAGGTCAACAAGCCACACTGTAGGACGGAAAATGCCGCTTCAACCATAAGGTCACCGTATAAACCCCATGGAACCGCCTACCCGCCGAAGCCGTAAATGCCAAGACATTACTGCAGCTCAAAATACAACTGGATAAAATGAGGGAACTCTCTCCAGTTGTCTCGTCCAGGCCACTAGAGATTATGGCCCTCATGTAAATACTGTACAGACTTTCGGTTATGTAATGGGCAGTTCAATATCCACAAAGTCTTAATATGTGGAAATAGAATATAAATATATATACATATGCCTCGCATTCAAAATAACTATCAAATCTATAGTTTACAGGACAAACTTCTGCTTAGTAAATCAATTACATTGTATAAACATGCTCAAAACTAAACGCTATAGATGCACATAAATCGATAAGCAGGGTATATATAAATTTATATATAGATCATATATAGTGTATATAGCTATAGCCTCGTACCAGGCTTTCATAAACGTTTTAATTTCTGTCTGTGTTCGGGGTGGGGGGAAGAAGGAGGGTTTGGCACTCACCTAATCACGACCATAGTTCAGCTGAACACTCCTCACCAGTTGTTGTTCAAGGTGTTCCCTCGGTGATGCAGCAGAGACACCGACCATGCCAGTATGCTAGGCTGGTGGCCACTGGGACCCAGCGAGACCTGCTCTGGTGTACGGCTTGAGCAGAAATGCCACAGAACAACCGGGGAGCCAATTTGTCAAATTTCTTAACAAAGGGGGCTGCCATATGCGTAATTTCTTGTTGATCATTAGCACAGTTTTATTAGAGAGTCCATCTACTAATACCTTTCCCTGCTTGATGTAATCAACCAGTAGGTGGAGTAATTCCACCTGCTGGTTGATTATAGACAATGACTCCATCACGGTCGTTAGGTGAAGCGGTTGGCCTCATAATTGCTTAATAACACACAAGTAAGAATACTTTAGACCTGCACATAGTACAGGACAAAAGTGAACTCTCACCGAGAAGAGAATATACTCCTTTGTGTATATATATATATATATATCCTTTGCTGACACGGTCGCCACGGCAGCCGCTCAAGCTATGATCATTCAACCCGCTGCCGATCTCAGAATCATTCATGGATTTTAGCATATTGTGTATTAAAAAAACTATATTTCCTCTATTATAAATTAATGTTTATGTATGTTATAACTTTGTGTGAAGTTAGGTCTAAGACATAGGTCAGGTGTTTTGGTTCTGTTAGTAATTATTTGTGATTGTAGAAAGCGGGTGAAGTATTTAGCATGGCAACCCGTCCTCGACTCCAGTCTATTACATCCAACGGTCGACCCCACAGACGCATTCATAAATTTTAACATGATGTTCATTCAAAACGGGAATTTAATAAAATATAAATTAATATTATAATATATTAGCATATTGTGCATATATATAGGCATAGGTTAGGTTAGGTGGTTAGGTTCTGTTGGCGATTATTTGTATTTGTGGTACGTGGGTGAAGCATTTACAGCGTTGTGGTTCGAATAAGAGTCGTCAGTGAAGCACTTGTTCCGGAAGTGTTCGAACAATCAGTTGTGAGTCGTGTGTAAACCGCTTTTCATTCATAGACAAGGGGTTTGACGGGTGCATGGAATCACTTTTGGGTCTGTTTGGAGGACGGGCTGAAGCATATGGTCCTTTAAAGGCATCATAATGGACTTCCTCGAAGGATCCCAAATTGTCAATAATTGCAAACTGAATTTTTCTTGAAGTTTTTTTTTACCTGAGGGGACAACGTTTCTTTAGTAACCTTGACGAGGGCTGGAAGTCAGCGGCTTGGCAAATGTCCCTCAGTTTTCATGATGACGTTTTTCGTGTTGGGTATTGAACTGCAGTAATGTCTTGTCATTTACGGCTTCGGCGGGTAGGGGGTTCCATTGGTGTATAACCCCCATGGGTGAAAAAACATCTGTTTCTTGTCCTAAATTGTGGCTTGTTGAGCTTAAAGCTGTTGCCCCTTGTGTTACATCTGACCTTTCTGAAGAAGCGGGCTGAAACTATATATCCTTCAAACTGTTCAATATTTTAAGTTTCGATGAGGTCGGCCATGTTATGTCTTGTTTGTAGTGTTGTTAGTCCTATGGTCCTCAACCGTCATGTTATGAGAGTCGACTTAATGGTTCTGTAATGACTTTAGTTGCCCGGTGTTGCACTTTCTCCAAAGCAATACTGTCCTGAAGATGAGGTCTCCATGCTTGGATACAACAATCTAAATGGGACGCACCAGAGATGTGCTCAGTTAAATAAATACTGTACCTTCTTTTCCTTGAAGTCAAAGGTTCACTTGACTATTCTTAGGGTTTAGTTGACTTTGTTGGAAACTGCAGCTCCCATTTTTTTCCAACTTTCGATGAATGGTGGATTTTGAGTCTATGGGCCTTTTTCTTCATCAATCTGCGGCAAGGTGATGTTGTTCAGTGAATAGTTGTGGTTATTTTATCAGCTAGGCCAACAAATGTTTATCCACAGAAAAATGACGAAAATATATACCGGGTAGTCCCCCGTTATAAGTTATAGGATCCAAAGAAAACGATGGACATTTAGAATAATGCATTTATATAAAATTATGCCTGCAGGTGCTTCAAAAATATTAGTGATACATTAATCACACATTTTGATTAAAGTAACATTGGTAAAAACTTGTAAACAGATCTGAATGACAAATTTCCATTGACACTGGATCATAAGAGCAAGTTGACCGGCTGCTGGTGCATCATCAGGCCTTCCAGAACCGTATATGAGCCTCATTTCGGGTCAACAGGTACTCAAGAGCCACTTGGACACCGTCTTGCAGGTCACCATGCACTCAAGGACTACTCGAACGCCTCATTTATGTTGCCTGTCACCAAGTACTCTAACGCCTCATGGAGTCACCAGGTCATCAGAGCCACGCTGATGCCTCCTCACGGGTCACCAGTCGTGCCTGCACCAGCTTCCTCACCAGGTCCTTCGTCGCCTCGATTTCCGCAGTGGTTGGGTTCAAGTAGCCTTGAGCTGTGGCGCCGACAGCAGCAGATTTAAAAGTCAGAAAATGTAGCGTATAAGTAAAATAATCTGTTTTAACCTTAAAACAGCGTTTTTATATAAAACAAATTTTTATTTACATACATTCTTGCTACACGTAAAAAGTCTATATTAAAATGTTTCTAGTGCGACAGTTTTTCATGGCAAGAATGCCAAGGCTTATATAAAAAAAAAGTACAAATTTCGAATTAGACCAAATATATTTGTATATATATAGTATATTTCTTTTGCTGTAGACCTAGAATGTGTTCAGTATTAAAAGTATTCTAACTGGTTGGTTAGTAAGCTATCATTGGGACCTTAACAAACTTTCAAAGGTAACTTGGTCATAAATAAGTCCAACATCAAACCGAAGAGAACATTGCAGAAAAGTATCTTTACACCGTATACCTCGCTGTAAATAGATACCCGGGAGCTAGTCAACTGTTGTGAGATGCCTCCTGGGAAAATGCCAACAGATAACGAGGACCTCGATAAGTCCAACAGGCTCCCTACCCCGGAATATGGACAAATATAATTATAACTCGAAGTTTAATATTACAGACCTTTAATATACAACTTAAAAAGCGACCACAGGGTTTTTAAGGAGTCTATTGTTAATAGAGTAGTCTCCGACCACTCCCACAACAACCTGACCACCACATCGTCACATGCTGTGAAAGACAGGACGCTGAAATAAAGCCTAATGCCGCTATAGCCTACCCCAATTCTGTGGTCGAATAAATCATACTATTTCCCGGGGACAGGAAGCACGTAGGATTATCGTGGTCTTCCCTAAGCAAATTATACTGACCTACCCCAGGATGCAATCCCACGGTACCTATTTCCGTGTATGTGGCACGGTACCTATTTCCGTGTATGTGGCACGGTACCTATTTCCTGCTAGGTGAAGTAAAGATGGAAGTAAACATGCTGAACCATTTCTAACCCGCCCGGGGATCAAACCCAGGACTTTCAGTTGAGAGTCGAGGAGGCAGATCACTATACCAGGCTGTGACTCATACGTCAGGCTGCGAGCAGCCGCGTCCAACAGCCTGGTTGATCAGTCCAGCAACCAGGAGGCCTGGTCGACGACCGGGGAGCACCTCAAGGTATCCTCAAGGTAAGGTACCCCAGTACAATACTCAAACTTGGCATGCAGCTATTAACATTACAAGCGGCATGCAACGTGGTTAACTGATAGCTAAGGTAGTATAACCGGCTTAGTATAACTAGTTATATTACGTGACGCTTCTAGTGAGTCATGTGGTATGGTAGAGAGAACTGACGTCACTTGCACATGAGCTGGCATAACATTATGACAAATTGCCAAGCAAAATGCCCGCCTGGCTGGATGCCAAATGCTCAGGGATTGAACGGCTGGATGATGGATGATCATCCATTATAAAGCCAATATTAAAGCGTAAAGGTGGAAGCCTCTAGGCAAGTCAAATATCAAAGTCTGGAGGAGACATTTTAAAGTGTGGGAAAACGGAAGCCCTCTGCAGTGGTCGGTGCAGGAGGAGGCTGAGCCGCTACCACAATATTCAGATTGTAAACTGTGACAAACCTTTAATGTATTTACCAGAACACTATATTGTTGAATGTGAAACCGTAAAAGATTAAAAAAGACCGTAAAAGATTTTTGCCTATTGTACCACCAACTGTATAACTATTTCATTGAATGTGGTTACTGAACGACATCCTAACAATTTATCCAAAATTTGCTTGTTCATTTTAAAGAATGAAGAACAATTTTATTTATATTATTATTTTTAAGTTGCATCTCTTATGAACCCATCCCTGCCCTTGTGTAGCAGTGCACAGTAGAAAGTTGTTTTCACATTTCCATACATTAAAACATTGATTGTAACCATGATATATACGTGCTTCCGCCTACAGTGTAGACCTATTGTCTTGTGTATGACCCTCTGTCCTGCGTGACAGTGAATACCAGCATTATCCTCACTCTAATAAGACTTAATTGAATTCCTCAGATTAGGCAAAATTGTAATTAATTTTTGGCAATAAAGATATTAATAATAATAATAGCAGCGAGGGGAGACGTGAGATTTCAAGTACCTTTTCCCACGGCGAATGACCAGCCCGGGCAGGTGGTGGTGGCACGGTAGTTAAGCTCCCATCTATGGAAGTATGGACGTCTGGTGTAGTTGCAATAGTGCCCCAGAAGTTCTATCTCCCCCTCTCGGTACAACCGACTTGGTGCAGCACGTCACAGATCGTCAGGAGAACGAAAGCAATCGGGACAAGAAGTAACAGGTGAATATAATTTCTCTTGCAATGTGTACATGACAAATATATTATAACCTGCCTAGACTTCTGCAAGATGAGAAGAGAAATAGAATAGTGGCTATTATTGTTGACGTTCAGGTGAGGCTGTGGAGTGTTGCATCTGTCGACTGGAAATGACAATACTGTATCTCTGTATATAACAGAGATGATGAACTTCTGATGTTAAGATCATGAATTGTTCGAGAGACAAGGAACTCTTACGTTATACCATGCGTCGCATGCATCAAACGTGCCATCAACACACTATAAGTCCAGATCTTGCCTGATTAACAACTGCTACTCACGTGATGATGTTGTCAGCGACGGTGGAGATGATCTGGGAGAAGTCGAAGGGCTTGGCTTGTGCTGGGGAGGATGTGAGCAGCAGCACCAAGGTCCCAGACACCAGCAACAGGCTCCAACACCTTCCTGACGGCGCTGCTGACATGCTGACGCAGGAGGCTGTGCTGACTCTGTGTAGGAGAACGATCATTTTGGAGAGAAGGAGTATTTTATAGAAGTGTTTGTTTACAAAGATGTCGGAGAGAAGACATATATTTTCTACCAGACTAGACCATTCAGCCACAATGCTAGACATCACATACATCTTCCTGTCCTCCGTGGACAGGGTTAGAGATCTGTTAACAAATACATTAAATATTACAGGTTATTGAGAACTTACCCCAATAATTATGTGTGAATTATTATTATTATAATAAATTAGTGTGTGGAGCATCTGTTGCCACACTTGGCAAGATGGGTGTCACTTTAGAACTGTCAGTGAAAATGTATTTGGACTCACGTCACTGGTAATATATATATATTTTTTTTTTAATGTGCTGGAAATATATTACCTTAGGGCAAGCGTTGACGTGGGCGCGTGGGCGTGGGCAAGTAGAGACAGACCAGGCGTGGCTGTGTACCACACGAAGGACAGGGCGCTACTGTCTGGTCAGCCGCCTTGCTAACAGTTTATAAGTCTGGTGGATGAGGGATAACGACCGAATTGCAATGACTGGACGGTTGAGAGTCGGGTTGAATATCGCTTGACTTTCGTCCTAGAGAGTCCCGCCACACAAGCCAGTATAAAAAAATTACCATTTTTAGCGAAACGTTCAGTACTGTTACCATCTGAACGCTTAAAAGCGAAATCATATGATGTTTCTGGAACATTGTGAGCGCTATGTGCGTGGTTGTGTATTTATACTCACCTACATGTACTCATCTAGTTGTGCTTGTGGGGGTTGAGTTCTACCCGTAGCAGCTGTCTTACTCCAGCCCGTCCTCCAAAAATGGAGTGGTAAATGTAAGGAGACAAATAAGTGCAATTATGTACTATTTATAGCAGTTAGGAATTGTACTTATTTTCACTTAGTATTAAATCGTACTGTCAAATATATTGTGATGTTTGAGTTTACCTGAAAAACTGAATTGAAAACCACAACCTCATCTAACCGTCTTAGTTTTGAAGATAATAATTTTATTGCTTCTTAATTACAATTAGTACTTAATTTATAGCTATATTGATATTACAGTTTTATAAAACTAATAAAACAAAACTAAAATATATTAATAAATTGTAAAGTAACTCTGGATATTTTAAAATTTTGTATAAAATCTATATTGTTTAATAAACCTGAAAAAAATTCCTGATATTTAAAACTTTTGTACCGCAACTCGATTATGAAAACTTCATTTTAAAATTCTGAGTGTCTTAACAGAAAAAGAGGAGAATTAAATCGGGGGAGGGGGTTGGGTAAATGTAACAGCCCCATAAGTGTAATTATGCACTGTTTATGACAGTACGAAAATGTGCTTATTACACTTAATATTAATTCGTACTGTCAATTCGGAGGAGGGGTTGCTTACTCTCAGGTACCTATTTACTGCTAGGTGAACAGGCGCATCAGGGGTGAAAGAAACTGCCCATTTGTTTCCGCCTCCGCCGGGGATCTAACCCAGACCCGTAGGACTACAACCCCAGAGCGTTGTCCACTCAGCCGCGATGCCCGCGGTGTGTGTATGTTGACTAAACCACACACTAGAAGGTGAAGGGACGATGACGTTTCGGTCCGTCCTGGACCATTCTCAAGTCTGTGTGAATGTGTGTGAGAGATATCGGACCCCTCTTAATTCCTTCCCCAACCTGACACCCACCCTGGCATCTCCGGCATCATCTGAGTGTTAAGATCACCATGACACTGGCACTGATGAGTCACGCCATTGCGCACTGGCACTCAGTGACACTGGCGCACCAGTGTCTCCACACAAGGATGCCGGCAGTATATATATATATATATATATATATATATATATATATATATATATATAATATATATATATATATGTACAATTGACAAAATATTCCAAGGGTATGATGCTCCAGCATGTTCTAGATTCGTATTATACACATTACGTAATTACTATTTTTACGCAATTTTTAGTTGCGTTTTTCTATATGCCGAGTTCACTACTCGGGTTAATAAAGACGCTTCTGCAACAACATTTACCGGAATCATGACGCCACGTTCTAGTTCAAGTATGTTTATTGAGACAATAAAATACATCTCAAAGGGATAGAGTAGCTTAGGCTATTTCTACCCCTCCTTAATAGAGAGAAATAGAGAGAGCAAACAAATGTGTTATTTGAATTATAGCGAGAGTTTATCACCCAACACGAGCAAACAAGCTGGCTTTCCCGTCCATTGCATAAGAGGCCATCAACTTGGGGAAGTCCGCAGCTTGATTAATAAATAATAGTCATAGGATTTCCCAGCCGACGCGGAACTGTTGCACTGTACTTGAACTTCGTAACACCACAGTCATCTCCGCCACTATCACTCGCCTTTCCGACACCATATCAACCAACGCCACTAACACCATACAACCACAATTATGGGTAAACTCGCACCCAGTACAATTGATCAACAATTAGAATGTATCGAAAGAAGCTGTGGAAGCCACCTCCATCCACAACTTTAAGGCCAGTCTCAACAAAGAAATAGAACGTGAGGAAAATTAGATTTTAACACAACTGGTAAAACGAGATTTGTAGGCGGGGCATGAAGAACTAGACCTCACTCCCCCTGTGGACCATGATAGCTAAGTACTGATAGGTATGCTCGCCCAAAGCCCCAAAGACGTCTTCAACAGTTTCAATTTCGCCGTAAACGTCACAGGATAAGTAAACCAACAATCAGGGTTATGAAAAGGTCAAGTTTTGTTCCCTTTTCTACATGAAAGGTCAGGGTAGAGAAGGTGTAACAGCTGTTTCTTTGATTTTTGTATGGCCCTGCCCACGCTGCTTCTTGCATGAAGCCCATAGCAAACATAAGACTCATCAAGCACCTTAAGTCTCCACTTGCGAAACCTGTATATCTTTCCTCAATCATGGCTCCTTAATGGTCTATATTTATTAAAAGGTTTACAAGCTCGGAAACCTTGTGAGGTCGTCCTCGACCCAAGGTTATTATTGTTAAACAACCTATTAGCTCTTCGGAACTCATAATCTGTTTAATAAATGGAGGGGCAGATGTACAGGTTTCGTAAATAGGGAATTCCTAGATGAATCCTGACCTCGGGTCTCCAAATATAAATGTTTGAAACCACCTCTGTGGAGACCTGCCAGTCAATATAAATTCTCTGTTAATTAATTAATTAGTTAATCAGGTCTGACGGTCGAAGTTCTCTCAGTTGTGTCCTCGTGTGGATGTAAAACATTAATTATCGGGACTTCCGTCTATAGGGTACTATACTTAGTTGAGGCCAATGGGATAGTTGATCCTACCATGAGATAGCTGATCCTACCATGGGATAGCCGATCCTTCCATGGGATAGCTGATCTTATCATGGGATAGCTGATCTTACCATGGAATAGCTGATCCTACTAGAGGATAGCAGAACCTGCTATGAGAACTGATCCTGTGGTGTAATTTTGAACCCTCTCGCTTTGCACGAGAAAACATTTAAGTTCGCACCAAGGACGAAGTGGCACGATTTGCACGAATACCACTCCTAAATGATTAGTAAATCGCTGTAAGCATCCCTGTGTACTCAGCAGTAATTGGGGACCAGGATGTAAATTTAATCAAGTGACTAGGATCGTGTTCTGGGGAAAAAAAGATGTAGGAGTAAGACTTTTGAAAAGGCGAAGGCAAAGGGAATAAGATTTTAAGGTTCAATGTTAGCCTCAAAACCTACACTAGGCTCGAAGGCTTTTAAGGACATCAATGAGCTTGTACCTATTTAGCCCTACCTATTGTCCAGTCTCGGAGTAGCTTAATTAGCCTCGTTACCAGATGTAAAGAATAAAGTACACACTGTGTATATAGGCACTGGGGAGAACTTGGCCAGACACGAAGCCTTCAGCTTCCTGTCATGTTGAAGCTGCTAAAGAGAGTTCTTTAGCGGCCTGTCATGTCGAGATCTTCAAGTGAGTTCCTGTTATTTAGTCACTTAGGTTAACTACCACTGGACCTGGATAGTAACTGGCTGGGTAACCGCGAGAACAACATTTTCCTAGGCTTGGGGGTGTTCTCGAAAAACCTAATAGTCTTTCTGTTCTCGAGAATGAAATTAAATCATCAATAATTGGTTAAGCTGAATAGATTAAATTTAGTTTCTCCTAAAATATAACATTTTCTACAATGATACTACAACAGAAAACAAAAATCTTTTGGGTAGTCTATAATATATCACCACTGACCAGCATAGTAATGTTTTGTACATGAATTTACCTGAGAACTACTAACACTAGTGGCCTCGACAAGGTAAAGAAGCTGGAGGTTTGTCAAGAGTTCCCTCCCCCCATTTGTCTTTATTTAAATTGTCTTGATTCTCACTTTAAATATTCACAAGAAAGAAAAAGGGTTTTATTATACAATTGGCAAGTAAGTTGGCGAATTGTGATATTTCCATTCATTCTTCCCCAACGAGAGTTTTTCCAAATGTGCCTTCATCAATATAAATTTTCTTATCTCGACGGATTAGGCCAGTTAGATGTTCATTCACATTCTGTGTATGGAGTCTGCCCCCACCCCCACATTCTGTGTATGGAGTCTGCCCCCACCCCACAGTCTGTGTATGGAGTCTGCCCCCACCCCCACAGTCTGTGTATGGAGTCTGCCCCCACCCCACAGTCTGTGTATGGAGTCTGCCTCCACCCCACAGTCTGTGCATGGAGTCTGCCCCCACCCCACATTCTGTGTATGGAGTCTGCCTCCACCCCACAGTCTGTGTATGGAGTCTGCCCCCACCCCCACAATCTGTGTATGGAGTCAGCCTCCACTCCACAGTCTGTGTATGGAGTCTGCCTCCACCCCGCAGTCTGCGTATTGAGTCTGCCCCCACCCCCACAGTCTGTGTATGGAGTCTGCCCCCACCCCCACAGTCTGTGTATGGAGTCTGCCCCCACCCCACAGTCTGCGCATGGAATCTGCCTCCACCACTCCACCATTCACTCTTCAGGAACCTCACTTAACATTTAACAAACAAGTTAAGCGCACGACGTTAATATTATGCGAGCTAAAAGCTTGTCGCATCCTAGAGCGCAGGCCGGCGTGCACGGCGTAAGGCCACTGTGGCTCTGACGACTTGTTTAAACACTGTGTTGTGATGTTCTACGTGCGTGCGTGTGTGTGTGTGTGTGTGTGTGTGTGTGTGTGTGTGTGTGTGTGTGTGTGTGTGTGTGTGTGTGTGTGTGTGTGTGTGTGTTTAGATATGCTTCTCCAGCTTACCACATGATGTTGATGTGACAACATGAGACACACACACATAGAGCATAACATCAGGGGAGTCTTCAGGACCTCTGACATGGGTGCGCTAAGAGCAAGCCGTGTACGGGAAACATCAGACCAGTGCTGGCGAATGCAGCGCTCAACGTGAAACCCAAACTACAGGAAGTACAGAATGATGATAGAGAAATTACAGAGGCCTACTACAAGGTCTTGTAGCAATACATGAACTGGCAGAGCAATGAGAATAGATTAAACGACCTATTCTTAAGAAGAGTTGAAGGAGAGGAGACATGATCCAGATATATAAAATTCTCAAAAGTATTGGTAAGACAGTTTAGATTGACAGCTGAGAAGCAAGAGGACATATCAGGAAGCTATGAGGTCACCAGGAGCTACTAGGTCACCTTAGACTACGAGGTCACCTTAGACTACGAGGTCACCTTAGACTACGAGGTCACCTTAGACTACGAGGTCACCTGGGGCTACGAGGTCACCTGAGCCCTGTTCTAAATTACCATCAACTCACCATGGAATTACGAGCTCGTAAAGTCCACTTAGCAAATGTCAATTCTTAATGACCTGATGGTTAAGAGCAATTGAGAGCGTGTTAACCGCCGTCTCCTGGTAATCTTCCAAGCATAAAGCCCGTCAGGTAAGTATTTTGACCTCATAGGTAATTAAGGCAGCGACCGGCACCATTCCTGCGCGTAATGATGTAATTATTGTCTTGAATGTATAATGAAGGGTGTATAATACACTTTCGTGAGACCAAGTTGAAGTAGGGGGCTAGTTCGGTAGCTGACGCTAACAACAACCACCAACCACCATTCCTGAGACAGCCTCCACCAAGGTGCCCAGCCAGGTGCCTGGCTGGGCGTCCCTTTGTCGGAGAGAGAGAGAGAGAGAGAGAGAGAGAGAGAGAGAGAGAGAGAGAGAGAGAGAGAGAGAGAGAGAGAGAGCTAGCTCACACCTGCCAAGGTAGTCCCTCACATGGACCCCAACACCTGGCTGCATTAACCAGAAGAGACTGGGGGGGGGGGGTCCTCCACCTCCTCTCCATGAGTCACGTCTCTCCTGCATACCCATCATGGCTCCCGTCATCTTATGTACACCAGCCGGCGACCTGCTTGCTCTCTGGAGCCCACCTCACGATAGACAGCTGACCTATCCGTCTTCTGAGAGGGCCAGGAGAGGCCAGGAGAGGCCAGGAGAGGTCAGGAGAGGCCAGGAGAGGTCAGGAGAGGTCAGGAGAGGCCAGGAGAGGTCAGGAGAGATCAGGAGAGGTCAGGAGAGGTCAGGAGAGATCAGGAGAGGTCAGGAGAGGTCAGGAGAGATCAGGAGAGGCCAGGAGAGGTTAGATGAAGCCAGGAGAGGCCAGGAGAGGCCAGGAGAGATCAAGGAACTGAGATAAACGCGACAACGTCTGGGATAAGATCCTGTGAGGCGCCTGGAGTCGCATTTCTTAATATGCAAATCAGTACAGATTGCCGGAAGTGTTGGAGTGTCGCCACAGACCCAAGATGCGCCCTTTACGAGCGATAAACTTGAGAACAAGGTAACGACGAGTTCGTAAATTAAGGTCTAATCATCGTGACTGGAGCCAAGGCGAGAGAACTNTTGTCATTTCAGTTTTGGCTAAATTCTTGCATTACTATGAATATTTATGTTCATCTTTTTCCTCTGTATACCGATGTCTTATTAAAAGGCAACATCCAACATTTTAAAAGACGTTTTCTTGAATTTCTTTGCACAGGAGTGATTTAGTATTAAAGTGAGAAACTTGTCTGTACCATCACCACTGCTGCCACCCTGGTGGTGGTGGTGGCGCAGCAACCTGTCCTCCCAAATAGTACATTACATTTTTGAAGTATACATCTCCAACAACCAAAATATGATGTGCTATAAAAAATGACAAGCCGTCACATTTTCTATATGTGGGTCTTTGGTTAGATTATGTACAGGCAATTTAGTACATAATTTTTTGTGATATGGTAACTTAGAGAGGACAAGCTGGGTGCCGAGATGTTGGTAGGAAGATTGTAGGACAATGTTTAGGTAATTATCAAAAGATGCCAAAACAGGAAGACGAATGAGCACTGTCAGTGGCACAATAAGAATTCCTTGACATTCAGGATACCAATACAAGAGTAGAGAGATTTGCTAACCAATATGAAGACCAAAAAAGTTTGTCACGTGTAGTTTCAAATTATGAAATTAAAGAGGCATTGTTAAATTGCACGAATCACCACCTCGCAAATAACATGCTGCATTGCAGCTACTCTTTCATACTGTAGCCTGGGTTATAAATCCCTTGTTTTACCCCTGGCCTCCAACTGATGTTCATTTATTTAAAAGTATTAGTTTTTGGATTTTATGAGTCAAGATAAATAAAAGGGCCTAATAAGCTAGAAATCACTCATTGTTGGGATGGCTGTTGTGAATTGAATATCACTGGTAGGGCTACACTGAGGCTTAGAATGTCCCGAAACCAAAAACCTCAGCAACGTTAGAAATCGTAATTTTAGGCAGTTATCTGTTACAAACCGATTTCTTTATTGTAGTTCAATGGTCTTTAGGTTAGCTATGCACAGCTCAGGAAAGATTAATTGTGATCTTCTAAATAAAAGTATGCTGTACCTAAAAAATGTACGGTATGAACATTCCTCTATTAACTAAATCACATTATAAGGTGACAAACATGGTTAATACTATCTACAAAGCTTGTGATAGTTCCCAAAAATTATAACCTGATGTTCTGGGCACTATAAATTACTGTAATATTTCTCTGCACTTGCCAAATTGCATAATCTGTATCATAATCTATATGAACATTCCTAACATCCATTTGTTAACATGCGAATCCTGTATATCACTTCCATATACTGGAATGAAGTGTGCAATAGAATAGCAAATTTTCTCCCCGTTCAAGATTAATAGTTACACAGCACTGCATTTTGTCTATATAAAACACACATTTTCAGCTCACCTTGTACAATGTACCGATTTTCATAATAGGGAGTTTAGCTATTCCACCGTTCCTTCGCATTGTCTGTCCCTCACTACATTCCTCTGTAAATCCATCTACATTGACATCCCTCACACGTTTTTCTGCCTTCTTATTGGAATCCTGAATGATCTCTTGGGCATGTTGAATATTCTGTATAAAAAAAAGAGCTTTTTAGTCATCCTGGCTATTCTTTTTTTGATAATTCATCAGATGTTTCCTCCATAATATCTAGCTTTTGTTAATAAGAATAAAGTTCTTTTGGTGTAAAAACTGTTTACAAGACTTTAAATGTCACACAGAGGCAAAGTCAGTTACTATCTGAAAATATTAAATATGGCTTATTCAACAAATGATACTATCTGAAAATATTAAATATGGCTTATTCAACAAATGACTTACCAGGTTGAACCCTCAACATTGAGCATTCTTTGACAGCTCCACTAGTTCCAAGATGTATACAGTGTGTCATTCCGCTGTTCTAGCAGTGTCCCCCACTTTTGGCACAGCTGGCTCGTGTCCCGATATATTTTCCCAATAGTTTATAGGTAGCAGGCGACGAATGACTGGTCCTCATCGGTACAAAATGCCACTGTTTAGGAAGATGAAAAGACACATGGCATCAGATCTTTTAACTTATTGAAATTAAGAAGGTAAAAATATAAGAAAAATGAAAATGAAACTACAATGGGAAAACATGTCCCCTATTTAAAAATCTGATGGCTTGTACAGAGTTGGATAGTGTAGTCTGAATGGTTTGCAAGTAATGAAGTATGGTGATGGGCCTATAAACATCCCAGAAAATTCATTCTTGCATCACCTCTGCCCCTGATAAATATAAATAAAATAAATAAATAAATATGTTTATTCAGGAAAGGTACATACATAGTGATTTACATAAGTGGATTTATAGATCCACTTATGTAGATCACTTATATAGATCCACGATCCACTTATAGATATGAAAAACATGATGCATATGTAATGCATCTGATTTTCTATTTAGAAACCAGATAATGTTTTTGTTTTATAATCTGGGTAATGAAAAATTATCTTTTGGCAGTCTAGAGAAAAATGTCAATGGTTTGTGCAATATGACTACAATATGCAATACTGCTGTGTATGTACAGCAGTAGGAGCCAGGTCATTGTACTGCAGTAGGAGCCAGGTCATTGTACTGCAGTAGGAGCCAGGTCATTGTACTGCAGTAGGAGCCAGGTCATTGTACTTCAGTGGAGCACAATGGCTATTGAAAAAAATACGACCAACTTTTGAGATTAAAGCAGTTTCAATATTAGAGATTGGAAGAGGAATTTAATGCTATTTTATACCATAGTGGTTTTTATAATGATAGCGATGTTTGAAGAGTTATTTGCAGAATTGATAAGGGTTCTAAGGTAAAATTCACAAAATTATAGGCTCATTAAAACTTCAGGTTGGATACTTTATTCCTGCCAGAGAAAACCTAGTGCCAGCAATGGTTAAATACCTGCCCAGTCTTTAACACTCGAGCCAAAAAATTCAGTTTGCAAGCTCTTGAGCTGATTATGTGGTGCTTATTGCTCTTTCCTATATTTTGTCAGGAATACTAAAAGATTTACCAAGTTTGTATTACCTCTAAATATTACTAATGTTATGGGCTAATTTGGTACAGCATTGACAGTGGTCCACAGTTTGCTTTCATTGTTTGACAGTCGGATGTGTGACTGTTGTGGAGTTAGCAACTGGCAAAATGAGCACAAAAATTATTTTGTTTATGAATAAAATGTAACTACTGTATAACAGTTTTCACTCTACATCCTGAAGATATTTAATGTGATAAGTCATTGCTTAATTTCAAGGACCACCCTCCTCCAACCCACCTATACCCATAGTGAGGGAGGCACTGAAAAGGAAATATATGCAAGGCTAAACGTACAGTTCAAAAGTGTGCGCGCTGCATGATGAAACTTTCAGCATACACTTGCCACAATATCGATTTTTAAACTGAAAATATTAAAAGTTTCTTAGAGGAGTAAAAAAAAAAACGCTCAGGAAACTAGACATATTTATCAGTCTGACCAAATGGAGTCTCACTGTGGATACTAAGAGAATGATCAAGAGATTATGCTCCACTACAGATTATCTTCCATTCATCCTTTACAATTAGGCAACCTAGGCAACATATGGAAAAAGGCAAACAGTTTCAATCTTCATGAATGGAAACAGGGAAGACCCAATGATCTATATAGACCTGTATCATTGACAAGCATGGCAGTAAAAGCACTAGAGAAAGTATCAAAATAAAATGGACAGTACCTGGAAGGCAACAGCATAACAGTTTGGATTTCGAATGGATGATTATTTGGAATAAATCTTAGTTTCTATGATACAGACACAAATATTGCAAGAATGGGAAGGATGGGCTGATTACCTTTATGCCTGGACTTTAAAAAAGGCCTTTGACAAGAGTCCCATACAAGAGGGAGACTTGTGGAAGTTAGAACACACTGTTGGGGATGACAGACATACTTCTAAATTGGAGGCAACATTTTTCAGTCGACAGACAAATGCTAGCAATAATCATAGGAAATATATCTGGAGAAATATCTCTAGTAGAGTACCTTATGGTTCAGTTCTTGCACCAGTAATGTTTATTATCTATTTAAATTATCTACCAGAGTGAATACAGAGTTGCATAAATATTTTCCAGACGCAAATTTGCTAGGGAGAGTCAGAGACTTTGATGACTACACACTACTAAAATGGCCTGGACTAAATAAGTAGAGCCCCACACATTTTAATTCAGTGTAAACAAAT
>WNGS01159612.1:3006057-3016552 GCA_020271785.1 Procambarus virginalis
GGACTGGAGAGCTGGACTGGACCTAAACTTAGACAGCTGCCCGAAGCGGAACGTAAGTGCATTAGAAGCCAGTGGCGTGTCGAACAGCAAGGTATAACCGCTGATAATGCCCATTGTAACTACTGGCGTGTAGGGCAGCGGGCAGCTCCACCACCGACACTGCCGCCACACATGCTTACATCTTAGTCCGAAAGTGATTCTCCCCCTTCGCTTGAGTAATTTCCTGTGCTTTAAAAGGACATTGAAACCCATTAATTATTAAAACTCATAATTAACGCTGGCCGTTAACACGACCCCCTGCAAGCAGTGGATTGCTTGTTATAACGACCCCCTGCAAGCAGTGGGTTGCTTGCTAGCACAACGGCACGTGTTGACAGCACGTGTTAACAGCACGTGTTAACAAGCACGTGTTATGGAGACAATTAACCCCCAAACGACCCAACAATCTTGGTAATCAATGTCAGTAGAGTTTACGTTCTCTCGCCTTGGCTCCAGTCACGATGATTAGACCTTAATTTACGAACTCGTCGTTACCTTGTTCTCAAGTTTATCGCTCGTAAAGGGCGCATCTTGGGTCTGTGGCGACACTCCAACACTTCCGGCAATCTTTACTGATTTGCATATTAAGAAATGCAACTCCAGGCGCCTCACAGCATCGTATCCCAGACGTTGTCGCGTTTATCTCAGTTCCTTGATCTCTCTTGACCTCTCCTGGTCTCTCATGGCCTCTCCTGACCTCTCCTGGCCTCTCCTGCCCTCTCCTGACCTCTCCTGACCTCTCCTGACCTCTCCTGGCCTCTCCTGCCCTCTCCTGACCTCTCCTGACCTCTCCTGACCTCTCCTGGCCTCTCCTGGCCTCTCTTGACCTCTCCTGGCCCTCTCAGAAGACGGATAGGTCAGCTGTCTATCGTGAGGTGGCTCCAGAGAGCAAGCAGGTCGCCGGCTGGTGTACATAAGAAGACCGGGGGAGCCATGATGGGTATGCAGGAGAGACGTGACTCATGGAGAGGAGGTGGAGGACCCCCCCCCCCCAGTCTCTTCTGGTTAATGCAGCCAGGTGTTGGGGTCCATGTGAGGGACTACCTTGGCAGGTGTGAGCTAGCTCTCTCTTCTCTCTCTCATCTCTCCTCTCTCTCTCTCTCTCTCTCCTCCTTCTTCCGTCTCTCTCTCTTCTCCTCTCGCTCTCTCTCGCTCTCTCCTCTCTCTCTCTCCCCGGACAGAAGGGACGCCCAGCCCAGGCACCCTGGCCTGGGCACCTTGGTGGAGGCTGTCTCAGGAATGGTGGTTGGTGGTTGTTGTTAGCGTCAGCTACCGAACTAGCCCCCTACTTCAACTTGGTCTCACGAAAGTGGTATTATACACCCTTTCATTATACATTCAACGACAATAATTACATCATTACGCGCAGGAATGGTGCCGGTCGCTGCCTTAATTACCTATGAGGTCAAAATACTTACCTGACGGGCTTTATTGCTTGGAAGATTACCAGGAGACGGCGGTTAACACGCTCTCAATTGCTCTTAACCATCAGGTCATTAAGAATTGCCTTTGCTAAGTGGACTTTACGAGCTCGTAATTCCATGGTGAGTTGATGGATAATTTAGAAACAGGGCTCAGGTGACCTCGTAGCCCCAGGTGACCTCGTAGTCTAAGGTGACCTCGTAGTCTAAGGTGACCTCGTAGTCTAAGGTGACCTCGTAGTCTAAGGTGACCTCGTAGTCTAAGGTGACCTAGTAGCTCCTGGTGACCTCGTAGCTTCCTGATATGTCCTCTTGCTTCTCAGCTGTCAATCTAAACTGTCTTACCAATACTCTTTGAGAATTTTATATATCTGGTATCATGTCTCCTCTCCTTCAACTCTTCTTAAGAATAGGTCGTTTAATCTATTCTCATTGCTCTGCCAGTTCATGTATTGCTACAAGACTGTTCCTTGTAGTAGGCCTCTGTAATTTCTCTCTATCATCATTCTGTACTTCCTGTAGTTTGGGTTTCACGTTGAGCGCTGCATTCGCCAGCACTGGTCTGATGTTTCCCGTACACGGCTGGCTCTTAGCGCACCCATGTCAGAGGTCCTGAAGACTCCCCTGATGTTATGCTCTATGTGTGTGTGTCTCTATGTTGTCACATCAACATCATGTGGTAAGCTGGAGAAGCATATCTAAACACAGCACACACAGCACACACGCACACCACACACACACAACAACCACACACACACTCACACACACACACACACACACACACAACACACCACACCACACACACACACACACCACGCACGCACGTAGAACATCACAACACAGGTGTTTAAACAAGTCGTCAGAGCCAAAGTGGCCTTACGCCGTGCACGCCGGCCTGCACTCTGGGAGTGCGACAAGCTTTTAGCTCGCATAATATTAACGTCGTGTGCGCTTAACTTGTTTGTTAAATGTTAAGTGAGGTTCCTGTGGAGCGAGACGGTGGAGTGGTGGAGGCAGACTCCATTACACAGACTGTGGGGGGGGCAGACTCCATACGCAGACTGTGGGGTGGGGGCAGACTCCATATACGGCTGACTGTGCGGGTGGGGCAGGACTCCATGCACTGACTGTGGGGTGGGGGCAGACTCCATACACAGACTGTGGGGTGGAGGCAGACTCCATACACAGACTGTGGGGTGGAGGCAGACTCTATGCACAGACTGTGGTTGTGGAGAGGCAGACTCCATACGCAGACTGTGGGGTGGAGGCAGGCTCCATGCACAGACTGTGGGGGTACCTTACCTTGAGGATACCTTGAGGGTGCTTCCGGGGGCTTATCGTCCCCGGCGGGCCCGGTCATCGACCAGGCCTCCTGGTTGCTGGACTGATCACACCAGGCTGTTGGACGCGGCTGCTCGCAGCCTGTACGTAATGAGTCACAGCCTGGTTGATCAGGTATCCTTTGGAGGTGCGGTGGAGTGGTGGGGGCAGACTCCATACACAGACTGGGGGGGTGAAGGCAGACTCCATACACAGACGGTGGGGGGTGGAGGCAGACTCCATACACAGACTGTGGGGGTGAAGGCAGACTCCATACACAGACTGTGGTGGAGGCAGGACTCCATACACAGACTGTGAGGGTGGAGGCAGACTCTATGCACAGGGACTGTGGGTGGTTGGGGGCAGACTCCATACACAGACTGTGGGGGGTGGGGGCAGACTCCATACACAGACGGTGAGGGTGGAGGCAGACTCTATGCACAGACTGTGGGGGTGGGGCAGGACTCCATTGCATAGACTGTGGGGTGGAGGCAGACTCCATGCACAGACTGTGGGGTGTTGGGGGCAGACTCCATACACAGACTATGAGGTGGAGGCAGACTCTATGCACAGACTGTGGGGGTGGGGGCAGACTCCATACACAGACTGTGGGGGTGGGGGCAGACTCCATATACAGACTGTGGGGGTGGGTGGCAGACTCCCATACAACAGACTGTGAGGGTGGAGGTAGACTCTATGCACAGACTGTGGGGGTGGGGGCAGGACTCCATGCACAGAACTGTGGGGGTGGAGGCAGACTCCATGCACAGGACTGTGGGGGTGGGGGCGAAGGGACTCCATACACAGGACTGTGGGGGGTGGGGGCAGAGCTCCATACACCAGACTGTGAGGGCTGGGAGGCAGACTCTATGCACAGACTGTGGGGTGGGGGCAGACTCCATACAACAGACTGTGGGGGTGGGGGGGCAGACTCCCATACACAGGACTGTGGGGGTGGTGTGGGGCAGGACTCCATACACACGGACTGTGAAGTGGTGGAGGCAGACTTTATGCACAGACTGTGGGGGGTGGGGGCAGACTCCATGCACAGACTGTGGGGTGGAGGCAGACTCCAGCACAGACTGTGGGGTGGGGGCAGACTCCATGCACAGACTGTGGGGGTGGGGGCAGGACTCCATGCACAGACTGTGGGGTGGAGGCAGACTCCATACACAGAATGTGGGGTGGGGGCAGACTCCATCCACAGACTGTAGAGGTGGAGGCAGACTCCATACACAGACGGTGGGGGGGGGGTTGGGTGGGGGGGTGTTGGAATGTGGGGGGGGGGCAGACTCCATACACAGACTGTGGGGGGTGGGGGCAGACTCCATACACAGACTGTGAGGGTGGAGAGGCAGACTCTATGCACAGACTGTGGTGTGGAGGCAGACTCCCATAGCACAGACTGTGGGGGTGGGGGCAGGGACTCCATACACAGACTGTGGGGGTGGGGGCAGGACTCCATACACAGACGTGGGGGTGGGGGCAGACTCCATACACAGACTGTGGAGGGTGGAGGCAGACTCTATGCACAGGGACTGTTGGGTGTGGGGGCAGACTCCATGCACAGACTGTGGGTTGGAGGCAGACTCCATGCACAGACTGTGGGGGTGGGGGGCAGACTCCATGCACAGACTGTGGGGTGGAGGCAGACTCCATGCACAGACTGTGGGGTGGGGGCAGACTCCATGCACAGATCTGTGGGGTGGGGGGCAGCCTCCATGCACAGACTGTGGGGTGGATGGCAGGACTCCATACACAGAATGTGGGGTGGGGGCAGACTCCATGCACAGACTGTGGGGTGGAGGCAGACTTCCATACCACAGACTGGGTGTGGGGGCAGACTCCCATACACAGGACTGTGGGGGTGGGGGGCAGCCTCCATACACAGACTGTGGGGGTGGGGGCAGACTCCATACACAGACTGTGTAGGGTGGAGGCAGACTCTATGCACAGACTGTGGGGGTGGGGCAGACTCCATACACAGACTGTGGGGGTGGGGGCAGACTCCATACACAGACTGTGGGGGTGGGGGCAGACTCCATATACACGGACTGTGGGGGTGGGGGCAGACTCCATACACAGACTGTGAGGGTGGAGGCAGACTCTATGCACAAGACTGTGGGGGTGGGGGCAGACTCCATGCACAGACTGTGGGTTGGAGGCAGGATCCCATGCACAGACTGTGGGGGTGGGGGCAGACTCGCATACACAGACTGTGGGGGTGGGGGCAGACTCCATACACAGACTGTGAGGGTGGAGGCAGACTCTATGCACAGACTGTGGGTGGGGGCAGACTCCATACACAGACTGTGGGGGTGGGGGGCAGACTCCATACACAGACTGTGGGGGTGGGGGGCAGACTCCATACACAAGACTGTGAGGGTGGAGGCAGGGACTCTATGCACAGACTGTGGGGGTGGGGGCAGACTCCATGCACAGACTGTGGGTGGAGGCAGACTCCATGCACAGGACTGTGGGGTGGGGGCAGACTCCATGCACAGACTGTGGGGGTGGGGGCAGACTCCATGCACAGACTGTGGGGTGGAGGCAGACTCCATATACAGGAATGTAGGGGTGGGGGCAGACTCCATGCACAGACTGTGGGGTGGAGGCAGACTCCATACACAGACTGTGGGGTGGGGCAGACTCCATACACAGACAGTGGGGGTGGGGGCAGACTCCATACACAGACTGTGGGGTGGGGGCAGACTCCGTACACAGAATGTGGGGGTGGGGGCAGACTCCATACACAGAATGTGAATGAACATCTAACTGGCCTAATCCGTCGAGAGTCGTGCACTCTGACCGGATGGTCATCCGGCCACAACTGGCGTTAGCCTCGAGGTAACGAGGGATGGTAAGGGCTGCTCTCGACACACGCCAGGGTGAGTGACGGCCCACACCTGACCACGTATGTGGCCGGGGAATGGAGAGTCCGTGTTATCTACTTGGGTTCATTTTTAGAGTATATGGTGAGTTTGTTGTTGTTTTTTGTTGTTGTTGTTGAGGCAGGGAGCTATGGCACACGGGCCGAGTAGTGTGGGGAGGGAGGGAAGGGTAGGGAGATGGAGGGAGGGAGGGAAAGGTAGGGAGATGGAGGGAGGGAGGGAAGAATGTAGAGAGACTGACTGATGGATTGGCAGTGACTGACTAAATTTGAAAGGCAGCCTTGTAAAAAGTACGTGAAAGAAGTAGATGAAAGAAATGAAAGTACAAGTTGCCGGGGTTTTGGAACTCGGCGTTCTTCCCCCACCCCCCACCCCATACCCCCACCTCTCGACGGCCTTACACTAGAGAAGAGACGCCCCTCTCTCCTCTCTCTCTCTATTACGGGCTATTCATGCCCGTGCCATCTCTTGGGTTGCTTAATCTTCATCCTCTCCAACCTTAACCATCCTCATCCACCTTAATTCTCTCTCTCTCTCTCTCTCTCTCTCTCTCTCTCTCTCTCTCTCTCTCTCTCTCTCTCTCTCTCTCTCTCTCTCTCTTCTCCCATACATCTTAATTTTTTTCGGGCGGGGGGGGGGGGAGGAGTTCTTTTAAACGCCAACCCTAATAAATTTCCTCCTTTAAACGCGGCTCCTTAAGACGATTACCTTGAAGGAAAGGACGACCGCCTTGAACGCGGCACCCAAGAGTATCTTATCCGGCTCACTGCTGCTTATACCGACATCCCTGACCGCCTTCCGATGGTCACTATATGTATATGTGTATATATATATATATATATATATATATATATATAATGTATATGTTTATCACTCAGAATGTTCGGTAATATGTCTATTGTGATGTGTATATATACACACATGTATGTATATGTGTACATGTGTGTGTATACGTGTATATGTGTATATGGACACGTTGTACTGAACCGGGTGAGAATAGCTTCAGCTACTTCATTCTTCTGTATTTATACCTTACCTTATTTCAATTTCTATTTCAACTTCAATTTCAGGTCGTGGTGTTTGGGGTTGCTCACTTGGGGTCACGGGGTCGGTGCGATTTTTCTGTTTCACATTTTTTTGCCCCGAGCAAATTTGTGTTACATAATTATGTTGACACAAGAAAACAAAATTCATGTTTTTATATATATATATATATATATATATATATATATATATATATATATATATATATATATATATATACACATACATATTTTTTCAGACCGTTTTTTTCGACTTGTCTTAAGTCAACCCAGGAAGCTTTGCGCATATATATGTATATATATATATATTTTTGTTTGTTTGTTTCGTTCGAGTAAGTTGACATTTTGAATATTTCACGCATTCACGTCTTTCATTTTTCTCTTCCATTTTGAGAAGTGTGTGAAGAAGGAAGAGAGAGTAGGGAGGGAGGGCCGGAAGTGGTCTCTGTTCCATCTCTTCCTCCTTGGCTTCTGTGCCTTCCTTACTCTTTTTTTTCTTTGTCATTTGTTCTTATTATGCCGCATTTCCTCTTTCTCCTTCTACCCCTTCCTTACTCTCCTAGGTCTCTACTTGCTCCTATTCTTCCTTCTCTTCCTCCTCCTCCTTTTCTTCGCTTCTGTTTTTGACTCAGTTATCTTTACGGCTTCGACAGATATCATAGTTCTCTTGGTCATGTGAGTTACCAGTCATGGGCAGCGGCGTTCATACACACACACTGAACACCGGAATAACTGCAGTGAACGTCAGCGAAACACCACAATAACTGCAGTGAGCCACAACGAAGCACCACAATAACTACAGTGAGCCACAACGAAGCACCACAATAACTGCAGTGAACCACAACGAAGCACCACAATAACTGCAGTGAACCACAACGAAGCACCACAATAACTGCAGTGAACCACAACGAAGCACCACAATAACTGCAGTGAACCACAACGAAGCACCACAATAACTACAGTGAACCACAACGAAGCACCAGAATAACTACAGTGAACCACAACGAAGCACCACAATAACTGCAGTGAACCACAACGAAGCACCACAATAACTACAGTGAACCACAACGAAGCACCACAATAACTGCAGTGAACCACAACGAAGCACCAGAATAACTGCAGTGAACCACGACGAAGCACCAAAATAACTGCAGTGAACCACAACGAAGCACCGGAATAACTGCAGTGAACCACAACGAAGCACCACAATAACTGCAGTGAACCACAACGAAGCACCACAATAACTGCAGTGAACCACAACGAAGCACCACAATAACTGCAGTGAACCACAACGAAGCACCACAATAACTGCAGTGAACCACAACGAAGCACCAGAATAACTGCAGTGAACCACAACGAAGCACCACAATAACTACAGTGAACCACAACGAAGCACCAGAATAACTGCAGTGAACCACGACGAAGCACCACAATAACTGCAGTGAACTCTTTCTGCTCCTCCCCACCAGCCAAACACAACGAGCAATAGGGCCTATCCCATTGTGTTTTTATTTCTGGCTGACAAGTTCAAATGGTGTGGAGTGCCAGGCACACCAGGTGGCACGAGGCCCTTCAATTCTAAGAGAGTGCCACTTGTCGAAGTGGGCATTAAGTGCGTCCCCTCTCACCGAGAGTGCCGGCGTCAGTGGCACTGCATGGTAATGGGTGTTAAAGCTTGGAGTTCCTCTCGCCTTGCCTCTCCAATACCCGGAGGCTGCGAGATGTAGATGCTACTGATGGGGTTTATGCTGGTGGAGGGGTTCCCACTCCCCCCCCCCCCGTCACTTGATGCTGGAGGAGGGTGGGGGGGGGGGAAGGTGTACTTGCTCACAAACTTTTAATGCAGTTTTCTTGTTCATTTGTTTTGACGGTGTGTGTGTGTGTGTGTGTGTGTGTGTGTGTGTGTGTGTGTGTGTGTGTGTGTGTGTGTGGTGTGTGTGTGTGTGTGTGTGTACTCACCTAGTTGTGCTTGCAGGGGTTGAGCTCTGGCTCTTTGGTCCCGCCTCTCAACCGTCAATCAACAGGTGTACAGGTTCCTTAGCCTACTGGGCTCTATCATATCTACACTTGAAACTGTGTATGGAGTCAGCCTCCACCACATCGCTTCCTAATGCATTCCATTTGTCACCACTCTGACACTAAAAAGTTCTTTCTAATATCTCTGTGGCTCATTTGGGCACTCAGTTTCCACCTGTGTCCCCTAGTGCGTGTGCCCCTTGTGTTAAAACCTGTCTTTATCTATCCTGTCGCGCCCCCTGAGAATCTGAATGTGGTGATCATGTCCCCTCTAACTCTTCTGTCTTCCAACGAAGTGAGGTTAATTCCCGTAGTCTCTCCTCGTAGCTCATACCTCTCAGCTCGGGTACTAGTCTGGTGGCAAACCTTTGAACCTTTTCCAGTTTAGTCTTATGCTTGGCTAGATATGAACTCCATGCTGGAGCCGCATACTCTAGGATTGGTCTGACATATGTGGTATATAATGTTCTGAAAGATTCCTTAAGTTTCTAAAGGCCGTTCTTATGTTAGCCAACCTGGCATATGCGGTGATGTTATCCTCTTGATATGAGCTTCAGGGGACAGGTCTGGCGTGATATCAACCCCCAGGTCTTTCTCTCTCTCTGACTCCTGAAGTATTTCATCTCCCAAATGATACCTTGTATCTGTTCTCCTGCTTCCTACCCCTATCTTCATTACATTACATTTGCTTGGGTTAAACTCTAACAGCCATTTGTTCGACCATTCCTGCAGCTTGTCCAGGTCTTCTTGAAGCCTCAAGCTGTCCTCCTCTGTCTTAATCCTTCTCATAATTTTGGCGTCGTCAGCAAACATTGAGAGGAATGAGTCTATACCCTCTGGGAGATCATTTACGTATATCAGAACAGGATAGGTCCAAGTACACGAGCCTGTGGGACTCCACTGGTGACTTCACGCCAGTCTGAGGTCTCACCCCTCACTGTAACTCTCTGCTTCCTATTGCTTAGGTACTCCCTTATCCACTGGAGCGCCCCTTTACCAGTTACTCCTGCCTGTTTCTCCAGCTTATGCATCAGCCTTTTATGGGGTACTGATGTCAAAGGCTTTCCAATCAGTCTCAAAAAATGCAGTCCGCCCACATCCCTTTCTCTTTCTTTGCTTAATCTTTGTCACCTGATCGTAGAATTCTATTAATTAAGCCTGTAAGGCAAGATTTACCCTCCCTGAACCCATGTTGATGGGTTGTCACGAAGTCTCGTTTCTCCAGATGTGTTACTAGGTTTTTTCTCACAATCTTCTCCATCACCTTGCATGGTATACATGTCAAGGACACTGGCCTGTAGTTCAGTGCCTCTTGTCTGTCACCCTTTTTGTATATTGGGACTACATTAGCCGTCTTCCATATTTCTGGTAGGTCTCCCGTTTCCAGTGACCTACTGTACCTATGGAAAGTGGCAAACAAGTGCTCCTGCACACTCTTTCAATACCCACGGTGAGATTCCGTCCGGCCCAACAGCCTTTTCACGTCTAGCTCCAATAGGTGCTTCTTGACCTCTCCTCTTGTAATTTCGAACCTTTCCAAGGTCGCTTGGTTTGCTGCCACCTCTCCTAGCGCCGTGACTTCTCCTTTGTTCTATTGTAAAGACCTCCTGGAAACCTTTTGTTGAGTTCTTCACACACCTCTTTGTCATTCTCTATGTACCTGTCCTCGCCCACCCTAAGTTTCATCACCTGTTCCTTCACTGTTGTCTTCCTCCTGATGTGACTGTGTAGTAGCTTTGGTTCAGTCTTGGCTTTATTAGCTATA
>WNGS01159612.1:3043904-3087871 GCA_020271785.1 Procambarus virginalis
TATATATATATATATATATATATATATATATATATATATATATATATATGTATATATATTAAATATATGATATATATATATATATATATATATATATATATATATATATATATATACATATATAATATATATATTATATATTATGTAATATATACATATATATACATATATATATATATATATATATATATATATATATATATATATATATATATATATATATATACTTTAGGCTTTAGGCTTATAAACGAATTAATTATTAATTAAAATTGATTTAAAGCCAAATGGTTCACCTTGACGTCCAGGCAGGCATGATATACAGGATATTAATATGCTCATGTATACTCAATGTGTATTCTGAAGGTTTCTGCATGGTTTGTCTTCCATGTATCATAAGTGATAAGCATCCGGAAAGATCGATCAAGATTAAGTATTATTTTTTATATCTTAGTCACAGAAGAATATCTTCTTTGTAAAACAAAATGTTTGGTGTTTAAAATATATGTTGTAAAACACAGATATTTATGTTTAGTCGTCAAATGTCTTATAAAACAAAGATATATGTAATAAATCCACAAGGGCTGTGATGAGGGGTTCGAACTTATGTCCAGGATAAGTAGGATAAGTCCAGACGTGTGTGTAAAGATGTGTAAAGATATATGTATTTTTAAACACGCCACGTGGATGGAATTCGTATGTTTAATTTCATTCAGAGTAAAGCAGGAATGCCCCTGGGCATTAAAACATATTTCTTCCTTGACGTCATATATACTTGAGAACAAATTATGTGTAAACATGGAGCTTATACTTTAGCATTTCCGATAATATGTATATTTTCATTTAATTATGGCCCGCCATGCCCATCGTGTGAGCATTATTATGTCCAAGAGAAGCGTTGGTTCGACGTTGAATGAAAGTTGATGATGCTGAATAGGCATTGCTTTTGGATATTGTGCTCACCAAGTTGAGTCAATTACCCACAGAAATCACAATTGCGTGATGCGATCAAATGAACAAATCCGCAAGGGCCGTGACGAAGATTCGAATCTACGCCTGAGAGCATCCCAGACGCTGCTTTATGGATGCTCTCGGACGCAGGTTCGATCCTCGTCACGGCCCTTGTGGATTTGTTCATTAAGTTGAGTCAACTCTTGGTCAGTGAGTAGCGAGTGACGGAACTGGATTCCAGTGTTGCAGCCATATAATAAAAATAACGTGGGCAAACCACCTTACAAAACCTTATCTAGGTCTAATTCATAAATTTACTTTATATAATAATATTATATAAAAATAATACTCTTTAAAGCTAGATATATGTTGTTGTTGGTATGAAGGACAGCGACAAGACTAAACAAATTGGTTATCTGTTGACCAACCACACACTAGAAGTGAAGGGACGACGTTTGATCAGTCCTGGACCATTCTCAACCAACTTCAGGATAGACCGAAACGTCGTCGCCCCTTCCTTTCTAGTGTGTAGTCTGGTCAACATATTTCTACTACGTTATTGTGACTCCTCATCTGCATTGGTTATCTGCTCTATAAGATAAATACTGACCAATTAAAATCTACCTAAATGAGTATTTGACTCGTTTCTCAGATTTAAAGATGGATTGCAATGATGCACAACGAAAGCAATTTTATATTTGTGGTGAACTAGTTGCTTTGCCTCATATTCTTCATCCTGTTGCAGGAAGTGATTATATCAATTTGGACGGGTGCAAGACTTGTCACAAAGACCACGTGACCTGCAATGGGTGCGGGGGGGCACCCAGAGCACCTCAGTCGTGTATTATCCACCGGCGAGAGAGGACGTGCGGCTCCAGCTCCTCTCAGACCCCACACGTCTCTCAGAGATCACTTACAAAACCTGCCCTGAATCTTGTACTCCTTGCATGACATCTTGGGACTCAAGGTATAATGCTTTGTTATCAAACGCTTCGTGTAGTGATAATACTAGGCTGCAAACTACAGTGTGATTAGTCCCTCTCAATCCCTACTAAAGTGCAAACGTGAACTTAAGAGAGATGTAAGCATACAATCGAGAATTGTAAGATTTGAAATCAGATTGATCAAGGATACGATATCAAATTTCATTCTGGAATTAAAGACGGACGATCTCGGACACAATTCCTTCCCCAAACGGGACATCTTCAACAGTTAAAAGTAAGTCGATTTCTTGTCTTGGGCATTGTTATTATCATTATTAGGCCTAAAGATGTGCTAAGCACTTCGGTGAGTCTGCACTCACAATGAGAAGAGTTGAAGGCTAATGTCATAATTGTATAATCAGTTTGTATAATCAGGCTTAATTGTATAATCAGTTTGTATAATTGTATAATCAGTTTGTATAATCAGGCTATAGTATAATGCTCTGGCCACGATAACACATCTTACCACACGAACACCGAATGAATGAAATGATTCTAAAGACCCTTCTCATCATCGTAAAGTTGCAAAATTGTTGATTTGCAACTTAAAAAGTAAACAAAAACTTCCGGTTAGATAAGCAAGGCATTACAAGTGTTCAAGACAGCTGCTACGGGCTGCTGCAGCTCCCTGGATTATGTGTAACACAAAAAAGGAGGCCTAGTCGAGGACCGGGCCGCGGGGGACGCTAAGCCCCGCAAACATCAATCATCTCAAGATAAAACCTTAAGATACTGTACTGGTGTAAGGTATTGGTACATCAACCAGTACCTTGGCTGGTTGATGGAGGGGGGGAAGAGTCTTAGCAACATATTCTCGTTTTGCTGTCAGATATTTGTACTTTTCCAGCGGTAACCTGGAGGCCAGAGTGGAGGGGTGTGTCGTAGTCTCTGGAGGGGGAGGGGGTACGGATTGGTGGAGGGGGGGGGGGGGAGATATAGGGGGTTCGGGGGCAGATGTGGCAAGTTTAACTGGAACAGCTGTAAGAAGCGCGCGCCCAAACAGAGATATATAGACAAAGACAGTAAACAGACAGACATATGACACATCAGACAAATAATATATATATCAACGAAATAAAAGTACACTACTCAAAGTTGGAGACTCGCTGGAAATGCAAAATAAAAAAAGACGCTGAATGACATCATGCCTATCTCTCCTCCTCCTCCTCAGGCATACACAAACCGGATAATATCGGCTACATTTATATAAGTAAGTCCGCCACGGGCTCACCATAGCCCGTGCCCGCTCTTGCCCCGCTCCTGTGCCAGGTATAAGCTACGGGCTCACCATAGCCCGTTGCTACTTTGAACTTTTTCCGAGTAGCTGAATCTATAACAACAACAACGCCTACATTGCAAAGGCGGCCTGCCCTTGGAGGTCCGGCATAAGCTTGAGAAAGGACTCGTTCAGAACCAGTGAGGAATATGCAGCCTCGGCATGGAGGCCACATCTTGCCAGAGAAAATGATGCAGGAGGAGACGGTCCATGCCCTCAGAGTGGCTCTAACGATAATAGGGATCAGTTATAGGGAAATAGAAATTAAGCCTCATATTACTGGATGAGAAAGGTTATATAGAAGTCATGATCATGACATACGAAATACTCAGGGGTATTAACAGCGTGGGCATGGATATTATTTGAAATGGAATGGACCTGCAGTGGCACAGGTATAACTAACTTCTCAAGTATTTCTAATGAGCTATGGAGTGAGTTATGGAGGCAGACTATATATGTAGTCAAATATATTAATATATATATTATATATATATATTATATATATTATATATATATTATATATATATATATATATATATATACACTGAAGCCAAATGTATCAGGATGTCTTATAGGCCTTCCTAATATCTCCAGCATGCTAACCTATTCGCGGTTTACTAAGCGACTAACTATGAGGACGTACAAAGTTATGATCATGAACGGACCTCGCGTAACTTCCGAGCTCTTAAATTTAGTGAATCCTGAGTTAAGCTGCCATGGCCAGATGAGATGAGATGCAAATCTGGAAAGAGGACACTTACGTACGTCGTGAGTCCTGACCCTGTACACCAGTCAACTGAACCTTGGGGTTCAGTTGATGGTGTCAGTGAGTGGCGCTATAGTGCCACTATAGTGTTTCTATAGTGGCATTATAGAGACACTCAGACCCCCCGCAAGCAATGGTAGACTAGTTTCTCACACTTGGCCTACTCTGAGGCGGGACATCAGTAGAGTAATTGAGGACTTAAGTTGAAGGACACAGGCAGATAACAGTAGTTACTAAGAATTCAATCACAGGAAGTGGGGATTTGAGAGGGGGACCAGAAGAACACTACAGCCTAAGAGGGTCACTTGGATTCGAAACAACATAGTACGCCTAAATTATACATTATATTTAGTTTTGATTTCTGTTCAGGACTGAACTATACTTGAATAGCCATTTCAGGCCAGAAGAGGAGTACGCAGGACTGGAATGGAACCCGCATCTTGCGACGGTCAAGAAGTATTAAAGAGTAAAGTGATGTGTTACAAGATTTGTATCAGATGTAAAGAGATAAGCTTTAGTTAACGAATACCAATCTAAGAACAAGAAGAGTTAGAATAACTTTGGAGGCACTCCTCTCTCTCTCTCTCTCTTCTCTCTCTCTCTCTCGTCTCTTCTCTCTCTCTCCTCTCTCTCTCTCTCTCTCTCTCTCTCTCTCTCTCTCTCTCTCTCATCACACACACACTCTCTCTCACATTCACTCTCTCTCAAACACACTCTCTCTCTCTCTACTCTCTCTCTCTCTCTCTCTTCTCTCTCTCGCTCTCTCTCTCTCTTCTCTCTCTCTCTCTCTCTCTCTCCTCTCTCTCTTACATCTTGTCTCTAAAATAGACGTATTTTAATAAACAAACAATTCTTTCAAAAATCACTGATGCCATATACTTGAACTTATGAAAACAAATAAAAACCACCAAGACAAAAGCCGTGACTAAACCCTCTCATTTAAAATAAAAATTAATATTTGTATTGTCAGTGATAAAAAAGCGTTTGAGTGTTGTAAAGTGTTCCTTGGGTCGTGAAGTTCTGCAGGAGTCGAGTCACGCTGAGTATCTGTGTGTGGAAGAGAAAATAGGTCAGGTTAGGCTAGTGTGAAGGTCTCTCACGACTGCTCTTATCCCAGGCATGGCTGTCTTGGGTTGTTAATTATCCCAGCCATGACTGTCCTGGGTTGTTAATTATCCCAGGCCATGGCTGACTTGGATGTTAATGAGAGATAATTGTTGTGGTTTGGTGTTGGGTTTAAGACCTTTCAACAGCGGAAGGGTTGGGGGGGTCTTGTAAGGCTTTGACTCAAGCCTAGGTAGCTAACCAGTAAGACTATGCCTCAGTCCTGAGCATAGTTCAAGGCTAAAGCATACTCTATATACACCGAGAAGCGAAGCGTCCCTCTGTGTATATATTTCCCTGGCCGTTGTGGCATTTGGATTTGGGTGTATATCTGGAACAAATTAAAACACTAATTATCAATATTAGGCTATATGGGCCAGCCTGATGTTGGCTAGATCAAGGTTCTATTATATAGAACCTATATCTTTATATCTTATATAAAGATATATATACATATGTATATATATCATACATCCTTCTGAAGATGTATTATTAATTACGAAAGTACTTAAGGAAATTCATGTTTCAATTCTTCCTCCGTGGTTTGACACTCATATATACATATATATAATATCTATATATATAGATATCTTTAAGCGTCTAGGGCCCACTTCACGGGTAAGTTGAAGGCCTTAGATGAGCGGTTGTGACAAGGAATTATGAAATATTCCTATTTAAAAAGGCCTAGTTACTTCTGATAGCTCGACTTTTGACATTAATGCCTTCTTGTAATTACTTAGCCTACTCACAAACTATCATTACTGAGGAATTGTAAGTGAGAAACACAAAAAGTTGTCTAGTGTGATTATTTTGAACTTTAATGGTTAATGGTATTTGGATGATGGTCAATATTTTGATGTTTTATATATATATATATATATATATATTATATTATTAAATATGACCGAAAAAGTAAGATTAATAATTCTAACACGAATTTTCTCAATATTTCTTATGTTTCTTTTCACTGATGATGGTAATTGAAAAATCAATTCTCCAACATTCATTTTTATTTCTAGTCTGACGCGACACTTGAACGCGTTTCGTAATAACTTATTACATTTTCAAAGACTTTTAGTTTACACACACAACTATAACCTGCAAACACTAAACAGAGTTCTTACTTTGCTATGATTTAAACAGCTTTCATTTTGTTTTATACCTGCATTTTGGGTGAGGTGATATGTTACAACAGTTTTGGATGAGGTGAACAAACTTTCAACACAGGATAGAACAAGAAAAAATGGGTATTGAAAGTAAGAATGGAAGTAACTGTAGAGTGCCTATTGGCCCATATTTCTTGATGCTTCTATATTGGAGCGAAGTCTTGAAGTGGGTAGAATATAGTTGTACATTAATTGGCCGTTGATTGCTGGTGTTGACTTCTTGATGTGTAGTGCCTCGCAGATGTCAAGCCGCCTGCTATCGCTGTATCTATCGATGATTTCTGTGTTGTTTGCTAAGATTTCTCTGGTGATGATCTGGTTGTGGGAAGAGATTATATGTTCATTAATGGAGCCCTGTTGCTTATGCATCGTTACATGTATACAGGAGAGAACATGTATATAAGAGAGAACATGTATATGTGGGGGAGAGAATATTTATATATCAGAAGGAACGTACATACGAGAACAAACACATTAAAGAAATTCAAATTGCAAACAAAGTTGTTGCTTCAAGGACAAATTGACTCTTTAATCATACAAATTGCATTGCACTTATTCCAGTGAAATATCTATGCAATATGAGCCTTTGAAACTGGAAATTATTTTAAGACATTTTTCCCGGGAAGAATGACTGGTGCTGGAGTTTTGAAATGTTAAATGTGACAAGGTTGGCGACGAGACGCCGTGGTGTGGTGTAATAGGCTGGCCCACGGAGTGGTGTAGATAATTATCAAGTGTAAATACTAAGCCAAAACGACTATATAGCACATGGAAGCACGTGAGGATAAGGATTTAGGATAGGGCGGAGGAAAGGAATGGTGCCCAACCGCTTGGACAGCAAGGATTGAACGCAGACCTGCAGGGAGGAAGACGATCGCTCTACCGTCTACTCCAAGGGACTAGGCATTTCGAGTTGCACAGAGATGGGAAGTAAAGAGAGCCTTTGATCACTTATTTGTGCATCGGATCAATCGCAGGTCTTTGATCAACAGTTGAACAAATCCACAAGGGCCGTGACGTGGATTCGAACCTGCGTCCGGGAGCATCCCAGACGCTGCCTTAAACGACTGAGCTACGACATGGTAAAAAGAGTTGAAACCGAAGTTCTACTGAACTTACTGGATCCTGCAGCCTCTCCGAGACACAAACCAGGGTTTTACACAATTCCCCCCATGCACTCGAGCTATGTTAATAGGCCGTTCTCCCTCCTCGCCCTTACATCATTACACACATTACACAATAGGGAGAACGGCCTATTGACATAGCTCGAGTGCATGGGGGGAGTTGTGTAAAACCCTGGTTTGTGCCTCGGAGAGGCTGCAGGATCCAGTAAGTTCAGTAGAACTTCGGTTTTAACTCTTTTACCCTGTCGTGGCTCAGTCGATTAAGGCAGCGTCTGGGATGATCTCGGACGCAGGTTCGAATCCTCGTCACGGCCCTTGTGGATTTGTTCATTTAATGCATCACGTTAGTGTGATCTCTGTGTCAACAGTTGAAGTTCCTGGAGTGATTGGCGTCTGCCCTTCAGGAGTCGAATTGGTGTATGTGTATTGTATATGTCACTAGCTAATACAATGATCAGGCTGAGTCACAGGGACAAGGAACAGGAGCAGCTCAGAGGAATGAAATCGTAAACAGCTGAATTTCATAATTTCCTATCCACTCGTTCCTATTTTAAAAACAGATAGCTTACAGCCATGAAATAACGGTCGTCCGAAACGCTTTCCTATTAATAACTCTATTTAATATGCAATCATTTGCTCTAGCAACTAATTTACAACTGGATCATGTTCTTATGAATGTTTTTTCAATCAAATTACTATAGGTTCCAAGTGCCTAGGCTACAGAAAAGATTAATCATTTTACTTTCCTGCTATCTGGGAGATAAGGAAATTCATTTATCAATAATTAATATTCCGGGAAGATGACAGCTATAATTACACCCACGTGGAGGCTCCTTCCATTCCATAGGAGAATCTCAGGACTCGAATATTCAATCGGATGCTAACGTCAGCAGTGGTTCGAAGATCCACGGCCAGAATACCCAATGTCGATTCCATTCCCGACTACAGAATAGCCCACGTACTCCAATTTTAACTAGAAATAGTTAATACAATATACCTCACGTGTGAGTGACAATGCATGGGTGAGCAGCTGATACTATTTAAGGTTAGCCTATCCTAACTGAACCGTTAGGACGGACCGAAACGTCGTCGTCCCTTCACCTTCTAGTGTGTGGTCTGGTCAACTTAGCCTAGCCTACAATTATGGTAACTTTGAGACCAGTGGAGTAAATATTAGTATTAATGATCAAACTACCAATAAATAAGGGGATGGGACCTTTAACAAGACGCCGGCTTCCTGTTCCCGTCAATGCCGCTGAAGATAGTGTCGCTCAGGTAAAACAACTTGCTGAAACTGTGCATTAGAAGGTCCTTTGATGATCATGTGAAGAGCGGTACTCAGTCCCTGAGGCTTTGATTGCAATCAAAGCCTCAAAATAGAACTATAATAATGTAATGTTTACAAATTATGTACAAGTTAAAATGAGTCTGTCTTTTAAGCAATGTTTTCTAGGCCTACCGCTCTATTTGAACGATGCATGTTTCTTGTAAAGCATAGGCTATACAAATTACTATAGCCATTGCTTCATCATTCTAATTTTAGGAATGATTGTTCACTGATTGTTAACTATAAGTTTTTTATCTCTGTACACCTGTTTAAGTAAAGGTGCTTCTCGGAGGGAATACTCCGAGACTTGAGAATACACTCAAGTTTACTTTAGCTCTGGCCAACGTCTAGACTTAAAGTATACTTGTGGTTATGTTAATAACCCTCCAGAGGTTAATAGGCCTTAAGTCCAACACCACCAACCTGTTCAATCCAGCCATAATTAACTATTTGTATGTCACTTAAGAATCATAAGAGGATACACAACAAAATATATAGGGTTAAGTTTTTATTAATGTTTTCCTACAACATGGAGCATTTTATCATTTAAGATTGGCAGATATTTTGGTGAGGAAAGTCATGCTAGGCCCACTTGGGGGGACTCGCAAACTGTATGTTGAAGGTAGACGAGTCATCTACCTGGAAGGTAGAGCCGTTGTCTACACGCTGAAGGTAGAAGTCATCTACTTTGTAGGTAGAAACGTCGTCTGCTGCTCTCTACTGTCCGCCTTATCCCTTCCTCTGCCCCCCCCCCTTTTCCATTTTCCTCCTGCTTTATTACCACCTTCTCCCATCCTTGATCCTCCTCTTCTCGCTTGAGTCGCCTTGAATCCCACTCATATACATGTCCAACCCGCGCTTGAAACAATCGAGGGATCCCACTTCCACCACGTTACGCGGTAATTGGTATCACAAATCAACAACCCTGTTACTGAACCAGTATTTACCCAAGTCTTTCCTAAATCTAAACTTATCCAATTTTTACCCATTGTTTCGCGTTCTGTCCTGTGTTGATACTTTTAATACCCTATTAATATCCCTTTGTTATGTCCATTCATCCACTTGTAAACCACTATAAAGGATGGACTCTGTTATTATCCTTAATAATTTTGTTGTATTTGTGTCTAGCTTCGGACACGAACAAGGACGTATTTCATATTTTGTATTTTATTCATATAAGCGTTGGCATTCCCCGCAACAGCCAATCACAGGAGGTATTTGTTGGAAACTCTGCTTTCAACAAAGTTGATTCCTAATGAACTCCAACAATAAATTCGATTAATAAACGAGTATTTAGGGTCAAGCTACAGATGAACATTATAGGATAACGGTGTTTTAGCTTGCAGCTTAGTTAGACAGAATCCCTGGTCTAAATTTTAAAAATAAAGAACTAAAAAGCGTATTTTATTGCTAACTTTTCGAGAAATAAATCCCAGTCTCATATTTGCGAACGTTTATGCATTGATTTTTGGCTTAAGTTCTATTCATAATCTCTTTTGCAATCTCAACACCATCTGGCTCGTATCTTGTAACTATCTTCGTTACTTAGCCTCAAAACCTTACATTTGTCTTACATATCCTCAACAGTAGATAAAAAGAAAGTAATTGCAGAATTCTCGTTACCTAATACCAGCATGGTATAAAACCTTATTATAAGCTACCAGACGTATAGATCAGTGTTTAAAGTAATAATAATACATTATTATTAACGTAATAATATTATTAAAATAATAATAATAATACATCTGATGCCATCTGTCGGCAGATAAGAACACTATCACCTGGCAGGTCAATAGTAGCCATAAGATACAGCTTACGCCATCTGTTGACATCAAATTACACTTATAACAAATTACCCCACAAAATACAACTAGCGCCATCTCTTTTTTTCCAACGCACTATAAATAGCCAAACAGCAACCCATAAGGTGGGTTGTTGTGCTCGGGTAGGAGGTTCCTAGCTCCGCCCACAGATGGTATGGGGTGCATAATAAATGGCATATCATTGGTAGATATTCTTTGTTGACATTCACACAACAGCCAATCACAGGAAGGGATCAGCTAAAGGCTCCATCCACTTAATAAATCATCTTTATTCAGCACACCATCCTTGCTTATGACATTCTGCTTCAACTTTAATCTACCTAAAAAGTGAAATGTTAAGTATTTAAAAATATTAATATAGTGATAATTAAATACTGCAGGATGTAACGAGTGTTACAGAAACATGGGCTGGCTACCTAACTTGTGACGTCATTATTGGGGGTTGCCTCACACGAATAATGATACGCTGCTCTGCTCTCTTATTCGAGTAAATTATTCAGTTAGATGGAGATTTCTGTCAGGTGCAAAACAGAAATGGTTGTTCTTTTTCACACCGACCTTGTTGTTGTGCACAAGGACCTATTTCTTAGTTAAAATTTTATTCATAAAAGAGTGTTGGTGTTCCCCGCAACAGCCAATCACAGGAAGGTATTTCCGGAAGCTACTCGGCCTCCTTATGGACTCAGCACATCGCTCTAGCTCATGGCTCGCTGTTTCATCTCTTGTATATACAAACTGTGGCTTTTTTCGATTACTGTTATAATTAATAATAAAAATAATTAATATAATTAATAATTATTCAGTTAGATGGAAATTTCTGTCTTGTATAAAACAGAAATTGTTGTTCTTTTGTACAACACCAAGGTTATTGAGCAAAAGGACTTATTTCTTATTTTGCATTTTATTCATATAAGCGTTGGCATTCCCCGTAAATTTGTTGGAAACTCTTTTCCTTTCTTAGTTCAGCTCACCCATCATGCACCCCACCAGGGTTGCCAGATTGGGCTACAAGTAGCGAATTGGGCTACTTTTGAGAGTCCTGCGCTCCCAAATTTTAAATTTCGTTACTTGCGACTTTTTGGGCTACTTTTAAAGCAAGTTGGGCTACTTTGGGCTATTAATATTAAGAAACTCAATGATGATTATTTAGGCTTTTATAATATAATGTGTACAAATCACAGCCGCGTCCAACAGCCTGATTGACTCGACCACTTACCGCAGGAGGCTTGGACAAACACCGGCCCCCTGGGGACATTGATCCTAGGAACCTTTGAAAGAAAAGTAACCGCAAAGTAAGGTAATCCTCCCCAAGGGCCATAGATTTCCCAACCTTGATTGTCATTAATACTTCATCCCGAAAGCTACAGCTGGTTCCACAGATCTTCATTAAGGAAAGAAAGTTATCTAGAAATTTTCAGATTGATAAATGATGGGAAAGATCCCCTACAGTTAATATCTTTGTCAGGAAGACGATGGTTGGTAAGGAGCGGCTGTTAGATCAGTGGGATTCTTTAACAACTCACTACCAAATAGCTTTTTTCCTCTTGTGATAAATATGTTGCAAGGCAACTATTTTCAATGTACTCTGATCCCTCCAATAAGCTATATTTCACATGTCTCAAACCAATCTTAAATTATTTTGAAAGGATGAATTGACTTTATCAAAAAAGATGAAGCAGATCAGTGTAGCCTTTACACTGTCTTAAAAAACCTCATTCTTGGAATACTCAGAAGAATCGTGCATCCTCATCATGCAAAGCTTCATGTTAATTTGGACTACAATTCCACATATCTGCCTTTTCTTTCAACTTCAGAAAGTCAACTTTCTGCATGGAGAAAGTTAACTTTGGTTATGAATTTTCAACACTTCGGGCCACTAACAGACAAAACGATTTTATAACCCAGGAAAAGTTTCAAAATATTCAAGAAAGATGCCATAATTTTTTAGTGAAAGCTTGCAAATAGCTTCTTTCTCGTATTCTAAGTAATGTTGAAACTTTAAAAGAGGTGAAAAATCTGTTACCTATCATATACCTCAGCCACACACGGCCACCATTTTCAGAACTTCCATTAGTACAAGCTGATCAATCTAAGCTTAGTGAAATTAAAAATCAGTGGCGCCTACTGTTAACCATTGACTGGTCCAACATTTGTGAGGGACACATTCCGATATCCGGATCGTTATTTTGGGCCAAGGCAAAAACTGTCAAGAACGCTGCTGGCGATCCCATACTGATTGACCTCGATGAGTTTGCAATGTAAATATACAACTTACCAATCAGTAGTGCCTTGGTTGAACGGGAGAATAACATCTGTGAAAACTAAACTGAGAAATCGAATGGAACTTAAGTTTTTGACATCAATCTTGAATATGAAAACCTATCATGAAGAAAACGGAACTTGTTGCTCGTCAGGGGCTAATGATGTTGGGCGAGTTAGGAGTGAGGAACTAATACAAAGATTCAAGACAGCGATATAATTAGTTAGGAGCAAGGGAGGAATCCCGATCATATGTGGCATTCTTCCAAGAAAGGGAGTGGGAAATGAATGGATGTCGAGGGCACTTGGTGTCAGTTGCCGGCTGGAAAGATTTGCAATATCTTTCATAGACAACTGGGAACACTTCTATGGAAGAAATGAAATGTATGCTCATGGTGGGGTGCATCTATCGAGGGCTGGAGTTGTTGCTGTTGCGAACTCGTTGGACCCAGTGGTTAGAGGTGTTTGTTTGGGTTTAAACTGTTAGTAGATAGTGGTATGGGAATTGATTTTGAGGAAGGAGATAATAAAGGTATGTGTTTGGGGGAGAAAGGAATTAGCAAAATGATCAGGGAAATTGAAGGGCCTCAAAATAACAATTCACTCCTTCACTTTCTTATGGGAACTCCTTTGTTATGTCCATTCATCCACTTGTAAACCTCTATCATGTCACCCCTAACTCTTCGCCTTTCCAGTGAATGCAATTTAAGCTTTGTTAATCTTTCTTCGTATGAAAGATTTCTTATTTGGGGAATTAACTTTGTCATCCTACGTTGGACACGTTCAAGTGAATTTATATCCATTCTATAGTACGGCGACAAAAAGTAAACAGCATAATCTAAATGGGGCCTAACCAGAGCAAGATATAGCTGAAAAACAACACCAGGTGTCTTGTTACTAACGCTTCGATTAATAAATCCCAGTGTCCTATTTGCCTTATTACGAACATTCATACATTGATCCTTTTGTTTTAAATTCTTACTTATCATAACTCCCAGATCCCTTTCGCAATCCGACTTCGCAATCTCAACACCATCCAGCTCGTATCTTGTAACGCTATCATCAGTACCTAGCCTCAAAACTTTACATTTATCAGCATTAAACTGCATCTGCCAATCTTTTGACCATTTCAAAACCCTATTTAGATCAACTTGAAGTGATAGTGAGTCTTCTTCCGTGTTAATTTCTCTACCGATTTTTGTATCATCGGCAAATTTGCAAATGTTGCTACTCAAACCTGAATCTAAATCATTGATATATATTATAAACAACAGAGGTCCCAGGACAGAGCCTTGAGGCACTCCACTTACAACATTTTCCCACTCTGACTTAACCCCATTTATACTAACTCTCTGTTTCCTTTGGAATAGCCATGCCCTAATCCAACTTAATATAACACCTCCAATACCATGAGCCTCTATTTTTTTTAATCAGTCTTTCATGTGGCACTGTATCAAAAGCTTTGCTAAAGTCAAGGTACACAACATCACAAACCTTACCACTATCAACTGCCTCAACTATAATAGTGGCTTCATTAGTTTGTGTATCTCCTGTTCCCACATTTTCTCATTACTTTTATGTTCTTTGTACACATTTTCTTTTGAATAAAATTTAGAATTTTGAATTCCATCTGCAGAATGTGTATATGTGACCCCGTGAAGCTCGGGGAGGTGTTGTTGTTGTTACTCCTCGAATTCCCCGCCAAAATCCCAGCTGCTCCCGCTATCTGGAGACCAATTGTTATCTCCAGAGGTTGGTATAGCAACCCCAGCCATGATTTTGGAAGGATTTGAACGTAGTGTGAAGAGTGAGGAGCTGCTGAGTGTGCCAGGTGAGGCAGGTGAGGTATCTGAGCGACGAGGCGTGAGATACGAAGACCTGTCAGGCAAGTACACACTGTGGGGGAGCAAGGATGTCACTCGCCAGTACTACAAGATGTATGCTGCCAGGCTGCACAAGATGCGGCCCAAGGTGGAGGCCAAGGCTGCCATCAAGTGGGGTAAGTGCACTCGCACCGCTGCCTTTACCCTCGACATTAAGGAGAAACAAAAATCCTCTTCCTCTACCTTGGCCTGAGATGGCTTCAGGCCATCACCCATTTCTTACTCCCCCTAACCAGAAATGCCTATTATAACCTTTTTGTATTTGATGGCAAAATCATTATTTATCCAAGATAACCATATCTGTGAAGGTGACAAATATGATAGAGTAGACCAAAGGTCATTCACCTGCAGAGAATTAGTGGTGACAGAACTCCAGAGTCTAAATTTTTGTTGTTTGCCTCATTAAAAATCCATTGTAAAAATACCATGAACTTTGAATAAATCCCAATAACATTTTGAAACATTTAACATACACAATATTGTTAGAATTATCATTAATTTTTCCTGTTATCCACACTTCTGTGCATGGTTTATATGGAAAGCATAATTTAATTGTCCAATTTAATAGTTTATATTTAATTGAATGTCTTGTTTTCAAGCAGAATGTTGTTTTTTAGATTTAGCTACTCGGAACGAAATGTCCATGTAGCACGGGCTATGGTGAGCCAGTAATTCAAGCTGAATTACTTGACAGTAATTCAAGCAGAATTACTGCCCTTATAATATAGGACGACACTGGTAAACACCTAGAGAGGTGCATAGTGCATATCCACTGTCCCGGTGTTGACACCTTCAAGGACATTCATAATAGTAGCTGGTCCTGCATATTGCTCAAGAAAGATAAATCATAGACATAAAGATAGCACAAACGTGTCCAATAATATTCTATTTAAAGGCCTCCTTAAATAGAATATTAATTAATAAGATTAAAGACTTTTTTTTTTTAATTCCTGCTTATGAAATTTACATAGATTATACTAAGGCCTTAGTAGATTGGTTTTTGTTTTATTTATATATACAAGAGTTCTTACATTCTTGTAAAGCCACTAGCATGCATAGCTTTTCGGGCAGGTCCTTAATCCTAATTTTCCCTGGAATACGACCCCCCAAATCATTTAACAACCGGGTACCCATTCACTGCTGGGTGAATAGAGACTACATTTAAGGATTAGCGACAAGTAAATCCTCCCCCGGATACAAACCAAGGCCAAAGTGCTTGCGAAATGCCAGGCACTTGCCTGGCCTAGAATTATTAATATTCTATTTGAGGAGGCCTTTAAATAGAATATTATTGGACACTTTTGTGCTATATTTATGTCTATGATTTAAGTCTTGCCACTTTGCCACAGTGACTGTTCTTAGATCTTAATAAAATTTATAATGTTTATTTCATATTGTATCATGCCAAAAAATACTCCCACTTAAGTCTTGCTGTGAAAATATACTTTTACTAAAAACACAATTTTACACTGGCTACCTGTCCCTCAACACAATGAATTATTATAATAATAATAGTTTATTATTGTTATTGTTGTTGTTGTTATTATAATTATGGTAAATGCAATCTGAGACTGGAATTATTTTTCTTTTCAGGTAATGCCAGCTTAAAGCGACTCCAGGAGCTGAGTGAAGACTGCGGAAGATGCTATATTGTTGGTACGCTTTTTAAACGCCAAGAACTCAAGCCATCCATACTCAAGGAGATATCAGAAGAAGTGAGTTTTTGACTTCTCAAATGTTGGTAGAATATAAATTTTTAATCCTCTGAATTTCTCATGCATATATGAACATTTAGCCATCCACAATATTTTGTTTTGTTGTCTTTTATAAGAACTAAACATGTGTTGTAAGTTTTCCTATGTAATGCCAAACGCGAGTCAAAGTTTACAGTTTTTTACATAATTTTCTGTTTTGACCTGAAACCTTTTGTGGACTAAATAAGTGCAAGTTCAGATTTCAGGTATGTAATTGTGGTTTTAGGATTTAATATCAAACATTATGCCCTTGGGAGAATATAAAAATTATACTGTAAACAAAATGCCTAACATAACATACCAATCTTAAGCCTTATTACTACATAACTGTACACAATTTTTTTGGCTTTAATAGTTGCAAACTTAATAAAGCAATCTGTTCTCCCACCTAATAAGATTAATTTTGTTTACAGAATTGACCAATCTGTTTAAAATGTGATGTGCAGTATTAGTAAAAATTTTTAATGTTGATGTTATCTGTCCATCAGCCTAGATATGTTAGCTGGGTTGCATTTTTTTAATGTGGCAAATGGAGAAATGGCCTGATTAAAGTACAGTAGGTGAATGCTTAGTGGTGTGATAAGGCCGACCTGGTGAGATAGTGATCGATTTTATGAGGTTGTGCATATGAAAGAAGAGAGTTCTGTAATAGATGTGATGTACTAGAGTTATGTAGTACCATGTGGAATTGGGAAACTTGTGGAATAATACTGTAAATATCTTACTTTCTAAGTACCATACCATTACTGTATTTGTACACAAGCGTTAGTTTATTAACATTGTGTAGTAAATATTTATTGGATAATAACTTGATATATATTGTCTTCAGCACCACCTGATGCCACAACCAGTTGTCGAGAAGTATGTGAGCGCTGAGGACGATATTATTCTTGAGGACGAAGTGCAGAGAATACAGCTTGTGGGCAATATAGATGTGCCAAAACTTATAACGGGTAATCCTGCGGAATGTTTATTAATTTAGACGAGCCATTAGTTCCACACTTATTCCTAGATGGGACAATAGACTCGGCTCCAGCTGTTATACTGAAGAGTGGATCTACGCTTCAGTACAGTATGATCATTACACGTTTGTCATGTGGTGCTTTAGATAATTCTGTGAGGTAGATGTACTGTACATGGGTTCTGTAGTACAGATGTCTATATCCTCATCTACCAATTTTGGTACTATGGATCCCAGGTACTGCTCTGAGCCAAGACAGAAATGGTCGGGCATGTTTCCTTTCACCTGATGCTGTTGGTCACCTAGCAGTATATAGTTATCCAGGAGTTTGGCAACTGGTGTAGGAGGTGATGAGTCACAATAACGTGGCTGAAGTATGTTGACCAATTCACACACTAGAAAATGAAGGGATGACGATGTTTCGGTCCGTCCTGGACCATTCTCAAGTTGACTCAATCGACTCGAGAATGCTCGAGGATGGACCAAAACGTCGTCGTTCCTTCATTGTCTAGTGTATGGATTGGTCAACTGGTGTAGGAATTAAATGAAGTGAGTGTAGGACACATTATGTATATGCATAAATTAACAAAAAGTGCATTGTCTTGAGAACATAAAGTTGAGTTAAAAGGGCTCCCTTTATATCCCATTTTAAAATTTCTTTTGCTGGTAGTGTTTACATTTTGTTACATACTGTATTGTCTTTTTCCCATTTATATTTGTATTTTGGGTAATTTTATCATAATTTTGAATTACAGTACAGTATGTGTAAATTGTGACACATGTTCTGACAAATGCATGTTGATTAACATGTGTTTGATGCTGCTGGTGTGGCTTGTGATGCGACAGTTTGATGTTGCTGATGTGGCTTGTGATGTGACAGCTTGATGCTCCTGGTGTAGCTTGTGATGCGACAGTTTGATGCTCCTGGTGTGGCTTGTGATGCGACAGTTTGATGCTCCTGGTGTGGCTTGTGATGCGACAGTTTGATGCTCCTGGTGTGGCTTGTGATGCGACAGTTTGATGCTCCTGGTGTGGCTTGTGATGCGACAGTTTGATGCTCCTGGTGTGGCTTGTGATGCGACAGTTTGATGCTCCTGGTGTGGCTTGTGATGCGACAGCTTGATGCTCCTGGTGTGGCTTGTGATGCGACAGTTTGATGCTCCTGGTGTGGCTTGTGATGCGACAGTTTGATGCTCCTGGTGTGGCTTGTGATGCGTCGGCTTGATGCTCCTGGTGTGGCTTGTGATGCGACAGCTTGATGCTTGTGGTGTGGCTTGAGATGTGACAGCGTGATGATCATGTGTGGCTTGTGACATTTCAGGTTTGGTTTCTGCTGTGCTCGGCAAAGAAGGCGACGGGGGCAAATTTATCGTTGAGGATGTGTGTTTTGCTGGCCTTCCCGCTCCCGTTCCCCGTGAAGTAATTGAGGAAGACAGGTACGTTAATGTCTGCACCTTTTGGGTGATGATTGCTTTGTGTACTAAACCAGCTGATCACAGTTGCTTTGTTACTATTCAATATTTTGCTAAATAATTTTTGAGGTAAATCTTCCTGCATTGTTAATCTGTATACAATTTATTGTAATAAATAATGTTTGTATTTTATCAATGGGTTTTAAACTCAAATACTCGCAGGGTTATTTGATATCTTGTAACAGATGCAGTTTTTTTCTAATAATTGGGCAATTTTAAGACAAAATTATTATATATAATAACATGTTATGTTTTGATTAAACTATAATTTGCAGTAATATGGCTGAAATTAATAACCCAACTCGCACATTGATAAAGGTCCAGGATAGACTCAATTGTCATCAGTTTCATTTGTACTTCTATGTGCGTGGGTTGGGTTATCATGTGCATAGACTATGGACTCGTGGTAATTGTTTAGCATTGCTTGTGGGTAGGTTTGTTTTGTTAGTGTCGGGGTTGGAGCTGAGTGCATCGGTTGACAGTCTCTTGACGCTGGAGTTGTTGGTTGACTACGTGTCGGGCCACCTGGGACATTCTCAAGAGCAGGCAGCAGTCGCTCGGGTCTCCAGGATAATTATTGCTGGTAATGTATAATACTGATTGATTATCAACTCATTTTTATTATATAGTACTGATGATAGGAAGATTTTGAAGCAAGGATTATTAGTATTTAATTCCCCAGTGAACAAAAACTTGTCAAACTTAAAATGAAAACTAACCATGTAATTTTGTCTTAATTATGCTCAGTGGTTTTCCGAAGGCACCAACTGCTTCTAATGGTACATCCATCGAATGTACAGTAATTGATAAAAACTTCATCAGAGCAACATTAGATACCATTTACATAATTTTTTCCCCATGCTAGACTGGTCTAAACAAAATATTAATTTAAATATCATATGAATATCTAGCAGGAGAACATGGCTACAGGTTTTTCACTGGCATGTCCAATACTTGCTGTGCTAAAGTCCCTGAACATTATTTTTCAAAGGTAGCGCTTTGATTCCAGGTGAACGAAATTACATGACTTTAAACCAAAATCCAACCAATTTCGTTTTGACTGTTTCCAATGGCTCTTTCATGACACCAACCCTCCCTTCCTCTCTCCCTCTCTCTTTCTTTCTTAGATTGTGCTTATTTAGGAATATCATTAAGAATTGTTTCAGTATGTCCAGTCCTGATGTTTGGCTTCCTTAAATTTTTTGTGTGGTTTGCCCTAGATAATACACGAACTTTTGCTGCTCGGTAAATGAATAATTCCCATAACATTATAATACGCTTCAAGGGTTCATGTATTGCATAATAATGAAAATTACAATAATGTTAAAACCAACTCATGCTTATATTTATTGCTAGCTCCCTAGTTTTGTATTTAAATATGTAATTTTTGGGATGTGCGGAATAAATGATGGTGATGTTTCAGGCAATTCAGTAAGTAGTGCCAAGGGCGAAAAGGAGAAGCCAGACAAGGTAAAGCTGATGAAGGAACTGGACGACATCCTCACGCAGATTGCGGTAGGTTTTTTTTCAATGGGGGGGGGGGGGCGATGGTGTTTGTTGATCCGAATGACACACAATATTTTTGTATGTAGGTGGGATAAATTCTAAAATGTTTTGTTCTTGAATTATTTGGCACTTGCATTGGCTTTAAATATCATTGGTTTGATTTTATAACTTGTTTGTAGTTTAGATTTTATAATGGATGTCATTTTTTAAACATAATGAAAAGGACACTTGTAACATTTGTCCAAGTGTTGTTCATTGTCAGAAACAATCAACTTTTGGTGATATATTTTTGTCAATTCCTGATGCAGAGTGTTTGCCCGGTGGACATCATGCCTGGGGAATTTGACCCGGCCAACAATGTGATGCCTCAGCAACCGCTTCATCGTTGCATGTTTCCTAAGGTGAGACCTGGTGATGGTGATTTACATGCAGTTTTAATTTATTTTTTTGTGTGTATTAATATCTAGTAGTTACATTTGAGTATAGGCATATCAAGTAACAGATGACAGGTATATCTAGTAAGCCAGTTTTGTGTAGTAAGTCTTCTGTAGTGTGTGACACAGTATTTAATAAACTACTTTTAGTACAGCTTGAGGATATCTGGTGGGTCAAGGATGTTAAATGCAGTTGTATTACAGCTGAAGAATACTAGTAAGCTTGCTTTGCTTAAGGATAATTTCTTTTTAAACATTCTCACTCCTCAACCCTTAAACAGCACCACTAATGTTTATATTGTGCCACAACATAATAACAACAGCTGTTACCTATGACCTTATCTGACATTAGGATTTTAACTAATAACCCATTTTGTGAAAATGTAATTTTTCAGGCTAGTGTGTATTCATCAATGAAGAGTGTAACAAATCCATACGAATGTGAGATTGGTGGTCGAGCATTCATTGGAATGTCGGGACAGAATGTGAAAAATATTAGCCAGTGTTCAACAATTGAGGATCCTCTTGACGTACTGGAGCGGTTGTGTGAGTGGGGTCATCTGGCACCCACGGCACCAGACACGCTTAGTAAGTTATGTTGTAAGTTATATTGAAATTGCTTATCTGGAATAGTGTGCCAGCCTATTTCCTGGCCTAGATTTCAATCTGCATTGTTTTGCTAGTAAAAATGGTTAATACAGCTTGCATTGTTTAATATAATTACAATTTCTTGGAATATACATTTGTCAAGGCTGTTAATATTCCTCTGTAATAGCTACATTAAATTTTAAACAAAATATAATACTTTAGTTCTGTAATAGCAATGTTTATATATATATATATATATATATATATATATATATATATATATATATATATATATATATATATATATATATATATATATATATATACTGTATATAAAAAATAGGCTGGTTTTATTACACTTTATACTGTACTTACATGGTAAAGCATTGCAGTACTGATGTTATGGTTTCAACTGGTAACTGATGTTATGGTTTCAAAAATGGTTTGACTTCAAGTACCTGTAATCCAGTATATTATATACAGTACTGCACTGTTTTATTCCTAGGACTGTGCTTGGGTTATACAAAACTCGGTGGCAGGACAATCTCAGGTTGTTACCAAGATGGTAGTTTTCATTAATTTATTACTGAATTCAACAGTGACTGCTCTTGTACTGTATTGTCTATTTTCTTCTCCAGCGGCATATCCCTACTACAAGGAAGAACCATTTGTGATGGATTTGTGTCCTGACATTATGTTTGCTGGGAATCAAGAATCTTTCGGCAGTCGCATTATAAAAGGTAGGGAGAAAATGGTGTGTTTTTATTCTGTTTTTGTTGGGAGCCGGTCGGCCGAGCGGACAGCACGCTGGACTTGTGATCCTGTGGTCCTGGGTTCGATCCCAGGCGCCGGCGAGAAACAACGGGCAGAGTTTCTTTCACCCTATGCCCTGTTACCTAGCAGTAAAATAGGTACCTGGGTGTTAGTCAGCTGTCACGGGCTGCTTCCTGGGGGTGCAGGCCTGGTCGAGGACCGGGCCGCGGGGACACTAAAAGCCCCGAAATCATCTCAAGATAACCTCAAGATTGTCTTCAGACGTTTGCCTCTGCTGTTGGTCAGTCATTTGAATACATAAATATATATATATATATATATATATATATATATATATATATATAATATATATATTATAATCTATAATCAGGAAATTACAATGATGTGATGTCTATGAGGAAATTGTTGGAGCCGGACGAGGGCGATTGAACAAGTGTCTTGGTTAGCATGTGGTGGTCTTGGGAGTGGGGGTTATGGTGTGCATCTGGTGTTAACCAGAATGCTGGTTTGATCTCCATCCTCCAATGATTTTCTCACCCCTTTACATTTATGCAATCTTATTTTCCTAGTCTTTCCTTTATTCTTATGGTCATCTGTTAACTTTTCATGTACATTATTTGCAATTCAGATATGTCCCAATACATAAATTTTCCTCAACTCTTATTCTTTAGGCCTCTACCGCTTCTCTGAAATGGTTTTATATAAAAGGATGCTTGGCACATTTTTAGCATGGTTGAAGGCACAGCTGCCTAGGTCGTAATAGTGGTGGTATAAGTCTCATCCATTGCCATTTGAATTACTTGGATAGAACACGTTTATAAAATGTGCAGCAACTGCCTGTGCTCTGCTGAACTAACCATTATCTAACAAACCTATTCTAGGCTGGCCTATGCCTGATATGGTGCATCAGCCCTGAAAATAAAATGGAAAATATTTGTTAAGCAAATCGCTCATTTGCTGAATAAGTGTTTGTCTGTGGTGGTTGTATTCACTTTATTTTTGTCTGGTATTCTAAACTGATTCTCACAAGAATATGTGGTAGATGTATGTAATTACCCAAGTGTAGTTACAGGATGAGAGCTACGCTCGTGGTGTCCCGTCTTCCCAACACTCTTTGTCATATAACGCTTTGAAACTACTGACGGTCTTATCCTCCTCCACCTTCTCACCTAACTTGTTCCAACCTTCTACCACTCTGTTTGCGAAAGTGAATTTTCTTATATTTCTTAATGTGTGTGCTTGGCATAAATTTGAGTGTGTGTGTGCTTGGCATAAATTTTCTTCATGTGACCATTATTGCCACTTGCATTATTTTGTGGCCCCTGTATTGTTATCCTGTCAAGCATTTGTATTTCCTCTTAAATTGAAATCAACACCATATTAATTTTGTATATATTCTTACCATTATCAGTAAAGAAGCTTATACTAAATATTGTTCCAATAAATCAGATATGTTTTCCAAGGTCATTGGTAAACTAATGGTGAGTTAGGTAGTGCGTGTCATGAGTGGTGATGTGCTCTGTATTTGTCTTTAACTTCTGATGCTGTCCATTTAATTAAATGTCTTTGTCCCTAGGTGAAGGTGGCCATAAAGTTACGTTGGTGAGCGTTCCTCGGTTCAGTAGTACAAGCACCTGCGTCTTGGTGAATCTCCGAACACTTGAGTGCCAACCAATGTGCTTCTCTGCTGACTCTTTAGATTTGATTGATTCATGCAAACAAGAAGCAGAGCAATGAGCCATTCTTGATGGTATTAGAAAACCTTTCTTACAAAGAAGAAAATTTGTACAGTCCTAGTACTTGTGACTTAAGATGGTTTTGAAATTTTATGGAATTATAGAAAATTGCTACTGATGTAATACTAGTTACAAAGGTGAGTACATCAGATTTTATTGATGGCAGAAGAATGAGCTTATAAAGTGAAACTTTTGTCACATGTTTGGCATTATTTCCAACGACGAAGCAGTAACTTGTATTGTGGTCTCTCTTGCAGGTTGATGGTCAATCCCTGACCGTCAGCGTGGCTGGGTACCATTCCTCCCCCCTGTTCTATCCCAGCACCTTGTGCTCATAGTCCTTCCAAGTGCTATATAAGTCTTGCTGACTTTGTGCTGTCTCCTGATAATTACCTTACCTTGTCTTTCCCTGTACTGTGCTTGTATATTACATCAGCTTGTGTGTCTGATGTTGTTCCTTTGAGCATGGCGGCCCTACCTCACTTTGTCATAGTGTTGTGATCATTCAAACATGGTCATCTTTCACTTCTTTTTGTTGTGAAAATGCAGTGTTTGTCTACTTTTATTTTATATGTATTGTCATTTTACTTCATGTTTGTAATTCTTGGATTTGCTAGAATGTTTCCAACTATGTGGTAGTTTTTTTTATATATAAACAAATTTAACTATTTAAATATGAAAATTCAATTAAAGTGTAATTTTGTTATTTTTCCATTGAAAATATATTGTGACCAAATTCTGGTAATTTTATTGTTTCTTGTTATTTGTCAGTCTCTCTGGATTATAAAATTTTATATTAATGTTGAACTTTTTTTTTATATGCTATGGAAGAAATGGAGGGGACTGTATTTTTTGAAAATCAATTAAAGAGGTTTAATGGAATTTTGAAATATTTGAAGCTCGGTTTATAAAATGAATCCTCAGTCTATACCAAGTTTTTACATTTATTTTTAATGCATTAAGATATTTAATCATGCTTATATCTTAGATGTTACCATTCAGTAGTGCATATTTCTCAAACTTTCTTCCCACCAAAGACAAAAAAAGCCACATGAGGCGTATGACAAATAAAAAAAATGGTTTGTAAAAATTGTAAGATTCACACCTTATAGAATGTCCTAATTTTCAGAATTGTAAGTTTTGCTTTCCCACTGTTCCTTAAGCTGTAAATCCCTTGATAAAATCCTCGGTGAACGTGACTCCTCTGACATCATCTGTATCACTGCTCGTGTATTGACATTCTGAATGATAACTAGAAATGCTTTAGCATACTGTGCCATAGCTTTTTAAGCTTGGATCTTTCTATATTTAGTTGTCGAGCAGAAAGAACGGCGACTGAAGTGATAGAAAAATGATTCGGAAAATGGTAGGCTCGCTTGGAAAGGATTAAATCCAGCAGAGAGACTAGTGAAGGGAAAAATGGGAATGTTAAATACAGGGAAGGGAAGATATTTAATAGTGGAAGAGGTGATTAAAAGGACATGTCTGCTTTGGAGAAAGTTCACCAATGCCACAATGTATGAGTGAAAACGGCAGATGCTTTTTCACCCATTGGATTATAAACTCTTGGAACCACTTACCTGCCGAAGGATTATGTGCACATAAATTACTGTACAGTACTTCAATTGAATAACTATATAGGAAAAACCTCTGGAACAACAGGGTGGACTTTTGACAAACTGCTGGCTTACAGTTCCAATCGAGGCCACCAGGGTGATAGGAAACATCTATGGAGGATTTTATCATTGAGGAAGCTGTTGAACATAGGGAAGAGTATAGTATAGGGTACCATTAAACTACTGGATGCTTGTGGCAACAAACCATAATTGCTCGACTCCACTGATAAAAGGTGGAAGTCGACTAACTCCTGTGGTCCTCCTGATCGACTGTGATCCTGTGGTCCCGGGCGCCGGCGAGAAACAATTGGCAGAGTTTCTTTCGCCCTATGCCCCTGTTACCTAGCAGTAAAATAGGTACCTGGGTGTTAGTCAGCTGTTACGGGCTGCTTCCTGGGGGTGGAGGCCTGGTCGAGGACAGGGCCGAAGGGACACTAAAGCCCCGAAATCATCTCAAGATAACCATACCCTGTCAAAATACGATGTTCTCTTAGGATAGGTTGGATAATGGTCCAGGACGGACCAAAATGTTTTCAGGTGTGTGGGTTGGGTGGGAAACACTTATTTGAATAGTGGGGACCCAGTTATTTATACCAGCTCAACACTCTAGTAATATTTTATACAATAGACAAAACCATTTGTATAAGTGGTTGCGAGGTGGGGATTTTAGATGAGGTAGCTGGTTTTCGATCTACACGGTGTAGTGGTAGTACACTCGCCTGGCGTTTTGCGAGCTCTTTGCTCTGGGTTCGGATCCCGGCCAGGGAGGATTGATTGGGCGCCAATCCTTAACTAGCCTCAGTTTACCAAACAGTAAAATGGGTACCTGGTTGTTAAACGATTTAGCGGGGTCGTATTCCAGGGAAAATTAGGATTAAGGGCTTGCCAGAAACGCTATGCTTGCTAGTGGCTGTACAAGAATGTGAGAACTCTTGTATGTATAAATAAAAAAAATACAGAATAGCATAGCAGCACATTGCTGTGTATACCTGAGTTAGTTTAGTTCATTTATTATGCACCCCATACCCATCTTGTGGGCGGTAAGTGGAAAGGGTTAGAGGTACATAATGAGTTCAGGGACTGAACCCCCACAATTCATTTAGCTAAGCAAGTTACAATCTTGAGCTAGTTACAAAATTCAGTATAAGTCGTCACGTATACTTGAGGTTGTTAATAATTATAATAAAAGAACTGCCAGTAGTGGTGTTCGAGGCTTCTGATAATTATACTCACAAAACCCTTCCGGGTCTCCCCAAAAAAATGCGTTAGAGTAATTTTAACGTCATATACTGTAAATACTTTTAAATTGCTTTAGCCATTTATGAAAAATAACTTTTTAACCATGACTTTGCAAAATTTTATGCGATTATTAAAATAAAAATAATGGTTGTATATAACTAATATTTAGGATGGGAAATAAGCAAATTAAAATACGGAAATTTCACGCTCTGAAAAAAGTATTAAATCAAGTTACAATTATATTTTAAATCATAAATTTTTGCAGTTTCTCAAAAATTAGAAAACGAATGAAAGTATCGGATAGACTATTGTAGTTTTAACACGTGACGCTTCAGCGGTCCTTCCATTGGACATGACATTAAGTGTTTTCTAATCTCAAACGAATTATAGTTAAATGATCTTAATTAGTGTTGTTCCCTCCCTTCCTCAATTAAATGCCCTTACATGAACTAGCAAAGTATGTCTGTGCCATGTTAATACGAGAATGTAACATGATATTTTTAAATACTTATATATATATTTAAAAAAAAATATTTACTGTACGTTATTATATATAGTTAAATTAATTGCAAAAGAAATCTTCCTGTACATTAATAAGTATATATAAGATTGTGAATAAAAAAAAGACAAATAAAAAATCCCTTTACTAAAATATATATTTTCAGTCATTACTCTAAAAGGTTTTTATGTGATTATTAATTACATTTACGATAACTTTTAATAAATAATATAATTTTAGGTAAAATAACTCTCGATCGAAAATAATATATTTAAATAGATAATAGTCAATAATAAATGTCAAGGTTAAGACATGCTTAACAATAACAAAGAAGAAAATAAGAAAACCTAAAACTGTACTAACTACAGTAGCTTAAATGCTTCTTTTAAAATAATGGTTAAGAACATAAGAACAACATAAGAACAAAGGCAGCTGCAGAAGGCCTATTGGCCCATACGAGGCAGCTCCTATTTATAACCACCCAATCCCACTCATATACATGTCCAACCCGCGCTTGAAACAATCGAGGGACCCCACCTCCACAATGTTACGCGGCAATTGGTTCCACAAATCAACAACCCTGTTACTGAACCAGTATTTACCCAAGTCTTTCCTAAATCTAAACTTATCCAATTTATACCCATTGTTTCGTGTTCTGTCCTGTGTTGATACTTTCAATACCCTATTAATATCCCCTTTGTTATGTCCATTCATCCACTTGTAAACCTCTATCATGTCACCCCTAACTCTTCGCCTTTCCAGTGAATGCAAATTAAGCTTTGTTAATCTTTCTTCATATGAAAGATTTCTAATTTGGGGAATTAACTTAGTCATCCTACGCTGGACACGTTCAAGTGAATTTATATCCATTCTATAATATGGCGACCAAAACTGAACTGCATAATCTAAATGGGGCCTAACCAGAGCAAGATATAGCTTGAGAACCACACCAGGTGTCTTGTTACTTACGCTGCGATTAATAAATCCGAGTGTCCTATTTGCCTTATTACGAACATTTATGCATTGATCCTTTTGTTTTAAATTCTTACTAATTATAACTCCTAGATCCCTTTCGCAATCCGACTTCGCAATCTCAACACCATCCAGCTCGTATCTTGTAACTCTATCATCATTACCTAGCCTCAGAACTTTACATTTATCAGCATTAAACTGCATCTGCCAGTCCTTTGACCATTTCAAAACCCTATCTAGATCAACTTGAAGTGATAGTGAGTCCTCCTCCGAATTAATTTCCCTACCGATTTTCGTATCATCGGCAAATTTGCAAATGTTGCTACTCAACCTGAATCTAAATCATTTATATATATTATAAACAACAGAGGTCCCAAGACAGAGCCTTGAGGCACTCCACTTGCAACATTTTCCCACTCTGACTTGACTCCATTTATACTAACTCTCTGTTTCCTTTGGTATAGCCATGCCCTAATCCAGCTTAATATAGCACCCTCAATACCATGAGCCTCTATCTTTTTAATCAGTCTTTCATGTGGCACTGTATCGAAAGCTTTGCTAAAGTCAAGGTACACAACATCACAATCCTTACCACTATCAACTGCCTCAACTATGCTAGAATAAAAAGATAACAAATTTGTTAAACATGAACGGCCATTTATAAAACCATGTTGCGACTCAATTATTAATTTATGTTTTCAAGATGAAGACGAATTTTATTTGCTATTATAGATTCGAGTAACTTTCCCACAATAGACGTTAGGCTAATTGGTCGATAGTTGAAAATCATTATTTAACTAATTTAATTTTGGCTTCCCTTTATAGGAGATAAGAAGCCTACTAGACTTTTCCAGGTCGTTCCTAGGCCCACCTCCAAGATGCCAACCACAAGAAGATGACGGACTTCTGGGTGTATGCCCACATACCTCTGTACATGTGGGCATACCAAAGAGCCAGAACTCAACCCCCGCAACCACAACTAGGTGAGTACATTTTGTCACTCCCATCCACAGGATGGGTATGGGGACCACTGCCTCTCACAGGATGGGTATGGGGACCACTACCTCTTACAGGATGGGTATGGGGTCCACTACCACTCACAGGATGGGTATGGGGTCCACTACCTCTTACAGGATGGGTATGGGGTCCACTACCACTCACAGGATGGGTATGGGTCCACTACCACCGACAGGATGGGTATGGGGTCCACTACCACCCACAGGATGGGTATGGGGGCCACTACCACCCACAGGATGGGTATGGAGTCCACTACCACCCACAGGATGGGTACGGAGCCCACTACCACCCACAGGATGGGTACGGAGCCCACTACCACCCACAGGATGGGTATGGAGCCCATTACCCCCCATAAGATGGGGTATAGCTAACTAGGTAAACAGAAGCCTCACATATATAAAGAATGCGCAGTCTCCGTGGAGCAGTGATAAAACACTCGCCTTGCCTTTCTCTAGCGATTTGGCCTGGGTTCGTATCCCAGCCGGGGAGGATAACCTAGGCGCTAATCCTTAACTGTACGCCTGTACGCAATCGAACTTCATTAGCTGTGAGGTCTACGTCCCCGACTCAAAATCGTATATACACGTATACATGAAAACATGAAGGGGTGGTACGAAAAAATATTTAAGTGTTCAGTGAGAATCCACAACGTCTTCTCTGAATACCCTTTATTCTCTTCTCCGGGCTATGGGTCCCCACAATTGCACCAGAGGTGGTATCCCTAAAATATACATGATATAATTACTGTTAGTGTAGCATATTGTGCAAAACAATAGTTTTATCCATTATTATTTACCGTTTTTTATCACTCGGATGATCAATATATATTAATACTATCAGTATTATTATTATATATATAGTTCTGTAATAAATTAAAAGTTTAATTTGTTTTATATTAAAACAAATTTACATTTTGTAATGTATAATTAAAAGTATTAAGTATGTTTATAAATTTAAAATATTACATAAAAGATTTATATCGTGTGAAATTTTAATTTATATTTTAACAAATAAGTATATGTGCTGCATACTACGTTTTAATGTTTACTATTACCTTTTATTTTTGGCACATTTTAAATGTACATTATTTACATTTAAAATGTTTATATAAATCATTATATAAATTTAGGTACTATCCTCAGGTGAGTGGTAGGGACCCATGCGCTCAGAGGTCATTGAACACTTATGTTATATACATCTTCCAGGTACCTCATCCAATTCAATTTCTTCTTCAATTTCTTTCTTTATTATGCACCCCATACCCATCCCGTGGGCGGTGGTGTAAAGGATACAGAGGCACATAATCGGTTCAGGAAATGAACCCTCTAGTTCGTTTAGCTAAGCAAATAACAATGTTTGACGCTAGTTACAACATTATCAATGTTGTATACACATGTACACACCCTCATACATACATTTATTTATTTATTTATTTATTTATTTATTTATGCATATACAAGAAGGTACATTGGGAATGTGTGGATACATAAAATGGTAATTACATTCTTGTAAAGCCACTAGTACGCGCAGCGTTTCGGGCAGGTCCTTAATCTAAGAAAAACATACATAAATACATCAACATACATATACGTCTAAGAAAACATACACAAATACATGTACATATATATATACGTATACACATATACATACACATACATATCTAATCACCCACACAAATACACACATCAAGAATCTTTGTGTCACAAGTGACACAAAGAGGTGTCACAAGTGACATTACAAGAGGCTCACAACAGTCACTATACAAGGCACTTTACATCTATAGTGAGTCACACAGTTACTAGTCTTGCTACACACCCACCCAACTGGGCGGCAGCTTTACAGTCATGTGCTCCACACCCACCCAACTGGGCGGCAGCTTTACAGTCATGTGCTCCACACCCACCCAACTGGGTGGGAGCTTTACAGTCATGTGCTCCACATCCACCCAACTGGGCGGCAGCTTTACAGTCATGTGCTCCACACCCACCCAACTGGGCGGGAGCTTTACAGTCATGTGCTCCACACCCACCCAACTGGGCGGGAGCTTTACAGTCATGTGCTCCACACCCACCCAACTGGGCGGCAGCTTTACAGTCATGTGCTCCACATCCACCCAACTGGGCGGGAGCTTTACAGTCATGTGCTCCACACCCACCCAACTGGGCGGCAGCTTTACAGTCATGTGCTCCACACCCACCCAACTGGGCGGGAGCTTTACAGTCATGTGCTCCACACCCACCCAACTGGGCGGCAGCTTTACAGTCATGTGCTCCACATCCACCCAACTGGGCGGCAGCTTTACAGTCATGTGCAGGCATTACCGACAGTAAGCAAATTTTGGATACTTCGCTAAAATTTCGGGCAGCACATCATTGTGAATGAAGTACTTACACATTTCTTGGAGACTATTGATGGTGGCCTGGTGTAGAGGCTCCTGGGGTTGGTGAGGAGCTGACTTGGGTGCCTTGGGCTCCATTGGACCTCAAGGCTTATAATCCCATGGAACCGCCTACCCGCCAAATCTGTAAATGCCAGGACATTACTGTAGTTATCAAATCCACAAGGGCCGTGACGAGGGCTCGAACTTACGTCCCAGAGGATCCCAGACGCTGCCTTAATCAGCAGAGCTTCACCGGGGTAATGAAAAACACACGGCCCATAACGTGTCCCTGGAAAAAAAACAAAGCAAAACGGACACCTTATGAACCTATTTCCACTACTGCGTTATTGTAGTTCAAAATCATCTTTGACAAGCCACGTGCTTCCTGTCCCCGTTGTGGTCACTAGTGATACGTCTTGGTGAGTGGGAGAATTTAAAATTTAATTAGTCACAGCTAATCAATTTGAAGAAACTTATTTTATACTATTTACATTTATATATGGAATATATATATTATGGAACCTAGAAGGGGAACCACCTCTGGAGCAAGTGTAGGGACCCATAGCCTCGGAGAAGAAAATAAAGAGTACCCAGAGAAGACCTTGTGGATCCTCACTGAACACTTTGATATTTTCTTCTCCTTCCACCCCTATTCTTTTGGTATGTGTGTGTATATATATATCTAACGTATGGAATGTATATACATTATTAGGGATAATAATCCGACAAAAATATAAGAACTTTTCATAAACTTAAAGCAAAGTTCGCCTCATATTCATTGGTTTTATAAAATAAAACATAAAATTCTACGTGATATAAAGATTTTATGTTAACTTTTAAAATTATATTCAAATTCTTTAAACAGTTTTAATTTAATGTATATAGAACTTTAAATAATAATAATAATTTTATAAAATACTTCACTTTTTTAGATTTAATTTTTTTATACAAAATATTTAGTAATTTGTAAGAATACTGTCCTCCCTCTCTAATCCCCCCAAAAAGCAGGTAAAAACGAATTCGTTTTACTTGTATTTAATTTCATACAGGTATAATATAATTGATCCTGAACTTAAACTCAACAGATATAATGTATATAAGGTAAACTCAAGTAATTCCAATTCATTTTTTTTTAATATTTTGATTAGTTTACCAGCAATATAAATTGCTTTGCCACATGATTGATAGAAAATGGAATATTATAATGGGTAAACTATTATTTTATAGAATGCAATCGCAAATAAATAAATATATATATAAATAATATAAACAAATATTTAATAATAGTAATTCATAATTAATAATAAGGTATATATGTGAAGATATTTTGTTTTATTTTATTGCAATGCTACAGTTTACAGAGAACACACACACACACACAAATATATAACAATTAAACAATCAGCGTTCGAAGACCTCGTCCAGCTCCTCGGAGGTTGGGTGCGTACCCAGGATACAGCACGCATTTCCCCTCTGCACTGCGACACTGAGGCGCTGGAATAGGAAACTGGCTGCTCGTGGGTCTCTAGTTTTCCCAATGAGTTCCTCACCAACCTCCTTTAAAAACTTGAGTGCACATTTACCCCAGGCGCCCAGAGTCTCTGAGCCTATCGGCACGAACCTGTAACAACGTTCTAGGTTTCTGTACTTGTGGATTTTCTGGGTCTCCCTGAAGGTGGCTGCCCCACCTCCCTCCGCTGAGCTGTAACGTAAATAGGTATCAGCCAATGTAGATGCACAGGTGTAATCCCATACGACCTGTTTACCTTCCCTCCATGGCTGCAGGGTGACTCCATCTGGGCGTTTTTGGCTGTTGTCAGGTCTGCACAGCTGGGGTTCCCTTTGTGCTGGACACCCAGCTGTAGCCAAACTTCTCTTGATGATGTCATTGACTGCCTCGTGTCTGGCAATCTTTCCCTGTGTCTTACGACAGATGAGACCATGGCTGCCGTATTGGTCTGCCCGTGCCTGGCCGCAAATACACCGGTGCTCGGTGGAGATAGGGGCGGCAAGGCGCAGAGCAACACCAATACTTAGGGCCCGATGATCCAGGCGGGTGCCCAAGGCGGAATTAGGGACTGCCAACAGGAAGTCCCCAGCATGGGGGGCTTGCACAGCTAGGAGACGCGCTCTGTCCTTCTGAGAAGCTACGTCCAGCAATGCTTTGGCGATGTTCTCCACTATAGGGCAATCCCATTTGGCCTGTTTACCGTCGTTTGGACAAGTTGGTCGGGTGTGTGAATTGGCGAGTGTGTCCCACCGACCAGCTCCTTCCACAATTTGGGATCACGAATCCCAATGGAGTTCCTTAGGTATTCTGGTAGTATTTCCTTCACTAATTCACTTGTAGCACTGGTCGAGGATAAGAATGCCGGCAATGCTAACTGTGTCGCCTTGCGAATACCTATACCCCCAAGTCTAACTGGGAGCGTTGCTTGGTCCCACTGGTCATCTTGCAGGGAGAGGTTTAACACTTTCATAGTTATTGTCTTTAGGAGTGAATCGTATTCCGTTAATTTTGGGCTGTCAAAAGAAGGAGCACACCTGAGGAAATAGGTAAGTCTGGGCAAGGCCAGGCACCTTGTAAGAAGGTACAACGCATCATGAGCATCCAAAGCCCCTATTCGCGCCTCCATCCTCCTCAGGTCTTTAAGCTTTTCTTCGAGGACTACCTCAATGGCGTTCGAGCCCAGAGGTGCCCCTAGCAGCACACTGTCGGTGGGAGCGATCACTTGGGCTCCTGGCAATAAGATTTGTACTGCATTTATGATTGATTGGTTGGACGAGATGATTTCACACTTTGATGGATTTAGTGTAGGAAATATTATATGTCTGGGGTCGGACAGTTGAAATATTCACAGGACAGAGACGTTTGGGCAAATTACCTATTTCCTGACACCACCCTTTACACATAGCAGTAAATAGATTAGCTTATTTTTTTAGTTATATATACAAGACTTCTTACATTCTTGTACAGCCACTAGCACACAGAGCGTTTCGGGCAAGTCCTTAATCCTAATTTTCTTCCGGAATACGACCCGCCAATAATTAACAACCAGGTACCCATTCACTGCTGGGTGAGCAGAGGCTACAGTTAAGGATTGGCGCCCAGTCAATCCTCCCCGGCCAGGATACGAACCCAGGCAAAGCGTTCGCGAAGAGCTGAGCGAGTGTTTTACCGCCCCGCCATGAAGACTATTGTGGGTCGCATTCCGCTCACGGGGTCTTGTATTAGCCTTGGCTTCGCTTTTGACAACACAGTCAGGGGCCCCGGGTTCTATTCTCGGACGGGACAAATAGCTGGCCAAGTGTTTTTCACCTAATGCGTCTGTTCACCAACAGTAAAATAGGTATCTAGTTGTGTTAACGATTTGGCGAGTCGTTATAATAATTTTCAGATATATAGGAGCTGCCTCGTATGGGCCAACAGGCCTTCTACAGTTCCTTTGTTCTTATGTCGTATTCCGGAGGAAAATTAGGATTAAGGACTTGCCGAACGCTATGCGTGCTAGTGACTGTTCAAAAGTGTAAACACTNTTTAATTGAATGTCTTGTTTTCAGCAGAATGTTGTTGTTTTTAGATTTAGCTACTCGGAACGAAATGTCCATGTAGCACGGGCTATGGTGAGCCAGTAATTCAAGCTGAATTACTTGACAGTAATTCAAGCAGAATTACTGCCCTTATAATATAGGACGACACTGGTAAACACCTAGAGAGGTGCATAGTGCATATCCACTGTCCCGGTGTTGACACCTTCAAGGACATTCATAATAGTAGCTGGTCCTGCATATTGCTCAAGAAAGATAAATCATAGACATAAAGATAGCACAAACGTGTCCAATAATATTCTATTTAAAGGCCTCCTTAAATAGAATATTAATTAATAAGATTAAAGATTTTTTTTTTTTAATTCCTGCTTATGAAATTTACATAGATTATACTAAGGCCTTAGTAGATTGGTTTTTGTTTTATTTATATATACAAGAGTTCTTACATTCTTGTAAAGCCACTAGCATGCATAGCTTTTCGGGCAGGTCCTTAATCCTAATTTTCCCCAGAATACGACCCCCCAAATCATTTAACAACCGGGTACCCATTCACTGCTGGGTGAATAGAGACTACATTTAAGGATTAGCGACAAGTAAATCCTCCCCCGGATACAACCAAGGCCAAAGTGCTTGCGAAATGCCAGGCACTTGCCTGGCCTAGAATTATTAATATTCTATTTGAGGAGGCCTTTAAATAGAATATTATTGGACACTTTTGTGCTATATTTATGTCTATGATTTAAGTCTTGCCACTTTGCCACAGTGACTGTTCTTAGATCTTAATAAAATTTATAATGTTTATTTCATATTGTATCATGCCAAAAAATACTCCCACTTAAGTCTTGCTGTGAAAATATACTTTTACTAAAAACACAATTTACACTGGCTACCTGTCCCTCAACACAATGAATTATTATAATAATAATAGTTTTATTATTGTTGTTGTTATTATAATTATGGTAAATGCAATCTGAGACTGGAATTATTTTTCTTTTCAGGTAATGCCAGCTTAAAGCGACTCCAGGAGCTGAGTGAAGACTGCGGAAGATGCTATATTGTTGGTACGCTTTTTAAACGCCAAGAACTCAAGCCATCCATACTCAAGGAGATATCAGAAGAAGTGAGTTTTGACTTCTCAAATGTTGGTAGAATATAAATTTTTAATCCTCTGAATTTCTCATGCATATATGAACATTTAGCCATCCACAATATTTTGTTTTGTTGTCTTTTATAAGAACTAAACATGTGTTGTAAGTTTTCCTATGTAATGCCAAACGCGAGTCAAAGTTTACAGTTTTTTACATAATTTCTGTTTTGACCTGAAACCTTTTGTGGACTAAATAAGTGCAAGTTCAGATTTCAGGTATGTAATTGTGGTTTTAGGATTTAATATCAAACATTATGCCCTTGGGAGAAATATAAAAATTATACTGTAAACAAAATGCCTAACATAACATACCAATCTTAAGCCTTATTACTACATAACTGTACACAATTTTTTTGGCTTTAATAGTTGCAAACTTAATAAAGCAATCTGTTCTCCCACCTAATAAGATTAATTTTTTTACAGAATTGACCAATCTGTTTAAAATGTGATGTGCAGTATTAGTAAAAATTTTTAATGTTGATGTTATCTGTCCATCAGCCTAGATATGTTAGCTGGGTTGCATTTTTTAATGTGGCAAATGGAGAAATGGCCTGATTAAAGTACAGTAGGTGAATGCTTAGTGGTGTGATAAGGCCGACCTGGTGAGATAGTGATCGATTTTATGAGGTTGTGCATATGAAAGAAGAGAGTTCTGTAATAGATGTGATGTACTAGAGTTATGTAGTACCATGTGGAATTGGGAAACTTGTGGAATAATACTGTAAATATCTTACTTTCTAAGTACCATACCATTACTGTATTTGTACACAAGCGTTAGTTTATTAACATTGTGTAGTAAATATTTATTGGATAATAACTTGATATATATTGTCTTCAGCACCACCTGATGCCACAACCAGTTGTCGAGAAGTATGTGAGCGCTGAGGACGATATTATTCTTGAGGACGAAGTGCAGAGAATACAGCTTGTGGGCAATATAGATGTGCCAAAACTTATAACGGGTAATCCTGCGGAATGTTTATTAATTTAGACGAGCCATTAGTTCCACACTTATTCCTAGATGGGACAATAGACTCGGCTCCAGCTGTTATACTGAAGAGTGGATCTACGCTTCAGTACAGTATGATCATTACACGTTTGTCATGTGGTGCTTTAGATAATTCTGTGAGGTAGATGTACTGTACATGGGTTCTGTAGTACAGATGTCTATATCCTCATCTAGCAATTTTGGTACTATGGATCCCAGGTACTGCTCTGAGCCAAGACGGAAATGGTCGGGCATGTTTCCTTTCACCTGATGCTGTTGGTCACCTAGCAGTATATAGTTATCCAGGAGTTTGGCAACTGGTGTAGGAGGTGATGAGTCACAATAACGTGGCTGAAGTATGTTGACCAATTCACACACTAGAAAATGAAGGGATGACGATGTTTCGGTCCGTCCTGGACCATTCTCAAGTTGACTCAATCGACTCGAGAATGCTCGAGGATGGACCGAAACGTCGTCGTTCCTTCATTGTCTAGTGTATGGATTGGTCAACTGGTGTAGGAATTAAATGAAGTGAGTGTAGGACACATTATGTATATGCATAAATTAACAAAAAGTGCATTGTCTTGAGAACATAAAGTTGAGTTAAAAGGGCTCCCTTTATATCCCATTTTAAAATTTCCTTTGCTGGTAGTGTTTACATTTTGTTACATACTGTATTGTCTTTTTCCCATTTATATTTGTATTTTGGGTAATTTTATCATAATTTTGAATTACAGTACAGTATGTGTAAATTGTGACACATGTTCTGACAAATGCATGTTGATTAACATGTGTTTGATGCTGCTGGTGTGGCTTGTGATGCGACAGTTTGATGTTGCTGATGTGGCTTGTGATGTGACAGCTTGATGCTCCTGGTGTAGCTTGTGATGCGACAGTTTGATGCTCCTGGTGTGGCTTGTGATGCGACAGTTTGATGCTCCTGGTGTGGCTTGTGATGCGACAGTTTGATGCTCCTGGTGTGGCTTGTGATGCAACAGTTTGATGCTCCTGGTGTGGCTTGTGATGCGACAGTTTGATGCTCCTGGTGTGGCTTGTGATGCGACAGTTTGATGCTCCTGGTGTGGCTTGTGATGCGACAGTTTGATGCTCCTGGTGTGGCTTGTGATGCGTCGGCTTGATGCTCCTGGTGTGGCTTGTGATGCGACAGCTTGATGCTTGTGGTGTGGCTTGTGATGCAACAGTTTGATGCTCCTGGTGTGGCTTGTGATGCAACAGTTTGATGCTCCTGGTGTGGCTTGTGATGCAACAGTTTGATGCTCCTGGTGTGGCTTGTGATGCGACAGTTTGATGCTCCTGGTGTGGCTTGTGATGCGACAGTTTGATGCTCCTGGTGTGGCTTGTGATGCGACAGTTTGATGCTCCTGGTGTGGCTTGTGATGCGTCGGCTTGATGCTCCTGGTGTGGCTTGTGATGCGACAGCTTGATGCTTGTGGTGTGGCTTGAGATGTGACAGCGTGATGATCATGTGTGGCTTGTGACATTTCAGGTTTGGTTTCTGCTGTACTCGGCAAAGAAGGCGACGGGGGCAAATTTATCGTTGAGGATGTGTGTTTTGCTGGCCTTCCCGCTCCCGTTCCCCGTGAAGTAATTGAGGAAGACAGGTACGTTAATGTCTGCACCTTTTGGGTGATGATTGCTTTGTGTACTAAACCAGCTGATCACAGTTGCTTTGTTACTATTCAATATTTTGCTAAATAATTTTTGAGGTAAATCTTCCTGCATTGTTAATCTGTATACAATTTATTGTAATAAATAATGTTTGTATTTTATCAATGGGTTTTAAACTCAAATACTCGCAGGGTTATTTGATATCTTGTAACAGATGCAGTTTTTTTCTAATAATTGGGCAATTTTAAGACAAAATTATTATATATAATAACATGTTATGTTTTGATTAAACTATAATTTGCAGTAATATGGCTGAAATTAATAACCCAACTCGCACATTGATAAAGGTCCAGGATGGACTCAATGTCATCAGTTTCATTTGTACTTCTATGTGCGTGGGTTGGGTTATCATGTGCATAGACTATGGACTCGTGGTAATTGTTTAGCATTGCTTGTGGGTAGGTTTGTTTTGTTAGTGTCGGGGTTGGAGCTGAGTGCATCGGTTGACAGTCTCTTGACGCTGGAGTTGTTGGTTGACTACGTGTCGGGCCACCTGGGACATTCTCAAGAGCAGGCAGCAGTCGCTCGGGTCTCCAGGATAATTATTGCTGGTAATGTATAATACTGATTGATTATCAACTCATTTTTATTATATAGTACTGATGATAGGAAGATTTTGAAGCAAGGATTATTAGTATTTAATTCCCCAGTGAACAAAAACTTGTCAAACTTAAAATGAAAACTAACCATGTAATTTTGTCTTAATTATGCTCAGTGGTTTTCCGAAGGCACCAACTGCTTCTAATGGTACATCCATCGAATGTACAGTAATTGATAAAAACTTCATCAGAGCAACATTAGATACCATTTACATAATTTTTTCCCCATGCTAGACTGGTCTAAACAAAATATTAATTTAAATATCATATGAATATCTAGCAGGAGAACATGGCTACAGGTTTTTCACTGGCATGTCCAATACTTGCTGTGCTAAAGTCCCTGAACATTATTTTTCAAAGGTAGCGCTTTGATTCCAGGTGAACGAAATTACATGACTTTAAACTAAAATCCAACCAATTTGTTTTGACTGTTTCCAATGGCTCTTTCATGACACCAACCCTCCCTTCCTCTCTCCCTCTCTCTTTCTTTCTTAGATTGTGCTTATTTAGGAATATCATTAAGAATTGTTTCAGTATGTCCAGTCCTGATGTTTGGCTTCCTTAAATTTTTTGTGTGGTTTGCCCTAGATAATACACGAACTTTTACTGCTCGGTAAATGAATAATTCCCATAACATTATAATACGCTTCAAGGGTTCATGTATTGCATAATAATGAAAATTACAATAATGTTAAAACAAACTCATGCTTATATTTATTGCTAGCTCCCTAGTTTTGTATTTAAATATGTAATTTTTGGGATGTGCGGAATAAATGATGGTGATGTTTCAGGCAATTCAGTAAGTAGTGCCAAGGGCGAAAAGGAGAAGCCAGACAAGGTAAAGCTGATGAAGGAACTGGACGACATCCTCACGCAGATTGCGGTAGGTTTTTTTTCAATGGGGGGGGGGGGGCGATGGTGTTTGTTGATCCGAATGACACACAATATTTTTGTATGTAGGTGGGATAAATTCTAAAATGTTTTGTTCTTGAATTATTTGGCACTTGCATTGGCTTTAAATATCATTGGTTTGATTTTATAACTTGTTTGTAGTTTAGATTTTATAATGGATGTCATTTTTTAAACATAATGAAAAGGACACTTGTAACATTTGTCCAAGTGTTGTTCATTGTCAGAAACAATCAACTTTTGGTGATATATTTTTGTCAATTCCTGATGCAGAGTGTTTGCCCGGTGGACATCATGCCTGGGGAATTTGACCCGGCCAACAATGTGATGCCTCAGCAACCGCTTCATCGTTGTATGTTTCCTAAGGTGAGACCTGGTGATGGTGATTTACATGCAGTTTTAATTTATTTTTTTGTGTGTATTAATATCTAGTAGTTACATTTGAGTATAGGCATATCAAGTAACAGATGACAGGTATATCTAGTAAGCCAGTTTTGTGTAGTAAGTCTTCTGTAGTGTGTGACACAGTATTTAATAAACTACTTTTAGTACAGCTTGAGGATATCTGGTGGGTCAAGGATGTTAAATGCAGTTGTATTACAGCTGAAGAATACTAGTAAGCTTGCTTTGCTTAAGGATAATTTCTTTTTAAACATTCTCACTCCTCAACCCTTAAACAGCACCACTAATGTTTATATTGTGCCACAACATAATAACAACAGCTGTTACCTATGACCTTATCTGACATTAGGATTTTAACTAATAACCCATTTTGTGAAAATGTAATTTTTCAGGCTAGTGTGTATTCATCAATGAAGAGTGTAACAAATCCATACGAATGTGAGATTGGTGGTCGAGCATTCATTGGAATGTCGGGACAGAATGTGAAAAATATTAGCCAGTGTTCAACAATTGAGGATCCTCTTGACGTACTGGAGCGGTTGTGTGAGTGGGGTCATCTGGCACCCACGGCACCAGACACGCTTAGTAAGTTATGTTGTAAGTTATATTGAAATTGCTTATCTGGAATAGTGTGCCAGCCTATTTCCTGGCCTAGATTTCAATCTGCATTGTTTTGCTAGTAAAAATGGTTAATACAGCTTGCATTGTTTAATATAATTACAATTTCTTGGAATATACATTTGTCAAGGCTGTTAATATTCCTCTGTAATAGCTACATTAAATTTTAAACAAAATATAATACTTTAGTTCTGTAATAGCAATGTTTATATAATATATATATATATATATATATATATATATATATATATATATATATATATATATATATATATATATATAATATATATATACTGTATATAAAAAATAGGCTGGTTTTATTACACTTTATACTGTACTTACATGGTAAAGCATTGCAGTACTGATGTTATGGTTTCAACTGGTAACTGATGTTATGGTTTCAAAAATGGTTTGACTTCAAGTACCTGTAATCCAGTATATTATATACAGTACTGCACTGTTTTATTCCTAGGACTGTGCTTGGGTTATACAAAACTCGGTGGCAGGACAATCTCAGGTTGTTACCAAGATGGTAGTTTTCATTAATTTATTACTGAATTCAACAGTGACTGCTCTTGTACTGTATTGTCTATTTTCTTCTCCAGCGGCATATCCCTACTACAAGGAAGAACCATTTGTGATGGATTGTGTCCTGACATTATGTTTGCTGGGAATCAAGAATCTTTCGGCAGTCGCATTATAAAAGGTAGGGAGAAAATGGTGTGTTTTATTCTGTTTTTTGTCTTCAGACGTTTGCCTCTGCTGTTGGTCAGTCATTTGAATACATAAATATATATATATATATAATATATATATTATATAATCTATAATCAGGAAATTACAATGATGTGATGTCTATGAGGAAATTGTTGAGCCGGACGAGGGCGATTGAACAAGTGTCTTGGTTAGCATGTGGTGGTCTTGGGAGTGGGGGTTATGGTGTGCATCTGGTGTTAACCAGAATGCTGGTTTGATCTCCATCCTCCAATGATTTTCTCACCCTTTACATTTATGCAATCTTATTTTCCTAGTCTTTCCTTTATTCTTATGGTCATCTGTTAACTTTTCATGTACATTATTTGCAATTCAGATATGTCCCAATACATAAATTTTCCTCAACTCTTATTCTTTAGGCCTCTACCGCTTCTCTGAAATGGTTTTATATAAAAGGATGCTTGGCACATTTTTAGCATGGTTGAAGGCACAGCTGCCTAGGTCGTAATAATGGTGGTATAAGTCTCATCCATTGCCATTTGAATTACTTGGATAGAACACGTTTATAAAATGTGCAGCAACTGCCTGTGCTCTGCTGAACTAACCATTATCTAACAAACCTATTCTAGGCTGGCCTATGCCTGATATGGTGCATCAGCCCTGAAAATAAAATGGAAAATATTTGTTAAGCAAATCGCTCATTTGCTGAATAAGTGTTTGTCTGTGGTGGTTGTATTCACTTTATTTTTGTCTGGTATTCTAAACTGATTCTCACAAGAATATGTGGTAGATGTATGTAATTACCCAAGTGTAGTTACAGGATGAGAGCTACGCTCGTGGTGTCCCGTCTTCCCAACACTCTTTGTCATATAACGCTTTGAAACTACTGACGGTCTTATCCTCCTCCACCTTCTCACCTAACTTGTTCCAACCTTCTACCACTCTGTTTGCGAAAGTGAATTTTCTTATATTTCTTAATGTGTGTGCTTGGCATAAATTTGAGTGTGTGTGTGCTTGGCATAAATTTTCTTCATGTGACCATTATTGCCACTTGCATTATTTTGTGGCCCTGTATTGTTATCCTGTCAAGCATTTGTATTTCCCTTAAATTGAAATCAACACCATATTAATTTTGTATATATTCTTACCATTATCAGTAAAGAAGCTTATACTAAATATGTTTCCTAAATCAGATATTTTTTTCCAAGGTCATTGGTAACTATGGTGAGTTAGGTAGTGCGTGTCATGAGTGGTGATGTGCTCTGTATTTGTCTTTAACTTCTGATGCTGTCCATTTAATTAAATGTCTTTGTCCCTAGGTGAAGTGGCCATAAAGTTACGTTGGTGAGCGTTCCTCGGTTTCAGTAGTACAAGCACCTGCGTCTTGGTGAATCTCCGAACACTTGAGTGCCACCAATGTGCTTCTCTCTGACTCTTTAGATTTGATTGATTCATGCAAACAAGCAGAGCATGAGCCTTCTTGATGTATTAGAAACCTTTCTTACAAAGAAGAAAATTTGTACAGTCCTAGTACTTGTGACTTAAGATGTTTTGAAATTTTAGGAATTATAGAAATTGCTACTGATGTAATACTAGTTACAAAGGTGAGTACATCAGATTTTATTGATCGAAGAATGGAGCTTATAAGTGAACTTTGTCACAGGTTTGGCATTATTCCAACGACGAGCAGTAACTTGTATTGTGGTCTCTCTTGCAGGTTGATGGTCAATCCCTGACCGTCAGCG
>WNGS01159612.1:3093742-3111299 GCA_020271785.1 Procambarus virginalis
AGGCAGCAGCCATGTGACCAGTACGCCCACACTTAAAACAAGTTTGCAGTTGGCATTGTATATAAATTTAATATAATGACCTTCTACTAACATTGATGAAGGAATATTGCGATGAAGTTCCATCTTACTGTTCTTGTTCCATTAAAACGCCCTTTCCCTGGTCCATAAGTATACTTATTGAAGCGAACATTGTCCACTTTCCCATATTGTTGCAGTATGCGTATAATAGTTCCATTCAACATTTCAAATGCGCATCCCTCACAGAAACGTATGTAAACGTTTTGCTCAAATTAATCACTTCTACTGATCCTTTCCCATTAGGTAAACTTATAATTTCATCATCATACTTCTTGAGAAACTCTGAAAACGCTACTTGTTTCAAATTTCAACACCACTCTGTTCCCTGGCAGTGTTTGGTAACCAAATATTTCTTCGTCTTGATCTGTAACCATCGAAGATCGTCGTGGATACAAGGTCGGGATCAACATGACAACTAAACTTGAGCCCTATGGACTCCTTCCGCTTGAGTGGAGGTGTGTAGGAGCCCATGATAGCACTTATACCACCCCCAGCGCGACGTTATCCAGCCATCCGTTAACACGCCGGCTCCCGCGACGACAAACACGTCCACCACACCAGACGCTAGTAGCAGAGCGAACCAAAACACGTCTGCTCACCACCACGTCCACGACGAGACTCAAATCTACCATCACCCTCAATGTCGGCAAAGGGTCCACTACCACCCACAACTTAGCATGATATGCATAATTAAAAATATCTCAAGCTTATACCACGGAAAGATAAATGTGAATATTGTGTAGAGAAGCTGGTAGCCTATCATATTTAGCAAAATCGAATGCAGCTTCCCTCTCATATCAATTTAATGATAAAAACCTGCAAGACTGGTATTGAAGAGCTAACATACATTAGTAAGTGGAGTCTATCCCTACGCATTAGGGATAGGCTACGAGTCTATAGCTCATGAGTCTTACGGGCTAGGAGTCCATCCCTATGCAGAGTTTGCATAGGGATGGACCCTATATCCCTATGGACCATCCTATATATATGGACCATCCCTATACGCAGGACAATTGGAAACTAAAACAAGACGCAAAGAAGATGTGTCACTTCAGAAATTGGTTCAGCTGAACTAAAGTTTTAAACCGCGCTCAACCTCGCCCGCGCGAAGAACGGCTGGCCAATCAGCGCTCAGGACCGACTCATCCTCGCCCGCGCGAAGAGTGGCCAACCAATCAGAGCTCAGAACTGCGCCGCCGCAACCACTCAGCATCCAGAACCTTCGATCCAGCAGAGTTTTCAGCCCTCGCTTTCCTGCAAGAAGCGACCTGGAACTCGAAGAAAGGGCATCCAACATTCTGGAAGGTGAGCGAATGTTGAGAGCTTCGGGCTGCCTTCTCGGGGGGTCCACCAGCGATCCCAGAACCCCAAGAAGACGCCGTAGGTCCTGTTGAAGAGCCAAGGAGGAGACGTTAGGATAAGACCCCTGTTGAACCCATAATACACTACACATGACAAATTTTGTATAGATTTCCAGGTTAGCTAACGGGAAGCTCAAGGATAGAGCTCTGCACAAGGATAGGTTACGAGGCCGCAAAGTTGCCTGGAAGAAAGTCACGAGGCAGAAAGATCATGACATTAGTTATGAAGGAGAAAGGTCAAGAAGAAGGAAGGTCATGAGAAACAAAGGTCGTAAAGGAAAGGCGTGAAAAGAATTTATCTTAAGAAAATTCATATATGTATTTTATTGTATTGATCACCTGAATCAACGAGGATAAAGCCTCCCTCCTTCTACGCGGACAACGTCAAGGTCTCTTCATCTAGGAGGACGCAAGGTTAACGTCTCTCTTCATCTAGAAGGACGCAAGGTTAACGTCTCTCTTCATCTAGGAGGACGCAAGGTTAACGTCTCTCTTCATCCAGGAGGACGCAAGGTTAACGTCTCTCTTCATCCAGGAGGACGCAAGGTTAAAGTCTCTTCATCCAGGAGGACGCAAGGTTAACGTCTCTCTTCATCCAGGAGGACGCAAGGTTAACGTCTCTCTTCATCTAGGAGGACGCAAGGTTAACGTCTCTCTTCATCTAGGAGGACGCAAGGTTAACGTCTCTCTTCATCCAGGAGGACGCAAGGTTAAAGTCTCTTCATCCAAGAGGACGCAAGGTTAAAGTCTCTTCATCCAGGAGGACGCAAGGTTAAAGTCTCTTCATCCAAGAGGACGCAAGGTTAAAGTCTCTCTTCATCCAGGAGGACGCAAGGTTAAAGTCTCTCTTCATCCAGGAGGACGCAAGGTTAAAGTTTCTCTTCATCCAGGAGGACGCAAGGTTAAAGTCTCTTCATCCAGGAGGACGCAAGGTTAACGTCTCTCTTCATCCAGGAGGACGCAAGGTTAAAGTCTCTTCATCCAGGAGGACGCAAGGTTAACGTCTCTCTTCATCCAGGAGGACGCAAGGTTAAAGTCTCTTCATCCAGGAGGACGCAAGGTTAAAGTCTCTCTTCATCCAGGAGGACGCAAGGTTAAAGTCTCTCTTCTTCCAGGAGGACGCAAGGTTAAAGTCTCTCTTCATCCAGGAGGACGCAAGGTTAAAGTCTCTCTTCATCTAGGAAGAAACAAGCTGAAAGTCTCTTTATCCAGAAGAACTGACAACAGTTGAAAGGGCAAGAGAGAGATATCAAGGAATCGTCTCTGCACCACGCTTTATCTCTGAGCATACGAGACTGGATGTTCCCTTGGGCGGACGACTTCCCTCTCGGAGCTCTGGGGGAAACACACACACACCAAGGTGAATATGCCAGTCCCCAGCTTACAGGGCAAGTGGCGCTTTGCTGGAGTGGTAGTTAATGCAGGAACCAGCACCTACGTCACCGCACTGCAGGTATGAGAGAGAGAGAGAGAGAGAGAGAGAGAGAGAGAGAGAGAGAGAGAGAGAGAGAGAGAGAGAGAGAGACCTTATGAGGGGATGTTGAACACAGAACACCAGGTATTTAAAGCTACAGCAGAAGATCAAAGTCTTCTAAAACGTCTCAGCTCTTCTGGTGAGGTAGTTTGGATTCCCTTTAAGCTGAGCAGCAGACAGTGGAGACTCCATTGAATGATGCTACTGAATTCTTCATATCTTTCTTTCCCTACGATGTGACAGATGCGACCACGGATGCCTGTTGATTTCCAGTGTGGCAAGGGCAGTGTCTCCTGTGTTGGTTGACATAAACGACAGGGCGGCGAATGCTTACACTGATGGGGTAACTCTTCAGTTGAGAAGCGACCATTCTTCCTGGCCTCGTGGTGGTCTACATGAAGAGTCTCCGACTGTGTCTTATAGTGACATCAAATCAGTCTGGCGGAGGCTGAGAGCCGTGAATGATCACAGGGATGGTGGTGAAGATGTTTGCGTGTTTCTGAACGCACCTTATCTTTCATGTCTAACAGAGGAGATACTAAGAATATACATTCACATTCCTTTCAGCTCCCTGGCCCACTTTTGGCCATAGTGATAGCATTCTTGAAATCTGTCTTTGGGAAGGTAATTGTTATGAGCCCATGTTATAGACCAATGCCGATTGCAATAGGCTGACTAGGCCAAAGAATCGTGGCAGCTTCTGCACATACACCTCTGGGGTTCGAACCCCAGCCTGGACCATATGAAACATCCACACGGCCTGGTCATAAATGGACACCCACCAGCCTCTATGCTTGCAACATTCCAACATAAAACAGATAGCTCCGCTGATGCCCCAGATTAATGTTTGCAATGGGCACCATTATTCCATCTAATCTCGATTATGAGAGGACATAATTATACAGCAACACTTTCCTGTACTTTTAAAACATAATGGGAAAGGAACAGAATTTTACGGGCTCACCATAGCCGGTGCTACATGGAAATTATAATTCCTAGTAGCTAAATCTAAAGCAACAATAACGGGAAAGGAACTGCCGAAGGCCTGTTGGCCCATATGAGGCAACTCCTTTTGTTATATCCATTGAAACTCAGTCATATACATGTCTAAACTTCACTTGAAACAATTCATCGATTCTTCATCTATTATGCCTAATCAGAGAGGATTAACTGGGCACCAATTAGTAGCAGCTCGCCCCTATTCACCCAGCAGTAATTATATACCTGAGTGTTAACCAATTTGCGGTTCGTGTTCCAGGGAAAACTAGCAGGGTAAGACTGACCATGAGCTATGGTAGCGGGAATAAGCAGGTAATAGCCTGTTAACAGGAGTCAGAAGCCGTCGTCAAACTAGTAGGGTAAGACTTACCATGAGCTATAGTAGCGGGAATAAGTAGGTAACAGCCTGTTAACAGGAGTCAGAAGCCATCTACTCCTGCGTCAAACACAAATATGTTTCACTGTTTCTCTATTCATTTAGGCATGTTTCGACGCTGCCCAATAAACTCGCCCCTCGGGGCAAAATTTTAACAATTTAATTTGGCGATTCAGTCCGTTTTCTTTAGTTACCTAAGTTTACCTGACGGGGACTGTTTCTCTCTTTCTCTCTCTAGTGGTCTCGATGAGGACAGAAATCCGGCGGCTTGTCAAAGGTCCAACTGTTTGTCCTGGTGATTTTATCGAACTTTGTCTTGAAGTACAGCAGTGTTCCGGCTTTTTGGGCTTCGGCGGATAGGCGGTTCCACTTGTGTTACATCTGATTTTTTATCATAGTTGTCTGGGTCAGTTAGTTTAGTTCATTTATTATGCACCCCATACCCATCTTGTGGGCTGTAGTGGAAAGGGTTACAGAGGCACATCTACCAGAAGTTTTAGCCAAATCAATTGTGACACTAGCTCTCCACATATGTTAGTTGCTTAATTTAGAACCAGTACTTGAGGTCGATCTCGAACCCATTGTTGATGTGACGACTTATACTGAATTTTGTAACTAGCTCATCAAGATTGTAACTTGCTTAGCTAAATGAATTGTGGGGTTCAGTCCCTCTGGGTCAGTATATCCAAATTGTTCCATATTTTAACATTTCGATGAGATCAGTTATGTCGTGTCTGGTTTACTGTGCTGTTAGCCCTGTGGCCCTCAACCGCTCCTGGAATGAGAGGCGACTCAGTTCTGCAATGATTTGTGTTGCTCAGTTTTGAACTTTCTCCAAAGAAAACATGTCTTACTGAAAACAAGGTCTCCATCTTATCTTCAGGAGGGTGGAAATGCGGGTCGCTCCAAGCAACAGCCTAGTGTTGGTATAGATCCACTAAACTTGCTGAGTGTTGGTATAGACTCACTAAGCTTGCTGAGTGTTGGTATAGACTCACTAAGCTTGCTGAGTGTTGGTATAGACCCACTAAGCTTCCTGAGTGCTGGTATAGACCCACTAAGCAACAACCTTGTATTTAATTACAACCTTATACATTTTTACACTCGTGTGAGTGTGTGTGTGTGTGTGTGTGTGTGTGTGTGTGTGTGGTGTGTGTGTGTGTGTGTGTGTGTGTGTGTGTGTTCGAGGCTGGGGAGCAGACACCTGGGGCTACCATCATTAAGCTTCCCATGATTGATGGTGATTTTATTAGGAGTGTAAAAGGGGATGGATCGGTGTCGAAACAATGCCCACCTCAAGTGTGGGTGGACATGACTCCTGTAACCCCTACGTCACGAAATCTGTGGATGTGAAATGTTCGGTCCCGATTCCATAGACTTTAGCATTTGCATGACAGATTTGCCTTCAAGGTTCAACCATTTGGTTTGCATGGATGGAGATATTGTATAGGGATAATGGTTATAGTGATGAGGGGAGACACGGAGTGGGGGAGATGGTTGGTGGATGTGTGGACATGTTGATGAGGAGGGTGGATGAGGGACATATGCTTTTACCAAATGCGAAAGCCCCTCATGCTGGGGATTGCCTATTAGCTGTCCCTAATTTCTCTTCATCTACCCCTCATGTTGGGGATTGCCTGTTAGCTGTCCCTAATTTCTCTTCACCTAAACAAACCCATCTCCTACAAAGATACACCAGCTTGAAGAGGGAAGAGAAGGGGGCGGGGTGTCAGACTTTAGCCATAGAGGGATGGTAAACAGGTTGTGTGAGACTACACGTATACATCTACATTGGCTGATACGTATCTAACGTACAGTACGGCTAAGGGTGGTGGGGCTGCCACCTTCCGGCAGAAGCAGAAAACTAGTAAGACCAGGGGGTTTAAGACATGTTAAAGGTTCATCAAATAACATCAGAGACCCTTTGGATCCTGTGGCAAATGTGCACTTAAGTTTCTGCCGGGCCCGAGGGCAAAGAGTTCCATGTTGCAGCGCCTGAGTGTGACGATCTAGAGGGGGAACACCTGATGTTTGGTGTTCACGCTCTCACATATCTGGAATAGTTTTTGAACACTAATGTAAAATGTATCTTGCAAGTTACAACACACACACACACACACACACACACACACACATATATATATATATATATATATATATATATATATATATATATATATATATATATATATATATATATTATATTTTGAAATTTCTTGATTAAATTTGGACACAATATTAATAAAAATCATATTACAAATCACGTTAGCATTTTCACTTACCTTGTCGTTTCCTTTTAGGAAACTGGAGGTGGTTCTGGCAGAGAAAATTGGACAGAAGAAGAAAAACGAACGGAAATCAAATTTGAAAGAACAGATCCTTCGGCTGGCAGCGACGACGCAATGGAGGACCCGGCAGCCACTACCCCTTTGGAAGTTGTCGTACCGCTCCTGCCTGCCGACGGCCAGCAGGGAGCTGCCGAACCAGAGACCGCTAGCAACAAGATGACGGAGAGGAACAAAGTGTTAGGTCGAGAAGATGAGTTCTACCAGTTTGGTGTGAACGTTGGGTGTCAACTAAGGGCCATGCCGTTAAGGGCAGCGCTTGAGGCCCAGCTGGAGATTCAGCGAGTGCTGACGATTAGCGTCTAGAGTGCTTGGAGCAGTATGGGGGGAAGGGTTCAGAGTGAAAGGTCTGGACGCACTCAGCCGACGCACTCAAACCCCGCCGCTTGAGGTGAATCAGTCCTTATAGAGAGTACCGGAGGGACTCACAATCAATGCCAACTCATTTCACTCATGTCACACGCCAACGTAACTCTTTCATTCATTTTCTCCGTGTCATTTTTATGTTCATTTAATCCACAAGCAGAATTAAGCGTATAATTAAAGGCATTGAAATGCGCTTAGTATTGGAGGCTTAAACTATCAAGCTGAATTTTTACTTGAGTTTAGGGCAAAGTAAATGCTTTTCCTCTTGAGAGATTTTGAGTTTATCCAACTATTGTTGTGAGTTTATCCAATTNAAGATTCCCTTCATTCTTCTTTGTGATATTTTCCAGTATAAAATTTACCTGAATTTACGGCTTCTGCGGGTAGGCGGTTCCTAGGGTTTATATCCCTGTGGGTGGAAAAGCAACACTTGTTTTCTGTGTTACATTGTGGCTTGTTAAGCTTGAAGCTGTTGCCCCTTGTGTGTGTTACATTGTGGCTTGTTAAGCTTGAAACTGTTGCCCCTTGTGTGTGTTACATTGTGGCTTGTTGAGCTTGAAGCTGTTGCCCCTTGTGTGTGTTACATTGTGGCTTGTTGAGCTTGAAGCTGTTGCCCCTTGTGTGTGTTACATTGTGGCTTGTTGAGCTTGAAGCTGTTGCCCCTTGTGTGTGTTACATTGTGGCTTGTTGAGCTTGAAGCTGTTGCCCCTTGTGTGTGTTACATTGTGGCTTGTTGAGCTTGAAGCTGTTGCCCCTTGTGTGTGTTACATTGTGGCTTGTTGAGCTTGAAGCTGTTGCCCCTTGTGTGTGTTAAATTGTGGCTTGTTGAGCTTGAAGGTGTTGCCCCTTGTGTGTGTTACATTGTGGCTTGTTGAGCTTGAAGGTGTTGCCCCTTGTGTGTGTTACATTGTGGCTTGTTGAGCTTGAAGCTGTTGCCCCTTGTGTGTGTTATATTGTGGCTTGTTGAGCTTGAAGGTGTTGGCCCTTGTGTGTGTGCGTTACAGTTTAACTGTAATATTACTTGTGAACGTCAGCAGAAAGACTGGATTGAGACTTTATGTAGTGAATCTGATGGGGTGATTATCGTAAGGAAAAACCAGCTATTATGAATTAATACGTAATCCTGTTGATTTGGTTCGCTGTTGTATATACTTTTATTTATACTTGTATATATTTTGTATTCTTGTGTATATTTTGTATTTTTATCTGTATTATTATTGTTCCCCGCTGTCGTGGTTCTTTTTTTTACAGTGTATTTTGGAGTTTTTATTGACCAAAGTTAAATATACGTTACCTGTGCAATCGTGGCTCGTCTCCCCCGTTCAACACCTGCTGCTTCACCTGGCGTGGCAATGTTGCAAGCGGGCGCCTAGTGCCAGGACAATGTTTATTACCTTCTTGCACTCAATCACATCCTTTTGTCCACCGCAGTAGACATATAATGGGATATCAATGGACTATGTAACCTTAATTTTTTATAAGATGTTCCATAATGTCTACGAGGTCAAGGGTCTCTTAAGGGTGAGGAAAGCGTTCCCTACCCATAGCTCATTTAACTAAGTTACCCCTGCAACAGGACCACGTCTGTTTAGAGCGCTCTGGTGGCGTTCACTGGGCTGGAAGACAGTAGAATTCATTATGCAGTAACTGAACGCATTTCCCTGTTGTTGTTGTTTAAGATTCAGCTACTGGGAACAAAAGTTCCAAGTAGCACGGGCTATGGTGAGCCCGTAGTGGACTTACCTGGCACAGGAGCGGGGCTGTGACTTGGCGCATTCCCCGCTGACAGCTTCCTTTACTCTATCCCTCTGTCTCCCTCATTTCCTTCCTCTCCCTGTACCTCCCGTCTCTTCCTTCCCGTTTCCTCACTGCCAGAAGTGGGCAGGTAAATGGCTGTTAGAATTCAACCTCAACAAGTGCAAGTTAGCGAAGTTGGGAAAATGAGATAGAAAACCAGGAGAAATCTGTACCATAAAGGGGGGGGGGACATATGGAAACGGAAAGATAAAAAGATTAAGGAAAGGGAACTATCGGGGGAAAGCGCCAAGCCATTACGACTATATAGCACTGGGAAGGGCTCAGGATATAAGGATTTGGGATGGGACGGAGGGAAATGGAATGGTGCCCCCAATCGTTTGGACGGTCGGGGGATTGAACGCCGACTTGCATGAAGCGAAACCGTCGCTCTACCGTCCAGCCCAAGTAGTTGGACAAGCTTAAAGGAGTGGATGTTGTTGTTTCAGATTTAGCTACTCAAAACGATGTGTCCATGTAGCACGGGCTATGGCGAGCCCGTAAAAGGAGTGGATATAATCCACTCACACCGGTGCCATATTACGGGTTATTCATGCCCGTGCCACCTCTTGGGTGGCTTAATCTTCATCAATCCATCAATGGGTGCCACACACAAGCAGGGTAACATCGGCAGCGTATGAGACGCTGGCAAACACTATAACCTCATTTAGAAACCTAAATATTGATTCAAGGCAATCTTCACAGTCTTTGTTAGACCAATACTGGAGAGTATGCAGCACCGGGCTGGAACCCACACACCTTGCTATACACTAGGCGGGACTAAAGAGCCAGAGCTCAACCCCCGCAAGCACAAATAGGTGAGTGCTAAGCAGTAAGTGATAAAGTACAAAAGTTGTCAACAAGATTAGTGCTAGAGCTAAGAGCGTCAAGCTATGAGAATAGGTTTAAGGAAGTAGACCTTGCAAACAGAAAAAAACAGAGGAGATATGATCACAGCATAGAAGATACTGAGGAGCATAGACAAGGTAGACAAGGACAGCCTGTTTAAAATAGGACAAAGTTGCACAAGAGAACACGGGTGGAAACTGGAAACGGAAATGAGCTCAAGAAATATCAGGAAATCCTCATACCCTGTACAGCTTGTCAACAAATGGATTGAACTGAAAGAAGCTGCGGAAGCCACCTCCATCCAGCGACCGAATTCGGTAACGAATTTCAACGCCAGAATTAAATAATAGCTCAACAGGGTCACAAGAACCAGGCCTCACGTCCCGTAGACACGGGTGGGTAAGTACTATTAAGTAAGCACCAGCAGCGCCACAGAGCACGGTGGGGGAGGGGGGACCTCTCTATACATCCAATACTCCAATGCAGCAGCACAAATATTTCAGTTATTAACCAAAATATTACAAGGGATGCGACTTCCATATTTTGACGCAGGAATTACATGTTGTTTTACATTAATTCATAAATATCCTAGCGGCGTTATTAGGATATTTCCAAAGTGACCTCTATACAAGCTGTGACCTCTATACCAGCTGTGACCTCTATACCAGCTGTGACCTCTATACCAGCTGTGACCTCTATACCAGCTGTGACCTCTATACCAGCTGTGACCTCTATATATATATATATATATATATATATATATATATATATATATATATATATATATATATATATATATACATATGCATTTTCTATTTTATTTTGTCCTGTTAGCCCCATTTTTTCCTTTGCTTAATTTAATATATTAAAGGTATAGAGGTCACAGCTGGTATATATATATATATATATATATATATATATGTAATATATATATATATATATATATATATATATATATATATATATATATATTCATTCTCGTTGTCGATTTCTCACTCCTGGGTTGGCCCGCAAGCAATCGAGGTCCTGGATGCAAAAATCACTGATCTAAGGAGAATGCTGGACAGGATTGACAAGATTGATGCCCATGATGCTCTCTTCCTCCTCACAAGATGCCTGTCTCTCCCTAAGTTGACGTACTTTCTGAGGTGTGTTCTCCATCCTACAACAGCCCTAAGTTGAATGTGTATGACACCCTTCTGAGGTCCATGCTAGTAAAAGTCCTGAACCAGCCATTGGACGACTCTCAGTGGGAGCAAGCAACCCTCCCTGTAAGACTCGGCGGCCTTGGTGTCCGCACAGCCTCCCAGATTGCTCTACCAGCCTTCCTTTCCTCCCACGCAGCGCACGATCTTTTGATTGTTGCCGCCGAAGGCGGCTAGTTTATTGTGCACCCCATACTTATCCGAGCTCGTAAGAGATATCCTACCTCATGAACCCCAGAGTGATTCAGCAGGAATACACGATCCTCCTTTCACTAAATGTTCAAATCAGTGGGATGCTCTTGCAGCTCCAGAAACCATTATAGAGCCAACGAAAAAACACAAACAATCAGACAAACAAGCTTGGACCACCTACTAGTGGAAAAAATAGCTGATGCCTTGCACAGTGCTGCAACATCAGATGAGGAGAAAACCTGTATCATAGCAGTGGATTCCCCCCATGCAGGAGACTTCCTCCTGGCAGTACTCATGTCAGCAATGGGCACGCGTCTAGATCCAGAATCCCTTCGTGTAGCAGTGGCCCTCCGCCTTGGAGCCCCAACTCACACTGAATTCAAGTGCATTTGCAACAGGGTGGAAGCAGACCAATATAGACTGCATGGGTTGCACTGCAGAAGCACAAAGGGCTGGCATGCAAGACACAACGAGGTTAATGACATCATCAAGAAGAGCCTTGCCTCAGCTCAGTGCCCAGCGGAGAGAGAACCTCGCATGTTAGGGGAACAAAACCCGAATGACCCCCACACTTCGCCCAGATGGCATCACAGTATACACCTGGAAAAGGGGCAGACAGCTGGTGTGGACACATGTGTATCCATCCTCACTGATACACTACGGTGTTGATCAAGCAGGTGGGGCGGCCAACCACAGAGAAACAGCAAAATCAATCAAGTACAGGCGACTGGAAGGTCAATACATCTTTGTTCCCATAGCGTCTGAGACGCATGGCCCCTGGGGTAGGAGTGCCTTGGGATTTCTCAAAGAATTGGGATCCAGGTTCCAGGGTCATTGACATCATCAGAGACCCAAGAGCTGCCAGTTTTTTGTTTCAGCGCCTCAGTGTGGCGATCCAGAGGGAAAACGCCACCTGCGTCCTCGGTTCCTGTCCAAAAGTGGAGGAGCTCCAAGAGGTCCATAACCTTTAAACACTCATTGTATTAACTAATGTACATCTTGTAACCTTTAAATATCTAATATATATATATATATATATATATATATATATATATATATATATATATATATATTATATATATAATGTGTGTGTGTGTTTTATCCGTGTATATATCTACCCAGGTGCACAATCGTTCGTGTTTGTGCACCTTGGATTCTTTGTCGTGTCTGTATGAATTACGTAGTTTTATGTAAGAAAGAGAGAGAGAGAGAGAGAGAGAGAGAGAGAGAGAGAGAGAGAGAGAAGGGGGGGGGGGAGAAAAGAGAAGTTAGTTGCGTTCCGGGACCCCTCGCCATTAGCCACTGGCTAAAAACAATTCTATATTACTTAAACCTTTCCAGATTCTTTCGCCAAAATGGCTAAACCTGAATTCCTGAACTTGTACCAGGCTTTACGTCCCTTGGCTTCTATGTCAAAATACCTGTCTCTCTTTAGCCAAATACAGATAGGCATCTGTGTACAACAAAATCTTACGGGAGTATAATTTGAGTTTGTTAAGAATACAGTGTGTTCAAAAGTTTTAGAGGCCGTCACACGCATGCGCACTACATTCCCGCCACATCCTCTCGTGTTTGTGGTGAAGGTTGAGGCGGGGCAAAGGGAACGCACACTGTAGCCGATTGTATTTCATAATACAGTGTTGTATTGTGTTGCTGATGCGTTGAGCACCTTACCGGGCTGGGAATGTTCGATAGTGGGATTCGTGCCATGTCTTCGGTGACTGCGGCGGCGGCGGCGGCCATGTTGATCCGTTGGCGGTTGGACCAACGGTCGTCAGGGATTCAAGATCCGCGTCGAGGGATATGTCCAGGAAATTTAAAACAGAGTGGTTGACCCTCTTTCCGTGGGCATTCGTCGAGAATGAGGCGGTTTTCTGCAGGATATGTCTCAAGACCAACCAGAAGAACGTGTTCACGACTGGCAAACCGGTTGGCATACGGCCGAAGAAGGACGATTTCGTGAAGCACGAACAAGGAACCGGTCACAAGTATGCGTTCGTGGCCACCTTCGAGGGGAGCGGTGCAGATGTAACGCCGGAACTGAAGGTTGGGGTCCAGGAGCAAGAGCACAAGACGCCACAGAGGACCGTGGCTCTCAATGGAGACATTGAAGAGGTTCACTTTATGGCGCCCATTTTCGGACTCTCCAGCCAACAGGTGAGACATACAGGGTGACCTGTAGTTCCGTTGTTACTGCAGGCGGGTCATACCAAACTGAATTTTTTTCAATTTCTTTTATTATGCACCCCATACCCATCCCGTGGGCGGTGGTGTAAAGGATTACAGAGGCACATAATCGGTTCAGGAACTGAACCCTCTAGTTCGTTTAGCTAAGGAAATAACAATGACGCTAGTTGCTCAATTAATGTTATATATACATGTACACATATTCATACATACATGTACATATATGCAATTGACGATCACTAAACACTGATCATTTGTATGCGGAAAAACCACAAAGAATTGGAGAAGAGAGATGAACGTTTCGGCTTGTTAAGGCCGTTGTCAACTTCAGACTTATGTACATATATATACATATATACACATATACATACATATTCAATCACCTACACAAATACACACATCAATAATCTGATTCAACATACGAGTTCTGTTGTAACACCCACCGGTGCCCGACCTCAGTCTCTCTATTCTATGCCCATAAGAACACTTGTGAACAGGATTTGAGAACAGTCTCAAAATTGTTATAGATTTTAGACAGTTCTATAAGTGAAGAGCTGGGCTGACTTCTAGCACAATATAGGCTCAATATTGCATCCTGGGGAAGTTGAGTTGATGAACTGTGGATGCTTCTGTTCACCTACCCGTGAACAGGTACTCTTGGGAGTCAGTCAACTGTTGTGTCTGGCATCCTGGGAGAAACCAAAGTGCAGTTGACTTTGATTTGTCTGTCATAGTCGGTAGTGACTGATTGTGTTAATTGTCTTAAGTTTAACTATGTTATTAAAGTATTTGAGAGAGTGATCAGCACTCAGGTCTCCAGTTTCATGATGTACAATGCCCCAGACACAACCCAGGCCAACATGGATTTAGAGCGGGAAGATCATGCCTCTCAGCTTAAAGGGAAGATCATGCCTCTCAGCTTAAAGAGAAGATCATGCCTCTCAGCTTAAAGGGAAGATCATGCCTCTCAGCTTAAAGAGAAGATCATGCCTCTCAGCTTAAAGGGAAGATCATGCCTCTCAGCTTAAAGAGAAGATCATGCCTCTCAGCTTAAAGGGAAGATCATGCCTCTCAGCTTAAAGGGAAGATCATGCCTCTCAGCTTAAAGGGAAGATCATGCCTCTCAGCTTAAAGGGAAGATCATGCCTCTCGGCTTAAAGGGAAGATCATGCCTCTCAGCTCAAGGACCCAAATACTCATGATAAGAACATAGGAATATAGGAAACTGTAGGTCTGTTGGCCTATATGATGCAGCTCCTCTATATATCCCCAAACTCGTTCATACTGCTTCTCCTTCTTTTTACTTCATTTAAACATTTATGTATCATTTTCTAAACTCTAAGGTGACTTCTGCGCCTCATCGTTAAATAACCTCGAGAGATTCAGTGTTAAGTTACAATCATGTTAGGGGACAGGATGAACTGTGAGTAATGCTTTTGCGCTACCGCTCACAGGATGAGTATGGGGTGCACAATAATCTAGCCGCCTTTGGCGGCAACAGTCAATCAACCAGTTATGTGCCAGAGACTTCATGTGATTGGTTGGTTGGATTTTAAGTGTATGCGTTCAGCAAATATGTTCCGATCTTATACATGACAGTAAAGTTGGCGACATCTTTTCGGCGTTGAAGTCTCTGCTGAACCACGCGGTCAAAACAGAACAGGACAAGGCTAGAGAGCAGACAGGGAGTAAACTAACATACGGGAAACAAAGACGAACATTAAGGTAAATAATCTTGGTCAAGGGTAACAAGCGGTTCTCTGAAATTGACTACAACCATTGGGTAGTACATTTTGACACCCCTAGGTAATGAAAGACTTGAATCGGAGCAAGACCAATACTATATAAAGACCTAAGCCTGGTCAGAGACTAGGGTGCAAGGGAGGCATTGATCCTCGGAACCACGTCTAGGTAGCTAGAATTCAACACTAGCACGTGTAAGGTGATGATAATGAAGATAAAATAAGAAAGCTTTCAGTATACTGTACACTACCAAAAAGAGACCAGTCCTAGAATTCAGTATATTGAACACTGCCTACATGAGACCCGTCCTCAAATCCCAGCTCCTTATCTTCGTATCCCAGCTCCTTATCTTCATATCCCAGCTCCTTATCCTCATATCCCAGCTCTTTATCCTCATATCCCAGCTCCTTATCTTCATATCCCAGCTCCTTATCTTCATATCCCAGCTCCTTATCTTCATATCCCAGCTCCTTATCTTTATATCCCAGCTCCTTGTCCTCATATCCCAGCTCCTTATCCTCATATCCCAGCTCCTTGTCATCATATATGCTTACTGAGTTGACGAAGACAAACTCTTCAGCTCCAACTCTCGGTAAATTCATGAGACGAACAAAATTTTGTTTTAAAGACATCAAACGAACAAAAATTATCGCTAAACACTTCGTCTCATCAGATAAACAAACGTTATCACTAAACTCATCAAACGACAAATAACTGTCGCTACACAAACTAGACGAACAAAACTGGAGGCTAAATAATTTCGTGCCCAATCAGTAAGTGGGGCGAATGGCATTTAGCTAGCAAAAAATAAACCTTCCATCTGATTAAAATGGGTTTCAAGAGGCAATAAAAGGAGATCCTAGGCATCTCAAGTTGATTAAGTTTAATTAAACAATCTGTATCGTATTCTTGCTTAATTGTATTCATGTTTGTCATAGGACTTATGGTGGGTGGTAATGGTTGGTCATATAGGAGGAGTATGGGAGGTAATTCCTAGTTTTTCTCTTATATCTTCATTTATCGTAATGAGATGTTAGTTCTCTGCTCTCCGACTCTCTGTCTACTCTTATCGGAGTGCCAGAGTACTAGTGCTCTAATCCGAGTGTCAGAGCACAGGCACTCTTATCGGCCATCACCTATTAACGGACTAAATAAAACACAGACATCCTGTTTTTTTTTTGGTTATTGAATTTTTAACCTTTAGTTTACCCTTTACAATATAATGGAAACGTTTTCTCCTTTCACCCGTTTTCGAATTCAAACGTTGTTGCCTAGGCAACAGTGACGCCATGTCTGTTTACAACTCAAGTTGCCTAGGCAACAGTGACGCTATGTCTGTTTACAACTCAAGTTGCCTGGGCAACAGACACCATGTCTGTTAACTAATCAACGGGGGTTTTGAGCTCTGCCCTTCAGGCTGGTTCAGCAGTTTGCGTTTGGGCCCTGACAGGCCGTTTAGGGAAACCTAGCACCTAATTGGTCACTGTGTTACCTTGGATATAGCTGTCACGGATCTTTATTTTCACTGGAGTGAAGAGCTGTTTTGCTCTTCGCCCCCTCTCATGGGTGAAGAGCTGCTCTACTCTATACTTCTCTTGGATTGGTATTATGACTTATGGATGAGGCAATTTCAAACCACATTACATTTGATGGAGTTGAATTCAAACAGCCACTTGGTGTTCATGGCGACCTGTTCTGCCGTGTATGTTCGCGCGCGCAATAAAGCTTTAAAAATGTTGTTAAAAATAGCTGTAGAAAACAAGAAAAAATAAAGAGCAAAAATGTACGAATGTAAGATGAGAGAGAGAGAGAGAGAGAGAGAGAGAGAGAGAGAGAGAGAGAGAGAGAGAGAGAGAGAGAGAGATTGTGTTAGCAGAACTAACTAAACATCAAATATGATCCCAGTAATCGACTCACAGAGAGAGATTGACTTTTAAGGATGAATTGGGCAATTTTAGACCGAAAGGAAATTAGAGCACTGAGGGGAAATTATCCGGTGATGTTGCTGTTGTGTAACACAATGATTCAAGTCATTAGCTGCGGAGGAGGTGATTAGGCCAAGAGAAGGGGGTAGTGAGAGAGAGAGAGGAGAAGGGGTAGTGAGAGACAAAAGAGACAGATAGAATACGTATAATGATAGCCAACTTCACCCCTAGACGTATATGAACGTAATTTATAAATAAACTCTCTCTCTCTCTCTCTCTCTGTCTCTCTCTGTCTCTCTCTGTCTCTCTCTGTCTCTCTCTGTCTCTCTCTGTCTCTCTCTGTTTTAGTCTCTGTCTCTCTCTCTCTCTCTCCTCTCTCTCTCTCTCTCTCTCTCTCTCTCTCTCTCTCTCTCTCTCTGCTCTCTGTCTGTCTCTCTCTCTCTCTCTCTTACGTAATCTATTCAAAACATAGCTGTTGTTTTAATATTATTACTCGTACCCAATGCCTGTAATATAATTTGAAAGCTGTTAAATATGTACATACCGCAGTGGGTAAAATAACGGAAAATCACCTCACTTGGAGTGCATTCAAATATGGCTCCTCTACTCCCGCCCATCTCCCCCTCCCCCCCCCCCCCAACTTCCTATTCCAATATGGCCGCT